>BMAW01049666.1:1630401-1699871 GCA_019974015.1 Nephila pilipes | reverse complement strand
TGGCATAACTCACCCTTGACACCTATAACCTTTTCCTTTAACATGGTGTTTACACAGGTGACGCGCCCTCAGGATATCTTTACAATCCTTCTCTATTTTCGACCTTGGATCAGTTACATCTTGTTTGGCACAGCATAGCTATTTATGGCTCTTCTGCCATTCCACTTCATCCCCCCTCTTCACTCTCTCATTTAATTAACTTATATATACCAGGTGGAATTCAGCATCTTTCCTCCATGTACATCTATGAATGTTGACTATGACTATGATTTTTGCGTTTGACATTTTAAATAAATATTTTTTGTTTATGCTTACGTTGTTTTATAGAACGCTTCCGGTTGTTTACATCTGCCCGAACATTGATATTTTGATCCACGGAGCCGTGGTAGCCGAGTGATCCTGCTCATCCCCGACGCTGTTTCCATTGAATCGTAGGTTCGTGTCTTGAAGCCACCAAAGACCTGCCGGGTAGAGGGTCTGATGCACTTAAACTATGTTAAGACTTCATGACCTCCCGTTGAGGTGGTGTGGAAGGCAGGTGCTAGCTCAAGTGTCGGCCTTGTAACATGGCCGTGACTCAAAATTACAAGGTCCGTCACCAATAGCCCTCGCTTTTAAATGCGATGTTATTAAACAATCAATCAATCGTTCATCGAGTTGTGGGTATGGATCCTCATGTTAAAAAACGGCCGTATAATGTATGCACGTTAAATCTATCGATACTCTAAATATTCCCTTTGTGATGGCGTGGAAGTTTGGAGAGGGATGCGCTCTCTCAAGTGTCTTCATCGACCGAGGTGTCGTTCTAGTTCAAGGTCACTTGACGGAGATTCAAAATGGTGAGGTCCGCCGCCAGTAGCTTTCGTGTTGCTTATAAGAACTATGTTGATTGATAAAAAATTATTCAATCATTTGAACTACGATCAGATGATGAGGTCAACACCTAAGTTGACAACTCACTTTCCATATTATGCAAACTGATGCTTATTTTAAAAGAACCGGACAAATACTATTGTTTTTATTAAATTCTTACTATAAGCTCACTCTCTCTCTCTATGTATATAATATATATATTGTTCAAATTTTCAATCGTTACTAAAATACTTTGTATTCATCCATTCAAGTTCAAATACATTTTTTGAAACTTGTAATTGATGACACTTGACGTTAATACAGTTTTTTCAAATATTAATTCATTTAATTAAATTTAATTGGTGAAAATACAATTTGGGCCAGCCACTTGACGCGATTTCAAAAATTGCCAAACTTGGCGATTTTTTTTTGCACAACGTTAAGTCCACGAAGTGGACCAGGGTAGCCACATTTGGCAAAATACGGCCAAATAATTTAATAAAAAGTAACTAAACTAAAAATTTCTTTGTTGACCTAAATAGGAATTGACTTTAAAAAAATTTATATTACTTGTATGTTGAATGATTTAAATTAACATTGCTAAATATCAGTACGATTTGATCCGCAGTTAAGAGAGACATGACACCTGAGTTCATACATCATTCTTTTAACTTCCACATCACGCCTCAGACAAACATTAACATCAGTTCTATTGAATTAGTTCAATAAATCCGACCTTGTAAACTAGAAGTCAATTGAATGGAAATTGAATGTCTGTACCTATAAGATTGATTGATTATTTAATAACGTCACACTTAGAATCAACACAAGAGCTGTTGGCGACGAGTCTCGTGATTTTGAATCTTGGAGCTTCGACAGATTTAAGGGGCGTCAACCCTAAATATTACACTGATGAACCAGTTTTCTAGCACTTGAGTGCAAATTATATTTAACTGTTCCGACAGTTTTACATAGATTCTAACTTTATAGCTATTTTTACTAATTAATACACAGCTGAAATTATATTCTGTTTATACACCTTTCACAGCATTCTTAATGAAATTATTCTTTTATCAAAAGATATTGTAACGTTTAATATACAAGAAGATTCCTCAAATAGTATCCGTTATTGACGACAGGTGGTGCTGCTAAAGTAAACTGAGATTGCCATTGAGAGCTGTTATTTGTTAAACGGTGCCAAAACAAACTTAACTCGAATTCGTAGGTTAGTTTTAATTGCTAACGTATAAAGTTGCCACCCTCGACGAGACGTGTATTCATAATTATGCACCAAAAACCGAACAGCAATTAAAACACAATGGGTTGCTTTCGGTGAATTTGCTTCAAAAAAAAGGCAATTTACTGTTTATTAACGTCTCACTTTAAAAACAACAGCATGTCGAGGAGAACACCAGATCTGTCATCTTCCTCTCTAAATTTCCGTATCAGTCCGATCTTTAGTACCATCAGAACTCGAACCCATGATTCGAAGGAAACAACGCCGATCGTGAGCTCGGTACAAAGATCACTCTATTACCTCAACCACGGGAACCTGGGAGAAGTGAAATCTATAAAATGGAATAAAATCTGACTAATTGATTTAATAAGAATAAGAGAGAGAGAGAGATAGCCTCTCCACACACACACCTAAAATAACAAAAAAAAATCTTCTACGAATGATATTCCATGAAAACTTGACTTATGTTTGTCCGTTTACAAAAGTATTCGATCACGTGAAAAGGGTGTGATAGATTTTTGCGTATTTATTTTTCTCTTGATTTAAAGAAAGGACACGAAGACGTCACACAAGGAGTGTAATGCAGATATTCCAGTTCAAACCGCTTCCAGTTGAACTTTTTCCATTATTTCGGAATCCTTGACACTTGTGTCTTGCAATCGAATACCTGAGAAACTAGAAGTGGGGGATGTAAAGAGAATCATCCGTATCTGATAAGGAAGCGACACCGATAATAAAACAGAAAGGAATATCAGATGGGATGTTGACCCGTATTTATATAAATTGGAGTTTATATTATCAAAAGAAATACGAAGAAGATTTTTAAAACAACATTAACACAGCCCAAAAAGAAATATTGAATACTGTGACGAGTACAAGCAAATTGAAGGGAAACTTTTTTATTAGTTATTGTTTATTAACACAGATTGGGTGAAAAGTTGAAAATTTCATTTTCCCTTACGTCTGTTATAGTATCGTAAAACGTTAATGGTAACGGTAGCCTAGGGTTATGGTCTAACGTTGTTTTCACTGTGTCGTTTGTTCAAGTTCCGATGCTACTTAAGACCCGCCATTTACAGAGGCTTATGAATGTTAAATCTGTCAACGTGCTAAGTCCTCACGCCCTTCAGAGACTTACCTTCTCTGGATAAGTATGAACATCACGAACTAGGGGTACCCTGATGATCTTTTTCTTTCCTATGGGGTTTACTGTTTTTGATAAACACCGGTAACGGACCCCCGGGACACCCCAGCGATCCTTTTCAATTTTCGACCTTTCTTCTTGTCGACCAATTATTAATTCTTTTCCATTTTTATGACGATCGAAACACAATTACTCATTGTTTGACGCAGCCTAACCATATTTGGCCTCTATCGCAATTGAATACCTTATGTTGCATTTAAGTGTTATATTAATAAATATCAATAATTCCCGAGTCTTAAATTCTCAGGTGAAAACTTAGGTTCAAATTTTGATTCTACCATACACCTATATGCGGAATAATAGGAAGTTATGTATAAGTTAGGAAATGAATATATATTTCATCTCAAATGTCTTTCTCGTCACTTGATTGTTATTTAAATTACGAGGATGGCCTCATCGAGTCTCTCTAGGACGACGTAAATTCAAACCAACCAATCACGAATCCCAAAAATAATCAAGAAATTAGAATATATTTTATGTTCTATAAGAATATACTTCCGCAACTGCTCCTCGAACACAAGATTTTTTTAATTAAAATACTATTTTGGCACTGATAAATAATTTGTGTGTATTAATTTGCTATTTTCACTGAATAATTTCTTATATTTATGAGATTTCTATATGTAAGGGCATCGTGAAGTTTGATTAAAAGAAACCGAGAGAGAGTTCTGAATAACTTTTATTTTGCATATTAACAAATTTTTTTGTGTTCACAATGTTGTAAATTACAGCTATTCAAGTTGATTTATTTGATTTCATGAAGCCGTAGATTGAAGTAACCAGCAATATCAAGTTGATACAGTTCAATCTGCTATAATAACGGCCTTAGAAAGGCATAGAAATGCTGGGATAAATGTATAACTCTGGATGATGACAATATAGGGAAGTCTTAAGGTTAATAAATGAAATATTTAAGTTTCTATCTCCATTATTTTTAGTATTAATAAAACCTTTTCGAAATCTCCTTGTATTTGAGACTATTTTACATACAATAGTCATCAAAATTGAGAGAACTGGCAAGTTCAGTCAATATCTCGAGAAATAATGAACAAAAGATAAAACTAATGATCCCGAACAAAAATAGAATTTTTAAAGAATGCGTGTGGGTTGCTCATTGAAAGGAAAATGTTTCGTGAGTGCATAGACCAATTTCCGCGCTTCATTCGTTCGCATTCCCCAACAAATTTCATGGAGTTCTTTTGCAGCATTCGATAAAAATTGAAAAGAAAACAGTTAAAATGAATATTAACCAACGTTTGAATGGTAAATTAAAGAGGTGAACCATCAGAAAACTTGAAGCTTTGATTGATTGATCATTTTATTAACGTCCCACTTGGAATCACCTTGAGTAATATTGGGGACGGACCTCGTGATTTTGAACCTCGGTCAAGAGAAGAGAATGACATCTGAACTGGCAACTCTCTTTCCAAATATCCACGCCATGCCAACGGGAGGATCTGGGACTTCGACCAGGTTGAACAGTATCAACCCCGCGACACGTTGAATCATCAGAGGTATACAGGATTGATACCGAGACCACAGAAAACTTGAAGAAGAGTATTTTTTTATCTGAGAGACTGTTTTTCTGTGATAGGGGACCCTACTTCCTACTATTCAATTTTTGTTCCATCGTGCAACTTCTCTTTTAGACCTTCCAGCGTTGATTCGGCACATTCACGAAGATATGCGTGTGTGTGCCTTACTTGTTACATGGTAATTCTTTTTGTATAATAAAAAGTCAAGTGACGAAGAAGCAACACTTAAATCAACGTCCATCTCTCCTATTTTCTGCACCACACAAGCATGAATATTCAGTCCTAATAGACTTCACGCGAATCAGCCCCATTACTCGATGGGTCATCAGTGGCATCGGGACTCCAACCCCAAACCTGATGTAAACAACGCCGCTCATGAGCTCGAGACCATGACTATACTCGGTTATTTGCTTCCAGAAATACTAAGAATATCATTATTTAGCTATTGAACCTTATTTCTGAGACATCTTGATTTGAGCTTTGCTTTTATGTTGAACATGTGGCTCCTGTCATTATTTATTGACATTAATCCCAGTAATATTTCTTTATGAAACGAACAGCAGAAAAAGATACATCAGAGCTCTAATGAGATTCAGCAGATGGCAGACAACATTGATCATATTTATCGGGGCATCTATATATCACGATTATTATTCTTATTTTTGTAATTTCTATCATGAAAGATAAAATTTCGTGATGTTTAAGTGTGAAGAGACAAAAGCGTTATTATAACCTTTTTAAAGCTTTAAAGATTTTTATAAATATAGTCTCTCTCTCCGTTTTTTTCTTTACATAAATAAATTATAGTTTTCTGTAAAGAAAAAGTTACAAAGGAGTGACAGAAGAAAAATGACAAGTAAAAAAGTGAAGATTTTTTTTCCCATCTGAAAATATTTGACTAAAAACTGAAGTGTTGTGCACGACTATAAGTGAGATAACTAGATAGTTGGAGTGCGTACAGCATTTCAGTCATTAGTTAAATATTTTTGTGCTGGAAAAAAAAAATCTCAACTTTTTTTAAAGTTTATGAAACTAATAAACTGCCATTTTCAGCACATTTTTATTTAATTTCCTACTGGTAGATGAAAAAGAGTATTTTTAATTAATTTTTTTACTCTTTTGTTGCATAGAATTACTGTTTGTTTTTTCCATTTTACACATATTATCTTTTTTTTTTGTCTGTGTTCATGTTCAAAAAACATTTCCAGCAAAAAATTTTATTTGTAGAAATATAATTGAATATTGCATTGCCATCCAAATTGATCAGTGTGCTAACTTGCAAATGGGTAAAATATTGATGAAAATAGATTTGTGTGTGATATTTGTGTGTGGATTATATTCTAGTTAGGCATCTCCGCCTGGTTTCTATTTGCACACAATCCAAACACATACAGCTACACAGCGCAAATCCAAACACATATAGATAAAATACCACCAATAGCTTAATATTAAATGCAGTTCGATTTTAGTTCTAAAATCTCAAGAGCAGGCAATCGCCTCCAACTTCTAGCTGGAACGCTCTCTCGCTCCCCGGCAGGGATCTCTCCTTTTCTTTTTCTCCCTTTTTAAAACCTCGGGCAGGTTTGTCTCACGCCCCCCTTTAGATTTATTTTCATTTTTGAATGAACTAACCAATCAAAGACAAACTCCGTTTTTGTCCCCTGCAACACCATTCGCTCTTGTCGGACAATGTCAGTTTTCTCCACGTGCAAGCCGATGTCGGCCGTCACATGGCTAGGCCCTAAATCACATATATATCAATGTCATTGGTCCACAATACCTCACAAAGAGAATTCAACTCGGCCGCACCTGTGTAACAGAGTCAGATGTTCATGAATGTGGCTGACCCAAGTCACCTGATTTTGCTCATTTATGGCTTTTAAGCAATAAACTTTTTATTGTGACTTTGAATGGGAATTTGGGAACAAAATCGGGAGTTCAAACCAAAAGTCTTTGGCGGGGGGTACCTATAGCCTACGCTACAGTATATATGAAAACTGGAAAAGGCGCTGTAAGCAATATATTGATAGAGGAGGATCATATTTTGAAAATTATTAACTCGCTGTAAATATATCTTCGATAAATTACTTTTTATGACTTCAGTTCCAATATTTATTGGACAAACTTGCATATGTTTTCAATTTAGTTATTAATTGAAAACTGTATGAATTTAATATTAATGTTAAATATATACAAAAATGCTAAATGTATATAAAAGTTGTAATTTTAAATGTATATGTGTCATAATGTTAAATGTTATGATGTATAATTGTTACAAAGCACATATATATAAAAATTAAAAATGTACAAATGTAAATATACACGTCAAAAACTATGCTGTGGAGATTTCCTCGCTTTTTACGTGGTTTTTCAAATTAAATAAAGTTCTGTTTTTCATTTTATACCGTTTTACAAGTAAGATATCATGAAACGCTCCCTCCGTCTCTTTTCCACGTTTTTCCAGGAATTTAACTGCGGTGTAAAAAAAGGCATTCTACGGCGGACTAGATAGCTCATGAGAAATCTCGGTATCAGAGAAACGCATTAAAATTCCCCCTCTTTAAAACTATTTACGACCTATCTGTAAATATTTGAACAAGGTCCTCTTCACTACTGTTTTTGCACAATTTTTCGAAGAACGCATCAAGAAAGAATAAAGAATAATTATTTTTAAATTATTTATTAATTAAACGTATTTTTTATTGATTAATATAATTTTTTTGATAAATCTTTCAGGAACTCTCGAGTATCACCATGCCTGTTGAATTCAACGAGCCCCTCAGTTTCCTGCAGAGGATATCAGAATACATGGAGTATTCCTACCTGTTGAAGACGGCATCCGAATGCAGTGATCCCTTGCAAAGATTACAGGTAAAAACCTTTTCCGCAAAATATTTCTTTTCGGTTGAGATGACTTGATGTGGGAATTAAAAAACAAGGTATATTACTTTGAGAGTGATTGAAGGTAACCGAGAGATACGATTTTGACTAGGAAGAATGAGTTTATTTTTTGACAAGTTTAGAACTCTGAATTTCGAAACGTTGTACATACATAACTGGCTTTTCCTACACTTTTAATCCGTTGTAGCTACAATAACCTAGTGGTCATGATCACGGATTCACGGCGGGGTTGTTTCGTTGAGCACTGATGCCTCTAACGACCCTTCGAGTAATGGAGCAGATGCACATTAAATCTGGTCGAAGTCTTCCCGTTGGCGTGGCATGAAAGTTTGGAGAGGAAAGTACCAACTCAGATGTCGTCCTCGTCACTTGACTGAGACTCGAAATTACGAGGTTCAACCCTTATATTCCTCGTGTTGCTTCTCAGTGCGACGTTAATAAACAATCACATTAGCTCACAGTCCAATAATTGTATATATACAACGCGACATCGGTTTTCTTGAAAAAAATCAATGAAAATCTTATTTTAACATTGAGATATTCATATAATTATGTATCTATTTATGCAAAGAAAACTAGATTTATTTTCATAAATAATAATTTATGAGAAATTTTAATAATCAACAACTGTATTTGCTCATATAAAAGTCATGTACTTATTTTTATGTACATCGTGTGTAAAATTTATTGCATTATATCTTTAAAAAGTTGCAGAGTTTTTAGTAGCATAACATTCTATGTACTGTTCATAATTGTAATTTAAAATAGTAAATTTAGTAATTTTTATTAGTAAAAAAATAAACTTTGGGATACGAATTTCTCCTAAATTTTATTTATATATTATGGCCTACCTACCTGTGGCGTGTAATTGTTTACCTTACAAAAATCGTATTCACTGAAATGGGTAGAAACTTCATTTCATAATGTGGAAAATATCATCTCTATAGATAAAGTTATTTTAGGAAAGTGTACTAGAATCGTTAAAAAACACGTTTTGGAAAAACACAAATAAAGGTGTTTCTCTCTGAGGCGTGACCCGTTTGTTTACAATTTTAAAACTCCGTCTTAGAACGTTCTATTTACCACATTCTCATAAATAATACATGCACGGTATCTGCGAAGTAATATTTTATTTTTGAACAGCATAATAAAAGGAAGCTGTAAAATTTGACGAATTTAGTGTCTCAGTTACCGTAAAAGTATGCGATTTATCTAATTCTCTAAAACAATGTTAATTTGATTATCCAAATATTTTAATTGACTTAATTATATATGAATGGTAATAGGGTTGTGTAGAGAGGAAGAGAGAAATATTAATAAACAATTTAGAATCGTAGTTACGCCATTCCTGTTTTTCGAAGCAGGTTTAATTTTTTATTTCCATGGAACCAATAAATAGTATTTAGATATTAGTTATTCCATATTGCAAATCTGCGATAATGGTAAGCGTATTTATGAAGGAGTTTAATGGCACTACAGCCAGATGTGGCTATGCTGTGCCAAACAAGATGTAACTGGGATCTAAACGTTTAAAAAAAGGAGGGTGGGAGAAAAATAAAAATTGTTTGACAAGAAAAATTGTCGAAAACAGAGAAAGATCGTTAGGATGTCTTTCTCTGTTTTCGACGGAAAAACAGAGGGATGCATCTCCCATGTTTACTAAAGACAGTAAACCCCATTGAAAAGATAGAGTTCTCTAGAGTTCCTCTGAATCATATTGCCCGTATTTACCTAAAGCATGTTAGCCCATAAGTGCATATATTGTTAGCTAAGTGGTCATGGTCGCGAGTTCATGGCCGGTACTGTTCCCATCAAGTCGTTAGTTCGAGTTCTGAATGCCATTGAAGATTTATCGTACAGTGGGCCCTCTCGTAGGGTGGATGGGAGTGTAAGGTGATTGGAGTGCCTATTCAGAAATCAACCTTGTTATCAGATGATGGTTTAAAACAACGAGGCATTTAGGTCGTGGGTAGCGGACCTTGTATCAGGCAGAAATAGGCAGCCGGAAAGCAAGTACAGCCTTTTAACTAGTAATTATAAACAAGGTTACTTTTAACTAACGAATTAGTACAGCTCTTCTACATTGTAGAGAAATTTTATCTGTGTCAAGCAACATAATTCATTCCTGTTATATTTCAGTAAAAACTCAGTTTCAAAATCATACGCTTTCTTAATAGTGGAATATTTTCAACGACTCCATCTTCTGAGATTTCTACCGCACAACTAACTTCATCTGCCGGTGACGTTGGAAAGCTGTGATAATCTCTGCTGTCGAGGGAAGGAATTAAACTGCACTCATTAAAGCTTTAGTTACCTGAAGTTTTGAAACACACTCGCATATAAATGCATTTAAAATGTAATTATTTATATCACTACAGGTATATTAGAAAAAATAAGGGTGAAATCGTTTACATATTTCACCATTTCTTCCTTCAAATGGAATGTCAAAAGTGATAGCAAATGCTGTCAAGTTATCATTTGAGAATTAGCCGGGAAAGAAGCACATGAAGTAATAATCGAATTATACCATTTTACTAATAAAAAAGAAAACAAGTCGATTAAGAGTAAAAAATAGTTTAGTGATTGATATATCTTTCATTTAAAGTAAATAAAGTAACCGAGAAATTTTTGCTTAGAATCTCTAACACAAAGGTCTTCAAACTGGATTCCTTGGAACTTTGACAGGGGTTCCGCAAGAGATCACTACTTTTTTAATCAAAGCGCCAAACTTTTAGTAAAATTTTAATTTTTATAAAAGATCGAATTCTTAAAGATAGTTTGATTGTAAAAATAAATATTTTATAGATAAAATAAAATTTTAAATTTCGTAAAAGTTCCGTCCTTTAAATACATTAATCGAGACTCATTAAGTCACGTATTAGTTTCCGTTCTTTAGCTCAGTCGATATATCTCAAATTGATATATCGACCGACATTCAGTAAAAACTTAAATTTAGTCAAGTTGATATTATGCATTTTTGATTTGACATTAGAAAAGAACATTCTGAAATTGCCAAAAGAGCTGTGAAAAATCTTATGTCATTTGTTTTAACCTATGCATGCAAAAAGTCTTTCTCTTTGTACACTACGACAAAAACAAAATACAGAAACAGATTGGATGCTTACAGAGGACATGCGATTGTAGATTTCAAATATTATTATGGACATAAGAATTTTGCAATAAAAAGCAATCGCATCCCAATTCATTAAATTTTTTTCCTTTTAACTAATTTGCTATAATTTAAAATATTGTTGCGTTTGTTTATTATTCATAGAATATAATTTAGAAACCCTCCCCCCCCCAAAAAAAAAAAAAAAAAAAACACCTATTATCTACTTACCATTCATTATCTTACTAAGACGTTTCTATTGTGGTAAAATAGGGATGCAATAATAATTTTGTAAATTTGAATAGATTAAAGCTTTGATATCCTATTTTTTCTTCTCTTTGATCAAGGTGTTCCTTCAAGAAAATAATAAGCTCAAAGGGTTCCTTGAAGCTTAAAAGGTTAAATACCTCTACTCTAAAAGATTCGCAAAAAATAACTTTATTTTTAAATTTTTCCAACTTTTTTTTATATTCTGGGATCTAAATCTTTTGTCAATGTCTGCTGAATTTCATCCCATGTTTTCAAAGAAGCAAACAATTCAACTTCAGTCATCAAGAAACAAGTACTTTAACTATTCATTCACACAACCAACTCTAAAAAAATATATTTAAGCAAAAAAGTTATTTGTGAATAATAAAATAAAGCATTTCAGGGGGGGGGACTATTCATTCTGTAACGCGGAGCAAGGTACAGTATTCATATCAACTATTTTTGAAATTTGAAAGTAATGGATATTTTTTTAAGCAATATTAGTAATTTTCAGTCATTTTTGCTTCATTTTACTAAATAAAAATAAATAAAAATTTTAAGAAATATTTAAGATGTAAAGTTTATTTACCTAAACATTATTCTGAATTTTGTGGATTTTAGACCTTGACAAATCTCAAATTTTGCTATGCGGTCGACTTAAACAGCAATATTTCTGAATTTTAAATTTATCCTTACCGAATTCCAAAAACCATCAAATAAATGGATTCAAGATTCCTGTTTACTTTTACAGTTTCAAAGGCAACATGAATCGAAAAATTCTCGCTTTAGTTGACGTCTATCTAAGAATTCCATTACGTATTTTAGTTTCGAAATGCAGCTTTCCGTGATATCCTGTTTCAAGATACGAGTAAGAATTAACTAATTCTTCTCCGAAAGTCACGTGGAATATGAGTGAGCTGAAATGGAAAAGAAAGCTCTCTCTCTTCGAGTTGTTTACTTAATAACTAAGCTCTCTGTACTCTCTCGCGCAGTAAGTAATGTTTTGAATTATTTATTCTGAAAGTTTCCGGATCGTCTCTGTCTTATGCAAATACCGACCAATATCTCGTATAAATCCCAGTGACAGAATATTTCTTGTTTTGTATAAAGAAAGATAAAAGTCCTTGTTACAGTACTTAAGAAAAAATATATATAAATAATTTTTCAGGTTGAATATTTGTTTATTTGCCTTTTTTTCGTCTGCAAATTTATGCCCGACAAAAGGTTCACAAATCACAGCCAATTATTCGGGTAATTTTAATCCACAAAGAGATAAAGAAGTCGACATCCAACACTCTCTATACACTCCAACTAACGTAAGAACTTTCAGCTCTGACAGATTTTTTCTGTAGCAGATCCTCTGCACAACCAGTCTACAGTAGAAACCAGGCTCGAAACTCGATGGAAGAATGGCCTGCCACCAGCTCGATGTCATGACACCTCGGCTACTTCAGCTACATCTATTCATTCAAGTCTAAGATTTTACTAATATTTTATATGGAAAATATATGTAAAACTCTTAACAGTCCGCAGTAGCTGAGTGGTTATGGTCTCGAACTTGTAGCCAGGGATGTTTCAGTCTTACTTGATCGAGTCCTGATGCTACTAAAGTCCCGTCGAGTAGAGAGATTCGTGTACGTTAACTTTGTCGAATATCAATGTCTTAACGTAACAGTGAAGTGGATGTAGTAAATGAGATGTCATTTCATGTGTTAACTTCGTCATCTGATAGTGACTCAAAATGACAAGGCATACTGGATGTGACTTAGCGGTCCTTTATTTCGAGCAGAAACAGCAGCCAAGAATGTTAAGCTTGTAGACCACCTATGTGTTTTTGAGTGGTCAAACACTGCCACCTTTTGAAAGAATTTTCCAAAAAAATTTCTTTTGTTTTCAATAGCATATTTATCAATCTCCATCTTAAATAATATCCTTTTATCATTAGCGATTGAGGATTTACTAAGTTTTATATGTCTTTGTTTTCCTACGGTATCTAAATTTCTGGATCGAATCAACATTCTTTCACAATAACATGCCTTTTAATGTCGCCCCTCGTAATTTTAAAGTAACGAGTATTGAATCTGAGGTGGTGCTTTCGAGATACTCTGAAGTGCAGATTAGAATTTAATGAGCAGCGTTTTTTTATTCCTCGTGACAGGTGTTCGGTGTAATCAGAAATCGAAACTATGTGTCCCAGTCCACGACTAATCGGTTACCGCAGCTTTATGGTATCTACGTATAATGTATTGCGGCAGCCTCTCCCACAAGAAACAACAAACAAAGACAGAAAAAAAACGACTAATAACAGGTCCTGTGGAGAACTCCTTTCCAGCTCTGTTGTTTTCGGGCACCGAGTAAGTTTTCTGTGGATCCTTAGGTGGGTAGTTCAAAACCTGATCCAAACATAATCAATGTCACAAACACAGTCTCTTCCGAAGTGGTGATCCAGAATTCGAACACTAGGTACCAGCGCATCCCAACCTAGAACTACTATTTGAATATATTTTCATCGCATAAACTGCCTCCATGTGTCTAAGACACCCTACTAATAAATCACTCCCAGAGATATAAACGGTTACATATGTCAAACAGAACCACCCTCACTACTAAATATTGCTGATCATGTCAACTGAAAATTCCCCAAACAACTCTTTATTTAACAGGGGATATAGATTCATTGCAATTATGGCTGGAAAAATACCTTCTCTAAATATCGTTCAGAAAGTTCTTCAACAATAAAAAAAAAATCTCTCTCGGAAGGGGTGTGCACCGGCCTCTTTTTATCGAGAACCAAGCAATAACGACAAGAGTAAAAGCGTCTAATAACTGATCCGTTCGGTAACAACTTTATGGCTCGATTATTAAAGGCGCTGCACTAGCGTATTTCACATGATCCGTAGATAACCCGATCAAATCTCCCCATAACATAACTCAAAGCCAACTGCCGTCGCTGAAGTCTACACTGCCATACTCATTAATTATTATAAGGTAAACAATAAATTTCTAGCCGTTTTTAATGACCAAAAAGAAAATGATTTACAGAAAGTGTAGCCTAATGTTAGTCCTCAAAGTAATCGTCATTGGCATCAGCACCTTTAATCAATGTGTCTTCAGCTGTGCAATCCTCTGGCGGTAAAACTGGGGGGGGGGGGGATGTATAGAATTTTGTGAGTGTTTGAATCGCTGTAGTGTCCCTGACTACCCGCGGGACATGCAGTCTGACGTTATCATGAAGGAAGAGTAAATCTTTGCGATTCACCAGTGCAAATGAAATCTAACTGTTTTATCAGAAATGTTAAAGTGGTTTGTAAGTTCACCACACGTTAGACTCCTGTCCTCACAATGGTCACCTGCAAGGTTTCGTCATCCAAGATGTGCAATCGTCCACTGCAAGGTTCATCATATTCGGAGACTTGATGCAGCTTCTGATACCTACTTTGAAGCCGTAAAGCAAACAACACCGAACGAGATCTTTTGACACTTTCATTTGTCTTCGCTACTGTACGTGTTACGAAAGTGCGTGGTGGGCTTGCTTTTATAACGACTGACATTCCTACTCTCGACAGACAGGGTTTTAAACCAACTGATACACTATTTGCATACCTATTTTAACTTCATTTAACGGCAAAGCAAAAAAGGGCAAGAACTTTATTGGTTACCTTTTATTATTTGCCACCGTATTTTCATCTTAGAGTGTTTAGAACTGAATTGTTTTGAAATAATCAAACACAGTAACACGATATTTTAATTCATAAGCATTTTTAATCATCTGTATTTATCTGAAATTTCTTGAATGTACCTTAATCATGTTACAATAATCGTATCTGCCTTATCTTTTTTGAGCTATACATAATTTAATAAAGCCTTAAAAATATTCCCCATCTCTAATTCAGAGAATGATAATTAACATATATTTGAAAACATTAATGCAAAAGTACTGCTAGCATTTATTATATAAATCCTGCTATTAAAATACTCTAGTTTTACTTCCTAATACGAAGGAAAAGAATCTGATTTGAATTCCTACATTCATTTGTCACGTGTCTTAATAAAATAGCTCTATTAAGAGAAAAAATATTTGTCTGTGCACCAAGGACAACTAGTATAATTAAAATATTCAAATTTGTATGTCTTCGGAAATGTTATGAATAGTTCTTAAATTAATGAATAATATTTTAGCAGAGATAGAGGTTGAAGTATTTCTGAAAATTATGTTAGCATAACGTTGAATGTCTCTATAATGGTTAGATAATTGGAGAATTTAAAAAGAAATTCCATTTTTTACTTTATATACATTTCTTCCTTTTGAGCGACTGTTATTTGGTTATTTTTGCAATTTCTCATACCCGTTTTGTTACAGACTCAAATGGATAATTGATGTGCGTATAATTTACCACGAAGATAGGATAGCTTACGATTGATTCTTTTCTCTATTTTAATTGAGAAAATATCCAAAAAGGGAAAAAATATGTAACTAAAAATAATACATATAATGCAAAAATTAAAAATTTCTGGAATGAAATCTATTGCAGTACTTTGTCGGAAATCCGGTATATATACAGGACTAGAGCACAGCTGGATTGCTGGAAAATCATTAATCATGACGTAATTTAGCAGCAAACCCATGTATTATTGTATAAAATTTAATATAGTACACATAAATAAAGTGTCAAATACATGAAATAGCTAAACATTCACACACAAAATATTTTGTATCGAAGGTGTACATTGTTCCATTAAAGTAGATGACATAAAATCATTTTCTATTTTATTCTATTGACTTGTTTACCTATGTAAAAATGCTGGACCAGCAAGGTGAAATGTCGGATAATAAAGTGAATACTTTGCATGTAAAAGTGTCATGATATAAGAACCATTCTAAATTCGCTACTAAATTAGTTTTACAGATAAAAAGAGTTTTTTTTTCAGTTCAAGAAAAAAAATCAATGTTCACACGTAAAATAAACTATTACAAAAAAATCATCATTTTTTCGATATTTTATTCCATCAGTTTTTTTAAATAGAGAATTATTAAAAAGTTTTTGAGAGATCTTATTTTAATTGCCGGTATGTAAATACTGGGGAGAAAACAGAAATAATTAGTTACAAATCATATATGTTTTCATACAAATAAAATTAATTTCATATTTTAATCTATACATTTAAAAAATGCTCATAAACATAAATGGTTTAAAATCTAAATTTTATGACGAATCTGCATATTAATCAATATCATCATTAGTAGTTTAAAATCTGTTCAAGAATTACCACTGTGTGCGATAGTAGTATCCGATTTGAAGTGAAATCTACGAGGGAGGTACAAAAGTGCCAATGTTAGGAATGGGATAACTCAACTCTGTGACATTGAGCTGTGGAACGATTCTCCCTACAATTAACTCTTTGGGTTTCTTTCTGATTATGTTTGAATTTAAAATTCCTCCCAGTAAAACGAAATGTGACTTATATAGATCAGATTTAAATTATGGAATAAATTGGATAAATAACATTTATAAGCAGCGATGAATTGCATGGGGGGGGGGACTGTTCAAGTATCGATATAATTTTATTAAGTAATAAAAATTACAAAAATGGAGATCATTTAAGAAAAATAATTAAGATACCATGAGAATAAAATTTGCATTTTTTTGGGTAGGATGCATTTTCTATCGGAATACATCCCTCTTCCTCACTTGGTCTACAAACACTGACGCAGAGGTACTCTCTCCGAGACGGTTAAAACCTTTCTAATATTTTCACAGGAATGGGCATAGTTGAAATCCTTTTTTCTTTTCGTGATAAAAAAAAATTAAGCTTGAAGGGAATTTTTATTTATGTTTAAAATTTACCCTCATGTTTTACATTTAAAATTTAAAGCATCTATATTAGTATAACAAAATAATTATTCTGAAATATTATTTCGATGAAAAACCTTGAAGGTAGCATATGTCTCTATGCACCCGGTCCCTTGGTACGCCACTGGTTAGGAAGGTTCGACTTGGAGTTAATGACTCGAATCCTCAACTCTAGCTATTCTTCTTACTCCTACCCAAGTGAATTATTAAGACATAGATTAAATTAGTATTCTTAATTATTATTCACGTGCATTTAAACAGTCCAAGCACAGAGAAAGTGAAATAGATGATAATAAATGAAGACTTTATTCACAGCGTACACCATAGGCCTGATCACAACGATCCCATTGATTAACGAGCCGAAGGATTCCTTTTCCCCAGAATTCCTGTGGTTGTGACGAGACCCAGTCTTTCACAGCGTCCTTGAACTCGTCGTCCGAATTGAAGCGCTTCCCTTTCAGATGTTTTTCAAGGGACCGAACGCATGGAAATCGCAGGGCGACATGGCCGGGCTGTAGGGAAGATGGCGAAGCTGTTCCACTTGAGATAGTTCCGCGTGTGTGACCCTGGAGACGAATGGACGCGCGTTATCATGGAGTAGAATCCACACCCTCCGTGAGCAGGCCTGCTCTATTGTTCTTGATGGACCTGCGAAGATTCGGAATGTCTCACAGTGCACATCGTAAATAATGGTTCTTCCGTGCTGGAGGAATTCGACAAGTAGAGCCAAATGGACGGCGCTCTTTATAAGAGCCTCTGCTCTCTTCTGCGCATGCGGGTGTCTGTGCATTCTCCGATCCACGCCGGAGACTCCATTCGCATCCCTAGATGTCTTGATACATTCTTCAAAAGCGACATAGGCAAATATGTTAATGGTTACGTAGTTACAGCGTTTCGTACCTTTTCATTTGAACACCCCTCGTAATATATTGATTTCACTCGTTACACCCGCATGGAAATTTTTGTAGCATGACTGCTTCAATTTTAAACCACATTTTTACCCCTTGTTCACTGAATTCGTTGCCGTAATTTTTCGCCGTCATATCAGTTTTAATTATTGCAGACCATTTTGGATCCCCCCCCCTTTAGCAATATCACCAAATAAATTAAAAATCGAATAAACCAATGCCATAACAATCTCTATTTTAACCTTTCTACAGTAACAGCAAATTGTATTCGTACCCAAATCGAACCCACAATAAAATTACTTGAGCAATAAATAGTAAGTATTTTTACATTTTAATAAGAATATGTGAAATGACTGGAAAATAAGTTAATTATTTACCTGGAAGCTAAAGCATGTTAATCTCCGCAGCTTATTCGACCGGATATTAATTAATTCGGATTTTTGACTTGTTCTGAAACGTTAATGAATATCCGATAATGTTTCGGTGAATAATAACTTCCAGTTTCTCTTATGCGCCGAAAGAAAAATCTACCGACTTGATTGGATTTTTCTGCATAAAACGATAAGTACAAAGCGGGCGAACTGATGTTACAAATGAGCGAGAAATCGAACAATTAAATTACAATATTTTTTCAACGCGAAAATAATTTATCAAGATTACTTTATTATTAGCTGTTTCAGGAAAAAAATATCTTTTGAAAGAGAAATCTTTTTTTTTTAATTAAAAGTTAATCCCTGTATTTCTATAACGTTTTAGAAAAAGTGTTTTGTTAATCGATTGATGAATTGTGATTTGTATTTTCATTAACGCTTTATTTCATCATGATACATCATAATTCACACGCGTTTAAACAGTGCAAGCACAGAGAAAGTGAAATAGATGATAATAAATTTATGAATAGAGTACGCTCAAGAATAGTTTAAAAGAATAACCTCAATAATAATTTTCTTGGTAATAATTAAAACATACAACGTAAAGTTTTAATTAATACTAAGAAATAACAGATACATACGATAAAATTCATTCTGGATATTAACTGTAGCCTTATGTTGTAAGGTACAGCTATTAATGGTGATTCTTTGGTTTCAGAACGCCGTACATTAAAGTTACCCGCAATATCATTAAGCTTAAATTATTATCCCGATATATCGATTATTTTTTAGAAATAATTAAATATTTGCAATACCACCTCTTACTTTTCTTTCGTAAAAAATTGTTTGATCATTCTTTTTAATTTTTATAGCATTAATTCTTGAAGTTGTCAGCCGCCCAAAAGATTTGTCGTCTTCTACTTCCTCGTGATCTTCAGTTAACCTTTTGTGTCTCTTAATCACTCGCTTTCGGGACATACAGTTTTCTCTATAAGTCTAATTAAGTATCTGTAAGCACTCGGTTGACTCTTTTCTCGGTTTAACCAAAAATTTCAAATTCACACGCTGTACGGCTTAGAAACTCAACATTTTAATAGGCAAACGAGGTGAAATTTGAGCACAGTAAATCACGACGGTCGAAACTCTGAGGGTACAAAAAGTGATTAGGTTTGCACTAAAGACTCAGACATATCCAAAATAATCGTTATCGAGCTGTTATTTCATTCACGTTGAAATAGTACGTGTATTTCACTCACGTAGTTCACAAAGGGAACTACAAAATCAATCGCATTTGTTTCATAGACAAACCTCGTGTAAAATAAATTATAAAACAGCATTAAGAAACAGTGTTGTAATACAATTTAATATTATGTATAAAATCTTACAATTTGCAAGTAAAAACATCAATGTAATTATTAGTAAAACTAGAGATATCTGAGAACTTTTCACACAAACTTTTGAGAAAGTTCCTTCGTTGCATAGTTTAGTCCAGCGTTGTCGTGCATCGGGACGACTCCATAAGGAAGTATATAGCATAGACTCTATCGCGTTTATACCTTCAATCAACATTTTAGAGACATTTGGATATGATATTGTTTGAATGGAAAATTTTTCCCAATAAATGAAACGTGATTAGAGTAGATTAGATTAGAATTTCTGAAATGTCCCGAATAGAATGTAGGAAATGGATATATAAGCACTGAAACGTTTGATACATGAGTTGGCTTGTAGAAGAAATAGTGAGCCGAAGTTATCAAATTAGGACATCTGTATAATTTCTATGCTACTCTTAAGAGTAAACATAAGATCTGTAAAAGGGCAAGGATTCGAGCCCTCATCTAATGCACTACTAAAGACTCAAACCCGATTGGTTCCGATTAGATAAGGAATTTATTATTATATTAAACATCAGATCTGACATATATAGGGATATTTTCCACAGATATATCAGGTTATGGTTTGAAGCGTGTTGTTTCTTTGATCTGAATAAACTAACTCAGTTATCATCACTGTATGACTCTCTAATCGTTGAACTTTGATTAGTGACAATTTAAATAATGAATAAAGACAAAAGACGGAAGTAACAACGGGGTGTATTAATATTATAGGATGTTTTGATCCGATTATCTTCATGAGATTCGTTAGCGTTTAATAATACCGTTGAGTACTGACTGTACCTAAAACTAAGCTGGTTAAGAATACAATCATTTAATTCTGCTGTTATGGTAGTCCCTAAATATGTTCATATGTTTCTCAAAGAAGTTTTGGATATTCACGAAAAGGTGGAATTATAAAACAAGGATTTGCGCTTTTTTTAAAACTTTAACATTTATAGGAATAAATTTGTGATGTTTTTGCTTTAAATTCAGCTACCCCCATCTAAGACTTCATAAAGGATTCCTATATTTATCCATATAGCTTGAGATCGTGTAAAGCCTAAATAAATTATATGTTTGTTTTCATTTTCTTGCATTTTTTTTATTTGCTTGAATAATTTTAATTTTCAAATTGCATAATTCCTATCGAAATTCATTAACGCAAAATTAATTAATGCTTTGATAACTCCAAATTGGTATTTAATGTTTAAAATTTGCTAGAACATTAAAAATATTGTGATGAGAGGAGAAAAAGCGAGCTTTGGATCTATCCAAACAAATAAGGAGGACAGTTCAAAAACTAACTGTGTTAGGAAAGGGAAATTGGGTACCTCATTTTAGAGTTGTCAATTTGTCGTTTTCGCTTTTACTAAGAAGTCCATGAGTTGGACATACTAAACAATCGACGATATATAGCATTACAAGACGATGAGACCACCTACTTTGGAACATATTTACCGAATGTAACTAATTGTTTTCATTCATACTTGCTTTTCGGTGTATAATAATGAATCCAGGTCTCATCGACGGTGACAACTCGGCGCAAAATAACGAAGACGACTCGACGCTGCAGTAATCAAAACTAATCACTGAATCAATGTCAAATTTGACAAAACTTGCCACAAATTGCGTGGTTTAACAGACGATAGCACACAATGGCAACACCAACTTGCCTCAGTAATGTCATCTGTCGTCAAAACATGTACTTTTTAAACCCCTCTCCTATATATTTGGAATAGATCCTGGGGGTTGGAAATTGGAAGCAAGCATTAGATACTATTCTAGGGAAGATACTACTACCTAGGAAAAGGACATTTGTCTTCTAGTAAAATATTTATCTATCATTTTATGTAATTTTACGTAAAATAGAGCAAAATTTGATTACATAAGTTAGAATACATATTGCTTAAAAATTTATGAGAGAGCAGTCAGTCAAAGGAGATGCATCAATTTACCTGAGGTGTCCGCGGAAAAGCTAGCTCATCAAATATTTACGAAAAACTCTTGAACTAGGACGAATTGATGCGTTGTCTCGACTAGTATTTTGTTGTTCTTAAAATTTTATTCGTTATTTCCAAAACTGCTCACTTAATTCAGACGAAAACTGATTTATTTTTTCGAATTTAGTTACATAATGCAGAAAAATTATGCTACCGTAATGACAGATTTAAAAACCGATTCACATTCCAAAAGCAGGCAAAATTTATGACTCTTGGCTACTTACCAATTCCTCTCACGGCCAAGACAGTTCAGGTATTACAGGCATTAGTTCGAAAAAGAGCAGCAGTTTACTCTGTTGGCGCCAATATCACATTTCCATCACAACTGTCAAAACTCGGAAAAACTTTTGGATCTTGATGTTCTAGAACACGTATGATGTTACGTGCAATGGCTTTCAAAGCTATTTCGTCTATTTCATAAGCACATTTCAGCTGAAATCCTGACCTTTTTGTCATGTCGAATATTTAGACAATTTATTTACTAATGAAAAACATTCGATTTTGAAGTGAAGTTCCTGACCTTAGATATTCATCATGTTTGATGTCTACTGAAATATACGCCGAGATGGATTTTCGCATAATGACGGGGATTATAAATTCTGTCAGAGTGGAAAGTTTTCTTTTTCGTGCAAAATTTTCTGTTTCGAAGAATCGATAATTCATGTCTTTCTAAACAAAAACTCACAATGACGTATTTTGAAAGATAATAGCAAAAATTGTTTCATGCTTAAAGTCAATAACGTAACCATAACCTCACCCCTAAAAAACAAGAAGTCTGTAATGTTTAGATAATAATACATGCATTAAAAAACTCATATTTTTTCACACTTTTTATGTATCATTGAAAGGAATAGGGAGGAACATGTGAAAATAAATAACTTACGTGATCTTAAATTTCTATAAGAATAAATTTGCTAAAGTACGAGGGTGGTTCAAAAAGTACTTGTATTTGAAGACAGATATCATCATTAAGGTAAATTATTGTCACCATTGGGTGCTGCCATCTGTTACACGGAGCCGAAACAAATTTTGCATTGATTCATGAGTTAGTTTTTATTTGATAGTCATTTGCTACAAAATCAAAATTTTATTGCTGCTACGTCGAGTTGTCGACATCATTTTGCGTTGAGTTGTCACCGTCAATGATGAATGGATTAATCGATGTGCACCGAAAACCAAGCAACAATCAAAACAATGAGTTGCTTCCCGGGATTCTGCTCCAAAGAAGGCGAGGGGGATTTCATCGTTGTACTTGGGGACAACGGGACAAGCTACCTAAAAACGGTATATATGGTCACTTTTGATTGTTTATTAGCGTATCATTGAGAAGCAGCACAAGGGTTATTAGATATTGACCTCGTAATTTTGATTCTCGGTCAAGTGGCACCTACCTCACCAAATTTCCACTCCACGCCAACGGAAGGACTTGGAACCTCGACTAGATTTGACGTGTATCAGTCCCACTACATGGCGGATCTTTTGTGGCTACGGGGCTGAGACTCACGACTCAACGAAAACAATGTGGACCGCTAGTCCGCAACCATGGCCACTAGGCAACTGCTGCCAGATGCATGGTCATATTATTAACGACATATCATATTGACTACGGTCATTACACTTTAATACAGTGCTGGAATTTCTTCTTCTTCTTCCCCTTTTTTTTAATAGAGGAGAATATTTTCGAAATTAAACATTATGTTAAAGGAGAATACCAACTTTCTATCCGGAAGTAATCACGGAGAGTGACATGTGAATACAAATGGTAATTTTATATAAAAGCAAATCTCCCCTTTCCCTAAGCCGAAAAATAATCCAAGGTTTTTTGAGTCATAGAAGTATCAAAAGGCTCCTCTAAAGTTAGTACAAAATTTGATTACAGTCATAATAATGATTGAACACATTAATAGGCTGCACGCAGCAATTATTTTGAAAGAGGAGGAAAAAGAAAGATAGTATTAATGAATATATTAATTCAAAGTTGATCAAGGATTTTCAATTACTTGCTGTACTTTAAGAATGGATATTCCCTGACAAAACTGCTCTGAGAGATAACAAAAATTTTATGCATTGTACTTTTTTCCGTTAAAACTGCTTCACTGGGTAACTTTTTTTTTCTTATTTTGGCGTTATTATCACAGCGATGACCCTAGTTATTTCATTTGGGGGTTTTTTGTGATAATTTTGCCAATTACTTATTAACTTAGTGAAGTTTCGAGAAAATTGGGGTAAAAATAAAGTAAAAAAAGTTTAAGAAAGGTAATGCTTAGTATTGAGCCAAAGGCGTAACGAAATAAATCAGCTAATTGTGCCAATTTTTCATCGATGCCTAGTATGGATATAACAGGAAAAAAAAAATAACGTAATTTCTTAGGCAGAATTCTTCATTTATAAGATCAGAGCTTCTCATACGGTTGTAATCATTCAAAATTTGAAACAGTTTTTTTGCTCAAAAAATATATAATTTATAAAATTGTATTTTCTAGTCATTTTTTTTTAAATTGAGAGAGATCCAAATAAATCTAGAGCTGATGATAGTTTTCTTTCTTCCTTTTAAACAGTCTTTGAGTAGATTTGTTTTCTCAATTTAAATGTGCTGAGGACTTGATATCAAAATTTGAAATTATTTTTAATCGATCAAAATTTAAAGCTCTTTAATTTTAATAACGAGTCAAAGCTTTTGAAACTAATTGTTTTGGATTATTGCAATTAAATAAATCTTCTACTGAAATGAACTTAAATTAACGACTTTAAATAAATGAGTGGAAATATTAATAACTGAATGGTCGAAAAAAATCTTAAACATCAACTCTGAAAACGTGAAGATGCTTTAGGATTCCATAAATAATTATTCCAATAAGGGAAGGGGAACAGAAAATTTTCTACGTTGCACACCCACTTTGCTTTAAAAACAGAAAAATCTCAAAAATTCTAAAACTGTCTCCAAGAATATTTGAATGAAATGCATTAAATTTATACACTCATAACGGATATATTAATTATATAATTGTTTAATTTTGAAAGGGTCAAATTTATATTATATTTTATAACGAAATAAGTTTCTCGCGATCAATAGAACCATTTTTAACTCTAAAAATTCATTTTTCTATTATTAACACACATATGATAAAACTCTGGAGTAATTAACGTTGTGCATGTGATCATTGTATATCATTCCTTTTTATTAGCAAATGGGCTTATCATTAATGTATTAAAAATACCTAGCTAGTAAAAATAGGGATTTTTTAATTTTTTTTTTTTTTTTTTGTCCAGACTATTCTACAATTTTATATTGTTTCTGTTAAAATTGTAGAGCTTCAGTTCAGTCTATTTATATGATATTGTATTTACAAACTAGTTAAATAAAAATGTCTAAAGTACTATATAAATAATTGTTTTGTCATCGAAATTCAATTTTTTTAAAATTGTTAACCATTGAGAAATAAGTTAATCCAATAAGATACTACAGTTTTCCTTTGTAAAAATATTCGATATTGATCTTTTCCAATGATATTTTTTTACAACTAGACAATTGCACTTTGTTTTGAAATCTTTTCTTAAGAAACACGCAAAAAAGATTCTGCTTTGCTAGATAAAACTTTTTACTAATACAGTTAGCCAATAAAGCATTAAACTGAAATAAAGCGAAAGAAACGAATATCGTATACAATGTTATTGAGCATGAAACAGCGTAGATTTCAAACTTGTGTTTTCAACAAATACAGCCAAAAAAAAAAATTGGTAATGAAACATAATATATTTTTCCATAATCTATTAATATATAACCTATATAATTTTTCAATTATATGTGAATCTATAATCTAATTTTTTTGTAATATATTTTTCTGTAAAGTATAATCTAATTAATCTGTGAGTAATATATTTTTCTATAATCTATAAAAACATTTCCTTACAAAATTCTTGCTTTAAATCATATTGTATTGTAATGATGATGTAATTCAATGTTCTTTAAATTATAATATAAAGACATAAATTATAATCATATACATATATCAAATAGGTTTAGCTGTTTGTCAGTTTAGCTGTTAATTCAAACCATTGATTGTATTACTCCAAAATTGCTTAGGAGTTTCGCTGATATTTCGAAGGAGCCGTGAGCATATTCCCGCAAAAAAAAAAATTTAATTTATTTTTGATGAATTTTTTCCGAAGCCAACTTTTCCCCATCGACAGATGGCAGCAGTATCGATTCATTTAAAAACATTTCCTTTTGAAATTATTTTCTTTTAAAATAAATTATTATTATTATTAGTAGTAGTAGAGATTTTCTTCCATGCGAAAAGATTTTTATAAGATTATAAGATTTTTATAATGTTGCAACAGTACTTTTTTATACTTAAAGGACTAGATCTCGAACAAAATGTTGAAAAATTATGACTCTTGTATCATTGGGTGCATAAATTATCAAACCGATATATTTGGCGAATTTTTCAAACAACCATTGAAAAGTGTCAATTTCGGATTTTTTTAACTCGTTTCATTCAGGAATCGATCAAAATTAATGAAACTGTATTCATATAATATTCGGAATGGAATGGACATTTGGCCCCTCTTTTTATAAAAAAGAATTTAGCAATTCTGATAATCTCTTCATCTAATAATCCCTTGCAGCTCACTTAAAATTACTCAAAATATTATTTTAAAAATTTTAATACTTCAAAAAATTTATTAATTCGAGTCTTCATTAATAAAAATATATACTTCGAGTTGGATTGCTATATTTTTTTATTCATCGGTGAAAAGATAGGGTACACCACCTAGTATACGTATATAAATGAGACATTTTTTTTTTAGCGGCAGATGATTTTAATATATTTTGCCTTAGCCACTATGATATATTACTTAAAGTTTAGATAGACATTTGGCATCGTTTTATTCTTCATATGAGCATTTGTTTAATCATTAGCCTTCTTACACAAAGAAGTACAATATGTAAGGCGCACAAAAAGTGTAACTACTCCCCTAAAAGAGAAAAAAAAATCTCCGTTATCAGCAAGGAAGGCTTACGCTATTATTTCTGGAGATTCATAAGATACTGTATGCATTTATTTTCTTCATGAACAGCGAATCATTAATGCAGTTCACTGCTATGAACTCTTGTAGAATATTAAAGTAGCAAATTGGTCCCAATGGTATTCTATTGCAATGTGTATCTCTGTCTATCATGTAGTGGAATTTAATAAAACTCTCTGCAAGTTAGAGAGGAATATGTGCATCATAAAAGAAGATATAACTATAATAAAATAATATGAGTACACACACACTCACACACACACATATATACATATATAATGATTTAACTTTAATTTAATAATTTATCTTAATAATAATTTAAATTTCTATTCTATCCCATTCTCTCTCTCTCTCTCTCTAATTCAAAAGTGAAGAATTCATTTTTATTTCTTGATCCAATTCTAAATTGTTCTTTTATTTTTTTTATCCCGCGCTCTTAAAATTTGTTTAATCCACTCTCCCATGATCGTAAATCTGTCAGAAATAATCCCTACAAGACTCTCTGTCTGTAGCGGAAATCCCTGAGAATCCCTACACCAAGAACTGTGAGATTCTATCACACGACAAAATGTCCCTAGAAATTCCCAACTATATAACTTGTGGCACAGAGAAAAAGTGCTCTCTTATGATTTTCTGACCTTTTCTGTATTGCTCATCTGTAATTTTTATACGGTTCAACCTTAGTGGGCGAAATCAGGCAAAGCTCATCAAAAACGTAACACTCTCTCACACTCTGCTAGAATGAATAAATAATCTTATCATGAAAAAAGGACTGTTAATTTAGGCCATGCATTCAGAATGTTTAATTAATGTTAGAACAAACTTTTAATATATATATATATAATTTTGGGTTAGTAGTAATTCAGAAAAAATATTTTTTTAAAAAAAAATGTCTCGTTTACATTTATAAATTATATCTCGTACTTCACGATACAAGAATGTTGTGAAATAGATACAAATAGAACGTGCCAAATATTATTTAGAAATGAAAATGAATAAATCAAACTCGCCCTTATATAAGACTTTTCAACATTGCTTAGCCGTCCCTATATAACTATTGTTACTCAAATTATAACTGGTTTGTACCTAACTAATTGGTCCAAGGCTACTGGGTTTCATTTCATTATTACAGCTTCCTGATATTGTGACTTCATTCCCTCTCCTCGTTAGCAAGCGCTAGTAATTATGAGTTTAGTGTCCGTGCTTAATTATATACAGAGGTACGATTTTGCTGCAGTGTAGGAAGTGAACATAGTATCGAGTTAGAACTCAGCAGAATTTATTTCCACACTTGATTTCCTCATTGAATATTTATAAGCATCGTCGCAGGATTGATGCCATGTCAAAACGAGGTAAACGCTGATAGTAGTCGGAAATGTAATGCTATGCTTGTACGAAGTATCCAGTATTTATGACATCTGCACAATCATTGGATGATATGGAAAATAATGAGTAATTGACATACATTCGAAACATATGCATTTTTAATGATTCTTAAAGGAAATATAAAAAAAGAAGAACGTTTGTAAATCTCTGGTATTATTTCCTTCTCTTCTATTATTAATCAATATATAATTAGTGATTAAGGATTTTAAGCCATACAGAAAATGAACTTGAGTTTATTAAGATCTCAAAGTTAAAGTTAAGATATCAAGATACGTGGGATGGATTCAAAAAGATGTCAATGAAGGCGATTCAAAAAATGTATTTGAAGACAGATGGCATCATTAAGGTTAATTGTTGTTACCATTGCGTGCTGCTATCTGTTGAAGGGATCTGAAACAAATTTGACATCGATTCATAATTTTTTTTTATTTGGCAAACATTTGCTGCCCAATCAAAATTTGATTGCTGCCGCGTCGAGTTGTCACCGTCAGTGAGACCTGAATTCATCATTATGCACCGGAAATCGTGCAAAAATAAAAATAAAAAGTTGGTTTGTTTCCAGTGAATATTTTCCAAAAAAAAAAAAAAAAAAAAAAAATATGAAGATGGTCTAATCGGCTGGGAAAGTTAAGTTGAAGAATTTGTGAGGTGCAAAAGGCGTCATGATCGCCAATACGAGTAACTGAGACTTAGACAGCTGCCTAATGAGTCATGAGGCGAACTAAAAATAAACCATTTTCGATGTTACGAGCGCCATCTCTTGGTTTTCGAAGGACATATTGAACGACACTCGTATTTATAATCAAGTCTGTAGATTGATTTTTACCTACGTCTGAATCTTAAGGTTAATATAACCAGGTACTTAACTGTTTCGGACAAATCGAAGTCGAGGTCTTCGTAGAACTTTAAATGAGGATCCAAGGCACTAACTTTTTGCATATTCTAACTATATCTGTTCCTATATCTCTTAACGCAACATAGACAAGATTCCAACGTCTTCTTTAATAACTTCCTCTTACTCTTTCTCTATAATCAACAACGGTATTAAATTCATTACTGCTTATAAATGAATCTCCTAAATTCTATACACTTCACTTAAATAATTCTGTTGTAATCTATATCATTTTCAAATCGCAAGTCACGCTTATATTTCATTCAATATGAAAGAATTTCAATTCTAACATCTTATAAAAGTCCTTCCCTCATAATTCTTTGAAAGGAAAATCGTAATAGATACTCACTATGCATTGGTTTTTTTTTAAATATTTGGATTGTGACATCTCTGTTTTTTTTCCTGCGATCGCGGTAATCCAGTGATGACAGTCATGAGCTAGTGACAGCCGTTGATTCGTTCTAACTGTGAGTTTGCATCCAGATTCCATTAAAGATCTGCCGTGTAACGGAACTGGTGCACTTTTAATCTGTAAAAACTCAAACTCCTCACGTTGCGATAGTGTGAAGGTTAGGAGAGCTGGGTGTCTATCTAGGTATCGTCCTCGTCACTTGATCAGAAATAAAAATTACGAGATCTGTCGCCATTAGTCCTCTATATCTAGTGCGCGTTAATAAGCAATCACATGAACACTATTCTAAGAAGAGTTATTTCGAGCATTAACTATTCTAATATATTAGTAGTTGTCTTCGAAAAAAATAATATGATGGGTAACGAAAATTATACTGGTGGGTATAGAAAAGACATTAGCAAAGCCCTTTATAATTAACAATCAAGACACCCTGCAAACATATCTTTCACAGAATTGCTTTGAAACATCAAGAATAAAATCTGGAGAATATTTAGTGTTATTGAAATGAGTTCCACGTAATAAAGGATTGCATAACTTCTCTTTTTATATATCTTTTCTTAAAATTAATTCCTGTTATCCAGACTCTCTATTTTCTTTGTTTTTTTATTATGCACTTTCTGTAATGATTTAACCATACCCCTTCTATCTGATGGTACATGTGCAAAAATCATTCTCGAGCGTTAAGAGTTTTAAAAAATTAGAATTAAAACCATATTTTATAATTTTTCTATTTAGAATGATTTATTTCCTTTGGTTTAGACTGATAGGTTTAGGACTAATATATAACTCGATTACGACTAATTACATATTTTTCAAACAAAAAAAATTCGTCAAGCGGTTAGCATTCTAACTGGAAAGTAAGACATCAGAATGACTAAGCATATTAAAAGAGGACATACTTCCCCGTATCTGAAATTTGAACGGATCGAAGGGGTAAAACCAGAAAACTTCTTTGCAGCCTGGTCATCTGTGATGAAAGAATTATTATCACATAGGTTAATATACATATTTTAATGGTACTCATTAAGAAGATTAAAAACTGCGCAACCACAACTTCCCAGTTGGAGATAGTTGTGACCCCAACCACATTTTAACATACCACAAATCTATCTCTTTCCAAGAACAGCCATATATCAATTTGTTTAATGTGGTTGTAGCAAAAGGTTTTAAGGCTGTCTTCGCGTAATGCTTAAGAATAGTCCCGAAATTGGAATACTTTTCTGATTAAAAGGCACTCGAACATTAATTTTATATTCTGTCATCGCTACCCTTTAGGGGGAAGCATATTTTATAGTATTACTCGTTTCTATCCGAATAAATCTCATTTTTTATGGTGTTAAGTGTGTTCCGTTTTTCGTCTCATTTATTGTAATGTTAAATGGCTATTAAACATTTCGGATTGAAATGAAAATGGTATATTTTTGGAACTTTCCTAAATTTTAAGGATATTACATAATAAACTGATGTTTTCGTATATATTACAACTTCGCAGTCTTATATTACAGTTAGAGCAATTTTTTCCCAGGAAATATATTCGAAGTTTCGATCATGTTCATTGACATTAAACGAATATAGTCTTTAAAAGGACTGTAGCCGCGTAGCTTAGTGGTCATGGCCACGGACTCACGGCCGGCGGTTTTTGTCGAGTCCGGTGGATAGAGCTTTGATGCTTCTGAAGATCCACCATGTATCCAGGGTTGATGCACATCAAATCTGTCGATGCTGCAAGCCCTCCCAGCGGCATGTTGCGGAAGTTTGGAGCGGGAAGAGCCAGTTCAGGTGTTGTCCTCATCACTTGACCGATGTTAAAGATCAATTTTAATGAAATAACTAAAATGATAACTCTTCTAAGAAGAGCTAGAACTAACTACTATAAGTTGCTGGATCCGAAAATAAGACAACAAACAATAAAATAGAATTCGAACAGTCGAATCGGAATTTTGACAACATTTTTTCAAAATTCATGACAAATCGGAAACAGATATGAAAAAAACAATTTCACATTGAAACAAATATAAAAGATTTTTCATAAAATTGTTATTAATCTACCAAACGAAAATTGGAAAAAATTATTAATCGGAATTCTCAACCGCAAAGAAATGTTAATTTAATGTTTATTTTTAATAAAAGTAATTTCACATGCAAACCGAAACATACTGTCCACATTTTAGTACTAATAGAATCTAGACTTAATTTGCATAACCTGTGTCTGCGAAAAATTCCTGTTGAATTATTAAACTTTTACGCACAATACGTACTAAAAACTAAAACGCAACAGTAGTATTCAACTAGATAAATTCGCAGGGGTAAAGTAAAAATGATAGTATATGTTACTTCTACTTGAAGTAAATTGAATAATCAAACAACTTTAAAACAAAATGACAAAACTATGCATCGATCTCCTTCTTGATTGCTTTGAAGCACACCGTGTGGCCTCGGTAGCCTAGTGACCATGTTCGTGGACTCGCGGCCGGTGTTATTTCCGTCGGGTCATGGGTTTGAATCCTGATGCCAATAAAAACCAATCGTGCAGAAAAATTGATGCACGTTAAATCTATCCAGACTTCAGGTTCTCCCGTTGGCATCAAGTGCCCGTGTAGAAGTTAGGAGACGGAGGTGCCATATCAGGTGTCATCCTCGTCACTTGACAGAGGTTAGAAATTCCGAGGTCCGTTGCCAATGGCCCTCGTGTTGCTTCCAAGTGAGACATTAATAAACAATCAAATAAAAATAAAGAAAGCAATTTTTCTTCGATTGCTTAAATATTTTCTAAAATAATTTTGGGAAATGTACGCAGGCTTCCTGGGAAAGTAACGTCGATGGAAAAGAATAAAATTATATTTGAAATATAAAGTACAGCAGAACTTCATTGTTCCGGACTAATTGGGATTATAAGTCGTCCGGTTAAATAAAAGTTTTGATTAAACAAAATAATCTATAAAATGAGCCTTTTGTCATATCTAAACATTCCGAATAGTAAAAAAACATTTATTTAGAAATAACACAGAGCAAAATGATAAATAATTGTACGAGAGTGAACTCAAATTCCTTACATAATACGAGGTCAGAAAAAATTACTTAGAACATGACGGTTCAGGCTCATTTTGAATGACCACACTTGACACTCCCATTGGCTTAAAGAAAAGACTCGTCTTTTGTTGTAACGAGTAACGTTAATTTTTTAAACAACTAAATGACGCACATCCCTCGAATGTTCACGATATCTAGATATAACTTCATTGATGTTGTCTTCAACATGCTTTATCGCAAAATTCAAGTCGTGATGTCATCTGAAGGAAATAATTAATATGGAATCCACAAAATGAATAGTAAGAATTAGGAGACATCACAGCCACTAAACATGGTGTAAAAATCCTTAGCTTACAGTCTTGCACTCCCAGCTCAGCTTTGCTTTTGCATTAATTAATTATGAATTTCTTTAATGGTTGTTCGAATTATGCGACATTCGATTTAATGGGTCCTGATTGATGAGAGTTTACTTTGTGATGCCCCGGTCTAACCACTAGCACATCTTTTTGATCCATGACAAGTTTTGAAGTTCAGTCTCTAATTAACCAGTGTAAATAACCGTAGAATCAAGTTCTTAACTAACTTTTATCATTCTTTCCTTAAGATAAACAATACTTAAGATGCTTATCACGTCGAATCTCTTTGTGTGTCCACAGCTAAAGATCTTTAAGAATTCTACATATATGACCACTATTAAAGTCGGACCCAAAATCGGTCTAATCTCCAATCAATCTCATGGCTCAAACCTTTCGATCTCTCTCTTCCTCTCTCTTATTACTCCCTCTACTTTAAATGCTTCGCCCTTTACAGTTGCTATCCTATCAATTTGATTTACTGCATTTCAATTATTTCTAGTTTAATTTACATAAGTCATTCACAAGAGGTTTCAAATAAAATAATATCTTAGAATTTTTTACAAGGACAGCTCAGTAAAAATAAGCTTTCGAACCTCGTTTTAACTATAACGAAAATTAAAAGCAAACCTCATAAGATATTTTCTTTTATTTCAAGTACTTTAAAACAAAAACCTGACTGAGATCTTAAAATGTTTCAAATTTTGCATTTTTTGCATTTGATATTAAAAAACAGATATCTTTTCGCTAATTCCATAAATTTTTAATTTATGAGAACATGATAAAAAGTTCGTTCAAACCTAAACATTTGTAAAAAAGTATTGTAGAAATAATAAGTGAAATCAAAACTATAAAAGAAAAAAACCAACAAAAGAGTTACAGGGGGAGAAACCCGAAAAAGCATCGAAAAATAAAAGAGAAGAGACTTAAGTCAAAAAGAGGAGGGACAAAATTCATTTCTAAACTTGGAAGAAACGCGGCAACGAAGCAAAAGTTGAAAAGAAGACAACAAAAACCAGAGGGAGCAACAAAACACTTTATCTCAAACCTTTTGGACTGTTTTTGAACAATCCGAAACGCTTAAGATAAAGTGTTTCTGAAACGAAGCGAAGTTCGTAAAACCGGATCACTATCCGAGTTTAGAGGAGGCAAAATATTGAGAATTAGGTAAAATGAAAAAAAGGGGGTTAAGTCCTCGTTCTGAATGTCTGATGCAAGAATAAGGAGGCGATGAAGAGCTCCAATTCTCCTGATTGTAAGCTACAAACGGTGACTTTCGTAACAAAAAGAGCGAAGATAAAAATCTGACTGAGCAGAAATGAATAAAAAGTTGCCTTCGAGACGCATCCTTTGAAAGTTTGGAGATAAGAGAGAGTCGACCGTTTTAGTAATTTTTATTTATCTTTTTCGGATTTTTGAACATTTGGATTGGATATGATTCACCATTTTTTGTAAAATGAAATGTTTCAGTTTGGATTTTTTTTGCAAGAGTTTACTATCAAGATCTCATAATCAGTGAAGACAGTTGTACCCTTAACCGATTTTTATTGGTCAAATTTTAAGACTTATGAAGATTTTTTTTTCTTGTATCAGTGATTTCCGTATTAATTAAAAATAATGTCAAAATAGTGTAAGTCTATCGTAAGAAATTCATATAGATGTGGAATTTATATTACTGCTACATTTAAGTTAATACTCATAGACCCTGACTATCGTTAGTTAACAGGGTCCGAATGTATAAGGGTCGCCCAAATGAAAGTGGCACAATAGTCGGTTTGATAAATGGTTTATTGGTATTAATATGAATTAGTATACAAAGGAAAGAAATAATACAGACTTAACGAATAGGCTAGACAAAGTCACTTTGTAGGTAGGAGCAAATGTCCCGTCGGTCCACGAGATGATGGATACCCTGGGTGAAAAAGCTCCGGCGTTGGTTGGGGAAGTAATTTTCTACAGTAGCTTGGACATCATTGTCGTAGGTAAATCGCTGTCCCTTCAGAGCTTTTTTAAGGGGACCGAAGGTGTGGTAGTCACACGGGGAGAGATTCGGGCTGTAAGGGGGATGTTCAAGAACCTCCCAGCTGAATTGTCGTAACAATGTTTGTCACGCCACATGAGGACGCGCATTATCATGCAAGATGATAACCCCGCCTGACGTCGGTGGTCCTTGATATTCTTTCTCAGTTCATGCTATATGGGGCACAGTACGAGGTAGCATTGACAGTCGTGCCAGTTGGTAGCCATTCCAACTGTAGTGGGCTATCGACGTCGAAGAAGCAAGTTAATATGACTTTACCAGAGCTAGTTGACGATCGGGTCTTCTTCGGCTGCGGGTTCGAAGGGTGTCGCCATTCCATGTTCATGCTTTTGTTGGATCAAAGTGATGGCACCATGTTTCATCAGCGGTAATGATCCTTGAAAAGAATTGGTTCCCCATTTCGAAATACCGCATAAGGTATTGCATGGAAACAGATATGCGATGAATCTTCTGCTCCTCTATCAAATATTTCCTGCACCTATTGCATGCAAACCTTTCGGTATTGCAACTTTTCATGCAACCTGTGTGAACACTTCCTTTGCCCATAGACATATCCTCCGCTATTTCTCGAATAGTGATTCGACGATTAATTCTCACTAGACGGTCCACATCTGCAACTGCTTCCTTGGTGATAACCACATTCGCTTCACCTGTCGTTAATACTGCTTCTTCCACTACGAAAAATCCTACACCATCGAAATACTGATCTGTGACTCATACACTCCATGTCATGCACATTTTGCATTCGACGATAGATTTCACTAGCATTCACATTTTCTACTGTTAAAAATTGCACGACCGTGCGTTGACACCATTTGCAGGCATCTATGATGCGAACAATGCCATTTAATGTGCCTCCACGCTATAACATACATATCTGATGGGATCTCACAATACAGCATTATTCCCAGCACTCTGAGCCTTCTATAGGAGCAAGCGCAGTCTTCTTTCTCTTCAAGTGGCGTAGTTTTTACAGCCATGCCACTTTCTTCTGGGCGACCCATATACAGTTGACAAAATGTTTATTTGTACACTTCAATTTTGGAATATTATAGCAAAATAAAATAAGGTAACTAAATTAAAATTGCAGAAATATATTCTAGTTTGGTAAAATAATAATAAAATATGAACAAAAAAACAATCGCATAAACTTTAGTTGATTAGTGAATAAAACTTTATAAAAAGTATACAAAAAGAGTATTTGTACACTTGCTTAGTGACAAATGTGAAACATAATTATAATTTTTATATAGAAATTTAATACTTTGTATGCAGTCCATTGGCTTTTACAATTGCTTCAAGACGTCTTGGCATTGATTCTATTAATTTTTTAGTGGTTTCTTGGTCTATTTCTTCCCAAGCTTCTACGAGTGCTTCTTTCAAACTATTTTTACTTGTAATATTTTTTTTTCGGACTTCAGCATCCACAAATTTTCAATTGGATTTATATCCGGTGATTGTGGTGGAGTTTCAAGGCGTCTTGGCGCATTATAAAGCAACCATGTTTTGGTAACTATCGCAGTGTGTTTGGGATCGTTATCTTGTTGGAATAAGAAAGTGTCTCTGATACCCAATTTTCTAGCACTGTCTAATAAGTTATGCCGCAACACATCAATGTAACCTAAAGCTGTCATTTTAGTGTCAATAAAGTGTAATTTTCCAACACCACCATGAGCTACACAGCCCCAAACCATCACATTTCCTCCACCATGTTTCAGGGTCTGAAGTACATTTTTACTATCAAGGGCTGTTTTATTTTTTCGCCAGATTTTTCGGATACTAGGGGGTGAAAAAATTTGAAACGTGCTCTCATCTGAAAAAATAACCTTTTTCCAGAAGTCCATCGGTTTGTCTTTGTATTTCATAGCAAATTCTAGACGCTTCTTTCTATTTACTTCAGAGATCATTGGTTTTTTTCTCGGAGTTCTGCCTTTCAAACCAGCACTATGTAGCACATTTCTTATTGTTTGAGCGGTCACTTTAATGTTAGAAGATGCAAGAAGGTCATCTGCAATTTTCTGAGCAGAAATTTGTGGTTTTCTAATAGCTGCTTTAACAATACTTCGTTTATTTCTTGAAGTTAATTTACTCGGGCCGCCTGGCCTGCGTTCATTTTCAACGCGCCCAGTATTTTTATATTTTCTTACGATGTAACCAATAGTTGTAAAGGGTAATTTAACCATCTTTTGAATTTCACGATAAGATTTTCCACTTTTATTAAGGTTAACAATATGAGTTCTCATGTCTAAAGAGACTTCTTTTGATTTCGTGGACATTTCTCAACTTTTCTCTGTGAGTGACCTTCACTGTTGAAAATGATAACCTTCAATGTTTAAAAAATACAAACAATCCAAAAAATTAACCATGATGTCAAAAATTAGATGAAATGATAGTAATGCTTACCGGAGATATAGGTGTACAAATATACTTTTTGCAAGAAATTTTCCAAGTTTGCAAGATTTGGATTTTGTTTTCAATTATTTCAAAATATTTTGTTCTTTTACTTGGAAATAAACAACAAACTCAAGCTCACACGTTGCAATGAATAAAATAGCTGCTTATATATATTTGAAACTTCAAAAAAAAAGTGGTGTACAAATAATCATTTTGCCTACTGTATATGTAATTCTGTTTTTCTTAAAATTGTGATCTAAAGTTCTGATACTTTCTGTATAACGCAAGTAAAATAAGGTTATTTCCTATACAGTGAACGTATTTTTTTCTAATAAACACTCGCAAATTTTAGGGGTTGCACAATGTTTGTATAAAATTTATGGAAAACGCGAATCATTAAATTTAAATTTGGTTAAATCTAAAGTTTAAAATAATAATAGTGTTCAGTGTGTAGAATGTTATGATTTATGAGTACTCTTCAAGTGTTTTTAAGATTATAAATGATTTACGCATGATGAACTTAAAGGTAAGTACTCGACTTGAAATTGTAAATATAGCTATTGATTATTAATTGCTTTACAATATTTACTGATGTTTATAAATGCGGTATTTTCTTTTCATAATCAAAAAATAAATAAGTATATAGATACCTCATAATTAAAATTTGAATCCCATTGCTTTAATTTTAAAGAAGTGAGCATCTTTAAACTTGACATAAATATAACTCGTTTTTTCTTATCGTTCCTACTCCCAACACAATCAAAACTTTATATTCAAAATAAATACATTAAAAAAAGCATCATTTCGAGTTGCATTTCTTCAAATTTGAATTTCGAATATCCATCTTACATTAATGCTCAAAATTTAAGCGAAAAACTCAGAGTTATTTGAATATACATCTTTTTAAAATTACTTCCGCCGAAATAAAATATTGTTTGTTATAAGATAGCTGCTCTCCAATCCCCTAAAAATAAAAAAGCGAATTTTAAATTCGAAATTGGAACATAAATCAAGGTAATCGAGTGTGGAGTGTTCAGGGTGTACTCGAATACCTCGACTGTCTGTCTCTCTCTCGATAACAGTTTTCACATTAAGACTGTTGAGAAAAAAAGAACAGGGCGTCGTCCTCTTTATGTATTGACAATTGATGACACATCGGGTCAAGGATTTTGTTATTTATGCAAAGAATGGATCGTGTTTTGTGAGTCATCGTCCAGTTGCTTGCGATTAAGATTCCAGCTCAGGGGTGCATAACCTTAGCGATACGCCTCAACACGGAGCAGAGAAAGCTATCTTGCTCCCTTCCCCCGCCACCCCGCCCCCCCCGCCTGTCCCGGGGGGCCCCCCCGGCAATAGGGCTCATTAAATTTTAAGTTTGATCTTTGGGAAATTAGTAACTACAAAGCCAGTAAAAGTATTCGGCATAGTAATATTAAAAATGTATTAAAAGTTTTGAGTCGTGGAACTTACTAATTCGTTTTTAATTATATTTCAATATATATGATGAAGAGGTAAATTATTCTAAATAAAATAAGATCTCCCTAAATTAAACCCCTTCGAATATTGACTTTCTCACACACGATCGTTTTGTCTGCTAATTATTTTGAACGTGTCTAATTTATTTGGGTAATTGTTAATTATACAAAATTAAATATAGTATTTCAAAACACATACCTTAGTCTGGCATCTTAAGCTTATTTCGACCAGGAGCTCTCTCCTAATTACAGTCCACCAGAAGAAAGATTAAGATAAGTAAGGGAATTATGACCCCCTAGGTATCCTAGAAATAATTTTCTTTCCCATGGAAAAGTCACCCATGTTTTCGTAAAACACGAATAACGCGCCCCCGTAATTTATGTTTTACTTTAGCTTAAATTCTCTAGTAATAATTTCCTATCTTCGACTTTCCTACTTGTCAACAACATTTTAATCTTTTCCCCCTTTTCTCTGTCTAGATTTTAGTTTAAAAAATGTTTGGCACCGCTTGGCCAGATTAATGCCCCGAACCTTTCGCTCACTCTTGAAGGAGAACAAATGAACGAACTTGTTATCAAAAATGAGTTCTGAAAAATGAAACTCCAACACCTCGAATTTCTACGAGTTGGAATTCAAAAAAGTGTGTGCGTGAGTGAGTGAGTGTGGATAAACAAATCTACGCATAATATTTCAATTTAACTCGATTAAAATAGTTGTTTAGGTGTATGAAATATTTACTGCAATGAAACTGAAATGTCGCGGATACTTAATAGAAAATACGGCGAGATTTTATCTTTCTAGGTGAAAATGAAACCTCTCATTTAGTTAACTATAATTTTTAAACCGTAAGATGCGCTTTTTATTGAGAAAAGTCGATTTGAAAATGGAATACATCTGGTGGTTCGAAGGTAACATTAAAATACAAATCGTCATTGAAATTTTTTTTATTTCTGAACATAATTAAAAAAAATATTATTCTTCGATCATAATTTGGAATCTCTCCTCCATCTTTTTTTTTCTTTTACAGAGAGATGAAATAACAAATTTACTAGACTTATAAACGATTCCTCATTGTTGTGGTTAAGAGACATATTTATTCGATAATAATCAGACAAAAATCTTTGACCGCTTTCACTTTGAATAAGCAATAATAAAATACATTAATAATGGGAAGTGGTTAACTAGTCTCGTCCTTAACCAAATATTATAATGTAGAATTCAACTTATCTTGGAAACTCTAAAAAGTATACTTGAAATAACTGATTCTAATTTCAGTAAACTTCAAGTGATGAGATTCGAGTCAAACATGCACGCTTAGAATATCGTCTTATAGTTTCTTGAACCAATATCGTGCATCTGTGAATCTCTAGTTCCTCTAATCCCTCTTATTCACCATAATTGTTCTATAGTAATCCTAGTTTACATAAATAGGGTTCTTTCACAGGTCGAGTTTCTTATATCAAACATAATAGTAAAGTAGCATCTGATGTTGGTTAAAGGCAAATGCGCGTGACTTAATCAAATATTAACTAAAAATGGTCCCAAAAATTTTGCATGCGTCTTATCGTCCGGCATGTCTTATTTGATAAATACGTAAACATGTTCTGCAGTGAAATAGATATATTTCATGAATAGTGGCATGTAGACATAATACACGTTTTCAGTTTTTTAATACTCCACGAACCAGAATTGTTTTGAATATTTTACCATTTTTTATCGCCAAGTATATAAATGGTGTGTGTGTGTAATTTTATTATATTTTTGGAGATGAAAATTACGCTCCAACAATACAGACATACAAAAGATGCAGATTAATCATGAAAAATCTAAGATTTCTGAAATTTTGCTTAAAAATTAGTTCTCGTGGTGATGAAATATATGTATTGAATATTTAACACAAGAGTTTACAGCTGTTGCGGAGATGATGCACATAAAATTTGTCAATGCCTTTAGTCCCCCTCCCCGTTGGCATGATTTGGAAGTTTGGAGTGGGGGTTCAGCTCAGGTATCGTCCTCGTCATTTGACCAAAGCCCAAAATTACAAATTACAAGGTTTGTAGCCAGAGCCCGTATTGTGTTTCTATGTGATCACCCTTAATCTTCAGATTCAAATATAAGGAATATATATTGTTTTCTATCAAGCGTAATTATAACATAATTGGAAATGTTAAAATACATTTTGCTCCATTTGTGTCGAAATATTAGGCAGAAGAAAGCTTTATTCCTACTCCTTAACTATCTCAAAAGATTTAGAATAAAACGTGTATTACCAATAAAAATAACGAAACGAGTTAACATATCCCTCATTTCTGAATCAAATATTTTTATAGAATTTATGAAACTTAAATTAACACCACATAATGCACGCACGTTTTTTCTACAATTTTAACTGATTTTCTGCTCTTCTTAAAGAACATTTTACAGTAACTCAGCTTTTTGAATCTCAAACATTTTTGCGGTCTTACACCTGGAATGGTGAATGAAATCGAACTTTTCACACAAAATAGGGCATTTATATTTTATTTATATCAAAATACATTAGTGTGTGCGAGTGCGAAACTATGTTATTTTTTTTTTATTTTATTTTCAACCCTTCTTTTAATTACTTATAAAAAAAAAAAACCAAATTCATACCAACCAACTCCCATGCGTATAAATTACCACAATTTTTATTCATAGAAATTTCTGAAACTTTCGATATGATCACAGATTGCTACGTATAAATACTCGCGTTTGGGTCGCGACTTCGCTCTTCCGTTTCGGTTCTCACAATGTAATACCTACTGCTTTAGTTCCTTTTAATCGAGCATCACGTCAAGTTTAGCGTGTTAATTTGTCGAATGTGAAATGTCCTAAACATGAATAAATAATATCCATTGTATAAAATTATTGATATCAAACTCGTGGGACCTCCTTTTGCTCGGCGAAGTACAACAACTCTACATGATATTGAATCAACAAGTCATTGGATTCAACCATATTGCCTCCATATCCATAATTGCGAATCTGTTGGCGGTGAAAGATTTTGAGTGGTCCATGACTCGTATGATAAATGAGGGTTTAGGTAGTCTGAGAGTTTAGGTAGTAAAATAATTCGCTGGAAATATCCAGAATGTTTCTCAATGGTAGTTAACGGTGATATGCCCCATCGTCGTCTTGAAACTTTCCATCACTTTTTGGACACACAATGTACATGAATGGTTACAAATTGTCTTCAAGTAACTGAACGTAAGCATTTCCAGTCAAATAATTCTTTCAGTTTAACCAGAGAACTTAGTCCATGCCAATATGAAACCACCACCAACTTACACAGCGGGTTATTGACAATTTGGGTCCACGTGACATCTGTGCCACACACGAACCTTACCAACAGCTCTTATTAACTGGAATCGTGACTTATCTGACCAAACAACGGTCATCTAGTATCCAACCGATATATTCAAGAGGTCAATAGAGACACTGCAGCCAATTGCGTGTAGTTAGTAAAGACACTCGAGTTATCTGCTACCTTATCCCAAATTTTGCTGCACTGTCTTCACAAGCACATCTGAAGCAATTCTTACGTTGATTATTGCCGTCATTCGACGCAGTGTTTCTTGTTTGCTAACACTGATTTCTCTTGGTAGATATAACTGGTCGCAGTCATTAAGGAAACGTGATTGACCACTGCGATGCACGTAATTGGAGGCAATGTCTGATATTGTCTGCTTTCAGTACACTCTTGACCCTGTGGATCGAATAATGTTGAATTCTCTAACGATTTCTGAATTGGAGAGCACCAATTCGAAAACCACGTCAGGAAACTTATCATTTGACTCACTTAACAATACTCTGTTCATTTATATATTTCTTACGCAATGCTACTGCCATTTGAATTGTTTCATATTCCTACCTAATTTTAACATGCATATAAAATTCTACTATGTTGCAAAGTATAACTATTAAAAACCAAAATTAAATTTAAATTATCAAAATTGAAAACATATAAAGAGTATAATAATGTAAACACGCAAGCATATATATATATATATATATATATATATATATATATATATATATATATAATATAACACATGAATCAATAAGTTCCGAGACTAACCCAGAGATGGCGCTCGTAGTAAACCAGTAACCAGGTCTTTCTAGAGTACTAACCTTTGCTTGAAACGTGTCAAAATTTTAAGTCGATCGGACCAGAAACAGCTGAGTTATCGAGGTTGGAGTAAAGTCGTTTTGTAGTTTGTTTAAAAAATGGAAAAAACCGAGTTTCGTGTTCTGATAAAACATTGTTTTTTAATGGGTAAAATCACGGTGCAAGCGAAACAATGGATTGAAAAATGTTACCCGGACTCTTGTCCATCAAAAGCAACGATTTGTCGGTGGTTTGCCGAGTTTAAACGTGGTCGTACCGACACAAATGAAGCGGAACGCTCGGGTAGACCTGTGGAAGCCGTTACACCGGAAAATGTGAGTGAAGTGACAAAAATTATAATGAAAGATCGTAAAGTGAAGCTCCGTGAGATTGATGAGATGACACAGATATCATATGGAAGTGTATTTACTATCCTTCATGAAAAATTGAGCATGAAAAAGGTTTTTTCCAAGTGGGTGCCGCGATTGCTTTCGATGGAACAAAAACAGCAACGAGTCGATGATTCAGAAAGCTGTTTATCGCTATTTACTCGCAACAAAAAAGATTTCTTGCGTCGTTACGTGACCATGGACGAAACATGGATACATCACTACACTCCAGAGTCGAAGCGGCAGTGGCGCACAGCTGGCGAAAGCCGTCCGAAGCGTCCGAAAACGCAGCAGTCAGCTGGCAAAGTCATGGCGTCAGTTTTTTGGGATACGCATGGCGTGATTTTCATTGACTACCTCGAAAAAGGTAAATCGATCAACAGTGATTATTATATTGACTTGCTGGTGCGTTTGAAGGAGGAAATCGCAAAAAAACGACCGCACATACAGAGAAAAAAAATCCTTTTTCACCAAGACAATGCACCCTGCCACAAGTCAATGAAAACAATGGCAAAATTGAACGAATTGGGCTTTGATCTGCTTCCCCACCCCCTATACTCGCCAGATTTAGCCCCCAGTGACTACTGGCTCTTTGCTGATCTTAAAAAAATGCTCCAGGGGGAAAGATTTGGCTCAAATGAGGAGGTCATCGCTGAAACTGAAGCTTATTTTGAAGCGAAAAATAATTTTTTTATAAACATGGTATTGAAAAATTGGAAAAGCGTTGGAACGATTGTATCACCCTAAAAGGTGATTATGTTGATGAATAAAAAAAAATTTTGCAAAAAAAAATGTTGTTTTCAATGTTAGTCTCGGGACTTATTGATCCATGTGTTAGATATAAATTCACTTTAATTCAAAACCATGCATTGAAACAATACTATTCTTAAATCTTCCTACTGAGCAACAAACCTCGGAAAATTTTTTGCGTCCTTTTTTCACTTCACTTCGCAACATTTTTATGTCCACATTTTGGTCGCACTTTGATTTTGCAAGGATTGTAATAACTTCCGTCAGTTCGAATAAAAGAAAAAGGAAGTTTCGCTCCATAAATTGCAGTTGACAGACTTTGTTCTAGAGAAATCTCGGAGAGAAAAGAAAAAGACATTTGGAAGCATGTTACTGGTCTCCGGAGAGGAAAGGTTTCCCTGTGGCATGTCACGTTTTGCTTTTAATAACCTGTCATTGTCTGCAAGATGCAATAAAACTAAGCTCTTGTCTAAGAAAGAAACCACAGGTCGGTTTCTTTTATTCTCATTATCAGGTGTTGCGTTTTCTGGGGGGAAAAAATTGTGACCGCGAAAGATTTTGATGTAGATTGTACGTGTTAACACGTCAAACGAATGAACATGTGTAGAAAAAAAAGTTCTGAAAGATAATTCTATACCTTAATTCTTCAATTATATCATTACACCATATAATTATAGATGATTTTATCAATATAATAAAAACGTTGAAACACGATATTGTGAAGACTTCACCGTATGAATTTATTGCCAAGTTTGCAATCACTTTTTAGCGATCCTGTCAGTCATGCTTCGGAAGTTTTGTGAATATTAAACTTTAATCACTGCCAGAATTTTTTTTAATAAATCGGATGTAACAAAAAAAAATCTCTTGCAAAATTGTTTGCTATTTTATTATTTATTATTAACAGATCAAAGTTAAGAAATTATATACTAATTTAAAAAATGCATTCGTGCCTCTTGTAAAGGACACCTATATTTAAGGGACAATTCTGTTAATCTCGATCCCTTTGAATATTAAATATATTTACCTGTTATTAAGGGACATCTCTGTTCACGGGTCAAAATGTCTCCTCCGGTGGGTGTCCCTTATTGGGAGGTACTGGTGTGTTTTCAAAAAATATTCTATATAAAACGACTTAAAAATATATTTAAATCTAAAAAATAATACAGATAATTCAGGAATTATTTGAAAAAATAATCATACATTTTGCTTTAAGTTATTTAAATTTTACATAATTGTTTCTTAAATTAACGAGAATTTTACGCTGCTTGGCCAAATATGATCATTTCACCTATAAATCCAAACTATATCAACAAATAAATCACCTATTTCGTACAGGTTTCATCACGTTCTTTAACCACTGGAGTTTCAAATACTTTAGAACTACACAATAAAGATGATTTTATAAGTAACGCTATTCTTTTAATTGACTTTATACGAAAATATTCTTCAAAATAATAATAATAATAATAAATCAAAACACGGTGTACATAAAAATTAACCAGCAAAGATGAATAACAACACTTTATTAAGTTTTTGATCACGGAACTAGTGACTTATTCAAAACCTGACATTTGTTTTTATTTTACTTTTTAAATAAATGCTATTATGAGTAGCAACAATTTCTTCAATTGAGTTTGCTTATTTCTCTAATGTTTTACTAACATGAAAACTACCGATTTTCTGAACTCGTGTTTGCTTTTATTCATCTTACCTCGCTCAACTGTCCCGGTCATTTTCTCCGTTTACGACCATTCCCTTGATCCTTTCCCATCTCTTTTCTTCTTTTACTGTGACTGCGGTAGCCTGGGCGGTCATGGTCACGGACTCGCGGCCGGCGGTTTTCGCCGAGTAGTGGATTCGAGCCTTGATGCCGCTAAAGACCTACCGTGTAGCCGGCGCTGATGCACGTTAAATCTGTCGGGATCCAAAATTCCAATGGCGTGGTGTGGAATTTTGGAGAGAGAGGAACTGGCTCAGGTGTCATACTCGTGATTTGAGTGAGGTTCAAAATTACGAGGTTTGTCGCCTGTAGCCCTCGTGTGCGACGTTAATTAAATCAAACCAAAACCAAATTTCTACCTTTATTGCATTAACATAGATTGTTACGATCATAGATACAATTTTTCTCGTAAATTGGTGGTGATTTAGTGCAGTTTGGTTAAATATGTTTTCTTACATTAATAAAATCAACCAATATCTTTATAAATAATTGTCGTTTCATGTAAGTGAAATTATAATTACTACCATAACAAAGATTATTTCAGTCTTGTATCATCGGTCCTTTCTTGAATTATTTTAATACTGCCATTAAGAAAATGTAATCATATTTTAGAATTTAATGGATGTACTTATACAACTTTAATTTAAGGAATGTTAAAAATGCCGTTATTTTCTTCAGTGTGTCGGAATTATCCCTCTTCTTTACCTTCCAATACTAAAAAAGAAGATGGAATTTTATCCAAGAGGTTTGAAACTCTTAATATTTTCTACTATACGAGTTTAAAATTTAACAAATTTAACCCTAAAGTTTTTATATTATTTAGTATATAACTTTCATATATATGTTCGTTATATAACATTATTGAGGAAAAATTCAAGCTACAGAAATGTAAATTTATAATGAAAAGTGAAACCAAAACTAAAATTTATTTTTAAAATTTCCTACTGGTTTTTATGAAGTATATCACATTCTTAATATCATTGTTCAAAACTTCCATTATTTTTTAAGAGAACAATACAGATAAAATACACTTTTCATTATATAGATCATTCATCTTGGTTGAACTTCCTAAAGATACGTGTAGGAATAGAAAATATGTTACACAAAGAAAGGATCGCGTTTATTAATTATATAAAGTTATCAAAGAATAAGAACTAGAATTCAACGCTTAATTACTTTTACTTTATACTATTCGGAACAAAATGTAATAATAATATTGTTCCACCTAGTATGTAAAAGCATTCTCAAAAAAAAAAAAAAAAAGAATAAACATTTTCTAGCTGTTGAAAATTATGATTATTAGCTTTCTCACAGTATCGTTTGGTACATTAATTCCATATTCTTATAAAATAATTATTAATCATATTTGTTTAAAAAAAATTGTTTGCTACTTTGTAATAACTGTTTCCGTAACTGTGATGTATTAAAAAATTTTAAAAATTGTAAATCCATAGTTCCAATTTCGACTTGTAATTTATTATAACGACAGCAACTGCATTTGACAGATATGTAAGTTTATTTTCTGATACATTATTAATTTAAACCATTGAATGAGAGAAAACATTTTAAGTTATTTATGTTATAGCTTTGTCAGGTTGAAGTTGAAATGATTCGATCTCAGCCTTTCATTATTTTTATGTTTGTTAAAAGATCACAAGAAATATAAAAAAAAAAGCTCATTTGCATATTTTATGTAAAGAAATTTCATGAATATTTTAATAAGATATTTTCGAGATTCTGTTATAAGATTAAAAATATTTTTTTACTTCTGTTTGTTCACTCAAAAATGAAATAAAGTCGATAATTAGAATATGGGAAATTTTGAAAACATTCATTTGCATTTTAATTAATGAAGTTAAATTCCTTTGCGAAAACTTAATTTTATCGAGGAATGCTTGAAAGTTACAAAACTAGTAATCATATTAATATTAGTTTTTATTTTTTGGAAAAATCGACTTTCCAATTTTGCTGTGTATTAATTGGAAGTATGGGTAATGTAAGTACACTGATTCCATCAATGGGATGGAATAGGATAAAGTGTAATAAGTAAAGTTCTTAATAAAAAAATGTCAAATAAAACAAAAAATATGTCTGAGCGACATCATTTTGTAAGTTGCACAAGAAAACCTTTTGACACACCTTTCCCGTAGTAATCATACTTCGGATAAATTAGATTTCGGTAGAAGTTAATTTAATTTATTTGTGTTATCTTCAGAATAAATTGCTTTGTCTGGAGATGACGACAGTGAATCCAGTAATTCGAATTGATTGTATTTCACTAAAGCCTTACGAAAGAAGTCTAGAGCAAAAAAGAAGAAAATAAAAGAAAGATATATTACTCGTTTAACAAACTTCAAATTTTATAAATATGAACTTAATAGAGATTTTATTTGCTTATTCGTGTATGAAATGTTACGCATAAATAAATCTTACTGGTTTCCAAAATATTAGGAACAAGAATAAGTTCTCGATGTTTCCTATAAGAGATGGTTTTACTATGACTATGTGCCTATAATTTCGGATGATAACACATCTACAAGGAAGTACTGTCGGATAACTTAAATTTCAATGAATATTAGTTCGCAACAACGTAAGCAAATTTTTTTCTCTTTGCTCTAAAAATGTCCAGTTTTGCGCCAAGTAAAGAATATTTGCGGGACTTTTTATCGCATTAATTTCTTCAAAAGAAATCTGCAGCTGAAACACATAGAATTATTGTTGAGACTTACGGAGAACATGCTCTGTCGGAAACATACATAGACTGTTTTCAATGCTTCATAATAGTGATTTTTATATTGGAGCTAAACAACACTTCTCCTCTACATTTGGTGGGATCAACAGGGTATGATTTATTATGAGTTGCTACAATCGAATGAAACTATCACTGAAGATCGCTATCTCACTGCAATTGATGTTTTTGAGCAGAGCCGTAAAGGAAAAAGGCCGCTATAAGAGCAGAGATACGACAAGGTGATTTTGTTACATGACAACGCTCGGCCACATGTTGCAAAATCGGTGAAAACCTACTTGGAAACGTTTAGATGGGAAGTCCTGCCCCACACGCCGTATTCACCAGACATAAGCCCTTCCGATTATCACTTATTCCGTTCGATGGCACATGGTCTGGCTGAGCAGCGCTTCCATTCTACTGATGATACCAAAAAACGGGTCGATTCTTGGATAGCTTTTTTTCCGACGTGTAATTCATATGTTGCCAGAAAGTAGTGGCTAATGATGAGCAATACTTTGAGTGACATGTTTTTTACCCCATACTTTAAATAAAGTATTAATTTTATCAAAAAAAACTAGGGAGAATTTATTCATGGTCCTAATAAAAAGCAATTTCAAGCTATTTAAGTCATAGAAATTAAATGTTTTGTGACGAACCATCTACGTTGAGAGTAACAAACATAAATATTCAATATAGGCCAGCCAAGATACTTAACTAGAGTTTATTTAATCTTCGAATAATCAATATCAAAATGGGCATATGTGACATATGTTAATATACAGGATAGCCATAATTCAACTGACAATGTTCAGAGTGTTCAGTAGAATGATCTAAAAGAATGTAGAGTTCAGCACATTACTAACGATGGGCCATTTACAAATTAAAGAATTTATATCAAGTTCCAAGCTATACTGAAACGAACGAATTCTACGTGAGTTTCTTTTCACCGCCATAACAGAAGAACTAACGCTTCTTTTTTCCAGTATGGCGACAAACCATAGACTTTGGAACATTACAAGTTAACTGTTGTCATACCGTGTTACATAGAATACGAAAACAAAAATAAAAATTAACAAGAACAAACATTAATAATCATTTGAAAAATTATTATAAATCTGAAAAAAACTATTTAAAAATAAAATAAGACGAAATAATGTCTGCTAAGAAAAACGAAGAGGTAAACTATTCAAACTATGAAATAGAATGGAGTCCAGAAGATTCAAAGCATCTTTTCACGCTAGAAGCGAAGTCAAACCTAGCATCAACAGAATTTTTATTTGAAAAATATTTTTATGCAGAATGTATTAATTTTAATCTCTGTCGTACAACTCTATTTAATAGAAGTAGAGCTTTTTTCAACGCTGTTACTTTTTTCCATAGCTTAGATTTACCACCGGTAACCTTCCACCGAACAAGTCCAGGTCTTCTTAGTATGTTTTTTTTTCTAAATACCTGATATTTCTTATAGTTTAGCTGTAGATTATCTAAATGACTACGAACAAGATGTCTGTTGCCTGATTCTACAGTAGTAAATCGGGGTGGGGAAATTTAAAGCATTCACTACTCCATTTCAATACTTGTCATTTTACAAATATGTATCCCTCTGATGCAGTATGGAAGTAAAGAGAGGGAGTTACCAATTAATAGATGTCGTCCTCGCGTCAATTGACTAAACTTCTGAACCATATAGCTTCTAAATGAAAACAATCTCCGTTCCAACTTTACCAAAAATGTATTGATAGTTAAAAAATTTACATTTTTTTTTTCAATAATTTCAACAATATTGTAACAAGGATACCATAATAATGGAATTATTCAACTTATTGAGCCTACAGAGGCTTATCCGCTTTAGCTAGGTTAGGGAATCATGTACCCTAGGTACTTAAGTTATCCTTTTTTTTTTCCATGGGGGCTACTGTCTTTGGTTAACACGAGTGACGCACCCCGGGAATACCTAGCAGTCCTACTCTATTTTCGCCCTTTCTTCTTATCAACTAATTTTTTTTTCCTTTTTATTTTTAACGTCTAGTTTACAGATACACATGATTTGGTACAACATAGCCAGATGTGGCTGTCGTGTCATAAGCTCTTATTTTCACTCACTCACTCAACCCATTGAGATAGTACGATATGAACTATATATGCTCTTTTAGTTCACGTTGATATAATGGTTTTACAAATAATAATTTTTCCTACACACAGCATTTTCTTTTTTCATCATATAGCTCCTATAGTATGTTTTTATTATTATTCCACGTCTACGTTTTGCTGAAAAGTTGTCCGAAGTTTGGAAACTTCCATCTGTTGTCTAACACCGAAGAATATAAAAAATTTAATATTTTTTTGTAGTTCTGCTTAATGCTTTTCACAGTCGGCTACTTCCTATCAAGAACTTATTATACGAAGATAATTCAAAAAATATCTGCGTTGTGTTGGTGTTATCGAGTTCATCGATAAATGCAGAGTATACATTAAAGAAGCTCAAAGGCCTGAATGACAGCAGCTTCCAGATCAGTTGCCTAGAGTCGTAGAGAATTTCCTGTGAGACTAAATAGATGTGCGGGGTAATATCAAATTTAAAAAACTTCGATAAAATGGTTTTCATATATAAATAAGTTCTGATGTCGATGGAGTTCCGGGCAATTTCTACAATTGTTATAGGTTCTTTGAATTGTCAGAGTTAATATTCACGCCCTTGTAGTGATTTGTTCTCTTGTACATGTTATTGATCTGGGACAATAAAGATCTGTGATCAGAGGTTTCTGTATCGAAATTGGCTGAAATTGTGTAGATTGAAAAACAGTGATTTAGCTACAGCTTTTGAAGCCGCCAGTGTGATAGTAAGAAAAGTCTGCTTCAAGTTTCGTGCTTCCATGGCTATTTAGTCCGCGCATTTATTGCCGTCTGGAGTAACTCACTCTGTACTAATGTCCAGTGACCATTTTTCCTTCTTTTCTAAGAAGCCCGTGAGTATATAAAGCCCTTAGCGTCTCAAAAATTCCTCGTCATAATTTTTCCGGCCATCTTCGCCTTCTTTAAAGCAGATTCACTGGAAGCAATCCATTGCCTTGATTGTTTCTTGGTTTCCGATGTAAATTAATTTTCAATCCGATTCACATTAACAGTGACGCATCAATGAATACTAGCCTATGAATCTGTGTCAAATCTGTTTTGGCTCGTGTCAACACAAAATGATAACCTTAAGTTACCTTAGCATCTCCAACTATCGATTAAAAAAAAAGGTACTTTTTGAACCACATTTGTTAATACACGTTTTCAATGAACTTTTGCTTTACATTTTGATAAAAATAAGCATCATATGAAACATAAAATGATAGATCGCACTCAAAAAATATTGAATGAAAATGTTGATGTGTATAGCCACAAACTAAAAAAGTGTTACTGATAATTCCTCGTAATTGGAAAACAACTCTGATCATTATCTATAACACAGCATGTTCCGAAAAGCTGTTTTTAGAGTTATTTTCTAACTAATGGGAGGTACAAAAATAACTCCGATGCCTAATACTCTTTCATTTATCTTAATAGATGGAAAATGTTGTTTATCCTCATTATGTACAGGGATAGTAGATCCATTATGAATTGTTTTTTATGTATTCAGTTTTTGTTCAACTAATACAAAGTAATCAAAGCGGGGGTTTTTTGCCATTTATTTTTATCAGTCATGTAAGAAACATTAATTTTTTGTTTTTAGAGATCAAATTACATTCAGATTTTACGTCAGTCCATTTATACATTTGAATAACCCCAGATAGAAAACGTTTTACTTGGATCTAAAAACATTGAGTTCAGATTATTTTCCTTCGATTTTCTTTAGAGTTGATTATAATTTTTAACGAATTTATTTTTGTAAAATTATTTGTTATTAACTTTTAATTTAATTCCTGGCTTCAATAACCGTTCTTCACACAAGTAAACTTTTAAAATAAAACTGATGAATAAATTGCAGTAAGCAAAGATGGAAGTTTAACTTAATTTTCATTAACGTCGCACTAGAAGCAACACGAGGGCTATTTGAGACGGATCTTGTAATTTTGAACCTCAGTCAAGTGACGAGGACGATACCTGAGCTGGCACCCCCTCTCCTAACTTCCACACCGCACCAACGAGAGGACTTTGGGCCCTAATAGATTTAACGTGCATCAGCCTCGGCTACACGGCGGGTCTTTTGAGGTAAAGGCTTGAATCCGCGACTCAATGAAAACCCCGGCCACGAATTTGAAACCATGACCACTAGGCTACCGCGGCCACCATCTGTTTCTGATGTATTCTTAAAATTTAGGAACGTTCCGAGAGAGAGAGAGAAAGTACAAATTAAATGTGATTTCATAAAATTTTGGTATGAGATATTAAAAGTTTGTAGTAAATTCTATTGGATATAAGTATATAGTTTTCGAAAATATTTTTTAAACAACGATACAAAAAAAAATAATTTTCATTTAAGTATCTCAATGAATCGTTACTCTTGGTATTATTTGGTTAAAAATAATCTTAAAGACTATTCTTGCCGAAACGGTATAGTTCTGTGTATTTTACGGAATTGAAGTTCTGATAACCAAATAATTGCTTGATCACTCAGTTCAGAATAATTCAGTTTAATTGGGATAGCAAAGAGTTTTATTTTACTCTAGTTTCAATTTTGAAGAAGGATCTGGTCCGCGCCCACAGCATAGATTTTACTTGATGTACGAGGTCTGGCTGAAAAGCATTTGTATTAATGCCATAAAAAGATCTATTTTTATTCTTTACAATTTTAACAATATCCCCTTCATTATACACTTTTCAACGATCCATACATTCCTCACGAATTTTTCCATTGGATTCCAGGACGTGGGGCTGATGAAGAATCATTACACCGAACACATTCTTTGCCGATTTCTGTGGATTCAGCAACTGCGCGAATACTCAACCGACAGCCTTTTCGGATCAAATTAAGATTTTTGCCCCATGCTTTTGTCGATTGTTGACGTGGAAGGTCGTCTTAGGCATGAGTATGTTCAAGCTCTTTTCCGTCTCTCTTTGAACTGTTTAAACCACTCAAAGGCCTTAGTGCGTGATTAACATTCATCACCGTATATTTCTTTCAACAAATGAGTTTCTGAGCCGAATTTTCTGAATATCGGAAGAAATTTCACATTAACACGTTGATATTTTAAAAATTGTACGACAAGGTCTGGTACGAACGCAGACCAAGAGCCCAACTAACTCGATTCGAAAGCAGGAATGGAAAGAGGGGATGTCAAGCGACTCGACCACGTGCCGTTTGCCTTGACACGCGCTCTGTTTATCTGTTGATCAATCAGTCCAGTTATTTAGCACACCTAGTACGTCTCTCTTCCTTATAGCTTACAATTCATTTTTTCTTTTACATATATATTTAGGCGAAGTGCTACCAGCGCCACCTATTGTGACAGATGTAATGTACTTTATTAAAATATTTTTTCGACCGAAATTTATCAGTTCAGTGAACTTAATTTCTCACTCTTTTATCGTTTTTTCTTGGTCTATTCATTTATTCTTTCGCATTTGGATTCATAGGTTTGATAAGAGAGACTAAATCCAGTGTTTCTTCAAGCTGAGATTTCTTAAATGCAAAGCCTTAAAATTACAAATCTTTTACTGTTGTATTATAATTTTTAAGACATTTCCCCATACCTCATTTAATACTTAGCTCGAAATTCAGCTCTTTTATTGCATAAATTTTATGATTAGTAACTGTGATCAACGAAGGCGAAGGAGATTAGATCATCGAGTTCCTATACTAAAACAAAAAACGTATCTTCTCAATCATAACTAATTACAATTTAATAGCTATGAGGAGGAGGTATACTCTTCGTTTTAGAACAGGAACATAAATAGAAAGTTTCATAACGAAAGAAAATATTCAGATTTAAAAATTAAATCCCAACAATTGAAATAAAAATGAAGTTTAAAGGGATATTTAAAATTAGTGTGGGGAGTAATTTATTTAACTGAGTGTCTTTAATTAAGATCAACCTGACTCTTGTCAGTATAAATTCCTCAGATGCTTACCTTCTTTAGGAAAATACGGCATTTATAATGCCGAGGTGTTCCATTTATCTTTTTTTCACCCAAGGGACTTACTGCTTTTTGCAAACAGAAGACAAATTTAACTATTATTTATTATTCTTATAACTTCTCTACATAGTCACCACCCAGAGTTATATATTTCTCTCATTGTTTCTTGACCTTTAGAAGGCCATCCACATAGAATTCAACACAGATACTCTCTCTTCTTCAAACTACAAATTATTTCAACTATGGCATCCTGAAACCTTACAAATCAACATTAATATCTATAGTTTATAATATTAGATACATAAGGATAAATTAATATGCAGAATATATTTATTCAGATATTTCGGTTATTTCTTATTAATAGCTAAACTTTACTATAAAAGATGTAGTAAGATACCACTACGTACAGAATTTCATCTAGGTCACACACAGACATTTTTTTCATAATGGGTGCTCGGAGCAGTTTGTTCAAATACAGAGTACCAATTCAATAAACCAACCAACTAGCTATTAATAAATTACATTTACTTGATATTGTAAAAAAAAAAAAAAGAAATATAATCTATTGCAATTAAAAAAAATCATTTTCATTTCCTTTTTTCCGAAATTAGTTTACGAAATCCTTGATCTTTCTTACCAAATCTTTATTTTTGAATGGGTAAAATATATTTAAAAGAGCGGATTTTGTTAATCTTAAAGGTTGCAAAACGTTCTGATAACAAATTTATAGAAAGGGAAGCATATTTTTATTACAAAATATCTCTCCCTTTTACATTTAATATTGTGTAATCTATTTAAAATGCGAATAAGATTTCTTTTCACATTACGAATGTGGCTCATAAATTTTTGTGTTGCTACAATTTCTCAAATTTTTATCTTAAACTATTTTTAAGTTATTTTATTCTCTGGCCTTTTCTATTTTCATTTTTAAAGTGATTTCCATTTGGCTATTGCTAATTTCCGCTCTCATACATTAACAAGTTCTGTTTATCAAAAAACTCGCCTTGTAGATTAGAAAGAAAAATGAGCAATTTCATCGCAGCTATCTTTTCAGACAGTCTATTTGTAGGATTCAGAAATGAAGAAAAATTCACAATTGCAGAATTACAATGGGAGCGATGAACAAACGCAAACTATTACTCAAGAGTTTAAAAAATGATTTTTTAATCGCGGTGGAAGATCTCTCTCGAATTAATTCGATGGCAGGCAGTTAAAGGATATATCACACCGAAAAAAACTTTCAGGGTTGAATAACCTTCGCACGTGTTTCAAATGTTTATGTGTTTCTTTTCTTTCTTTTTTTTTTTTTTTTTTGGCATTATTTGCATTTCTCAAAAAATAAATAACAAAAACTGCTATGATAGTGATCAAAGAAAGCGGTAAGAATTTTTTTTTGACATTTTCTTCGCAAAGGTATGCCTAGAATAAAAAATATCTTGCTCAGTGTTTATCTTAAAACTAGAAATAAAAGTTAATAATCTCAATCATAGAGATTGTGTACCATTTTTATTACTTATGTTTCTTTAAAATTCCTCTTTAGAAAATAGAATATAATTATAAATATTATTACAATTCTAAGATTTTAACAGTTGTTTATAAGCAGGAATACGTAGGGTGCTGTGAAGGTTTAATTATTACTAAGAAATAATTTAGATGGCTGGATAAAAAAAAAGTTTTCAAATTAATCGAACTTCATGTACATTACAGCTATTTATACTGGTTTATCTAGTTTCAGAAAGTCGTAGATTGAAATAACATTCAGTACGGAAAAGATAGAATTTGATGAGCTGAGTTCAACAATGACGGCCTCGAATTGTCAAGAAACGCAACAAGAAATGTGTAATTCTGGATTGTGAATATGCAGAAATTCTTAAGAATAATGACTAAAAATCTTGAATAATTTAGCAGTTATTCAAACTTTTTACGTTTTAGCGGGATAATTATGAAGACTTTACGTTACTTTACGCTTCCAGAAATCAAACAAATCAATATAAATAGCTGTGATTTATAACATTATGTACATAAGGATAAATTAATACGCAGAATACATTTTATCAAAACAGCTCGATTATTTCTTGGTAATAATTAAAATTTACGGTACCACTTTGTAGATTGAAAAAGTAATTACTTTAAAGTAAAGAAAAAGTAATTACTGAAAAAGTAATTACGGAAATTTAAAATAATTTTCTTCTTTATTATATAAGGTGAGAAAAAGTATGTTAGAGAAATTTCCTCTATATGCATGTTTGAAATCATATTTCGGTAGACGTCTTAATCGACCTTAATTTAAACGACTGGTCAGCTGTAGAAGAGATTTATACATCAGTCGTTGTAGGTTTGTACGTAAATATTTGTTTTTATTTTTTTTAAAAAAAATTAGTGGACTCTTTAAAAACAAGAATAAAAGCAAAAAAAAAAAAAAATTTGATACTCAATATATTATGTCTCATAAAGTACTCGTCCTAAAAGTAAACGTTTTTCAGAGAATAAATAATTATTTTTAATGTACAATGATTATAATATAACAAAATATCAAAATTAATCTCTGCATTTATTTAATATACGGAACACTTTATCAAAGGGGAATCTGTCGACTTGCACGAAAGATAATATGAAAGGTTTTAAGTATATAAAGGAAAAAAATAATATTTGATATCCAAATATTCATCAAGGAGAATTGCATATTTTGCAAGTAAATTAATAGATGTTAAGTATACTTTTTCATATTTTAATATAAAAATTTGAATTTAATAATTATTATTACTTAAGATATTACTAATGTAAATTGTTTATGAAAATATTATTTATTCCCGCAAACATAAAATTTTATATGGAAATTTTAAGAAAAATACTGTGTGTTAAATATCCTGAAAATTTTGCAAACATGAATTTATAAAAATTGAAGTTATCTCGAGGGAAATATTGAAAAAATTTTTTTTTTAAAAAAAAAAAAAAAAAAAAAAAAAAAACTTTAAGGATGTCCTTCAATCTTTGTTTACTTTTAATTTGCAAGATATTTTATCTTGTAATTTCCTAAGTAATAAGAATATTTTCACATGTTCTATTAAAGAATAAAGCTTATATTTTTAAATCTATATAAACAGTTTTTTTTTCCAAAAATTTAACGATTTCATGTCCTTCTAAATGTTATCAGTTTGAGCATTTTACACATATACTACGATTGTTGTTATTATTTCATGCAAAAAGTGGGTAAAAGATTACTCTTCTCAGTTTGTGTGTGATCTGTTGTGATCTGTGAAATCAATTTCCATTACTAAAGACATTACAAATACAAATGAAACGCAATTATTGTACTGCAGAAAAATTTGAAATCTTATATAATTTGAAAAATATAAAGATGTGAAGTAAATGTATTATATATATAATAGATCGATCGAAATTATAAGAGCCCTGGTTCTTCTTCCGAGATAAACCATATCATCAAAGATACAAAAGGTATAATAAGAGGAAATCGCGTTTAACTGAGCATATTTTTCAGGTTACTATAAGCTGAAACGTTATTTCATATTTATAGAGATTCGGATTCCACGTAATGCATGTGAAGTCAAAGCCCCATTCATGGCGATCGATCTATATTAATATATATATATATTTAAAAACCCTTAATCAATTTGTTATACGTCCAAATGTCTGATCACTAACTAGATTTAAGATAAGAGGATGGCTCTTATTTTAATAAAATTGGTTCGGAACCTACCTTAGCCTCGCCTTTGCGATAAAAAAATGATGCCAAAATGTGCGATAGATGCTCAAATTGAGAACCTTTGTAACAATAGTTTCTTTCGAATCGTTTGTTTTAATGCTATGTAGCCCTAAAACACATTAAAAAAAATTCTCAGTAAACGCTTGGCATGTTTACCCCCTAATTGCTCGTGATTATAAAATGACTAGAGGAAACCGAATGGTTATCTATACGGTAAGTCTTAAGCTAATTTTGACTTATGCTTGCCCAGTGTGGGGATTTGTAGCCAAACCCCAAAGAAATAAACTTGAAACAGCTCAAAACCACATCATAAGACAAATTATAGATGCGAGAGGGTTCGTGAGATATGTTGATATTTATAGTGCAATCAATTTCCTCTCCATTCGAATCACAATGCAAAAACTCGCAACTATATTTTTCGAAAATCTATTGACCATCAATTATAACTTCCTTCAAAATATTTCAAATTACAACCCAGATCCAAACGTTTAAAGACCTCGAAATATTCTTTTGAATTTCTAAAAATAATTTAATTTTCAAATATTGATTGTTAAATTACCATACAGACATTGAAACCGTTATCTTCCTCCAAAATTAACAAACCTACCAATCTAAATTATTTCTCATAATTCTAAGTTATAATAATTTAAACGCAGTTCAAGGCAAACGAAGGCGAAGTTATGTTTACAAAAACTGAAAGATATGGAGATCATGAGCCAAGAAGCTCATTTGCTCCAGTACAATTGTCAACTTATTTACGCTATTTTTGTTTTTCATCGTTAAGAATCAACGTAAAGATTACTAATAAGTAAATTGATATTATTAATAAGTTTTGTAAGAAATATTGATTATTCTCAAATTATATTTAGTATAAAAATGTTGAATAGAGATCGTACTTACAGTTCTTATTACTTTCTTTTGAAAGACGATGAATTAAAACTCCTCCTGTACTGGACGATGTTTCTACGTATTTCACTACATTTATATTCATTTCATAAACATATTGCGGCTTGAAATCTTGAACCACTTTCAATTAATCGTACGTACTGGTTTACACTACAAATGTAATACTTTGAGAGATATTTTATTCCCAGATGAAATACTTAATCTGAAGTTTATTATTTTAAGCCAAAAATATAATAAAATATATATGTGCCGTGAAGAAATCCGAACAAGAAAATAGAGCACATGTGAGAATTAAGTAATGCTCAAAGTTTAACTTTCGTAATTTACATCTTAACGTCACTCTCCTAAATTACACAATACTGCTTCTGTACATAAGACCATGTAATTATTCTTTGGATGAAAAATTCAAGTCTCAATTAGTCCGAAAGAACTTGTGATGAGTTAACAATATGTAGTTTACGTGTCATTTTAATAATTACTCAGCTACCTTTTTTTTTTGTCTGCTTGTAGTTTTATGTTCATTTTATGAGGATTGCATTCTTCTAATAAACGTGTTGGATTCGCAGACACAAGGCATTTTATACCAAATAAAAACACAAGCCTTGACCGTTGCGAAAAGAACACGTTTTTTCCACAGTGCTCTTAGAATTATTTATGAGTATAAAAGAACAGTCTTTATAACTTTGTTTGCCATTTTAATTTTCTATTAAGTGTCATATTCAGAAACATTCAGTAACAGATATAAATAAGAGAAATCCACATTTTTTTTTTTTTTTTTTTTAAAAAAAAATTAAAAAATTTTAATATTTTAAAAACAATTTTTTTTTTTTTTTTTTTTTTAAAAAAAAATTCGAAACAGTTTTGCTTTGGTTATTTATTTTGATTTTAAAAATTATAAATGGTTTAATTTAGATTTAAATTTAAGTGATTTAATTTAGATAGAAAATATAATTCATTTTAAATGTCCAGTTAGTCTGGATTTTTTTGGAAACCAAAAAGGAATTATATAATGAAACCGATTTTCAAATGAGTAATTTTTTGTGTAGCATGCAGGTGATATATGCAGAAAATGAATGCCTTTGCAGGGTTTTTAAATTTATTTTTTCATAGAATGGCAATTATTGAATTCTAAAAAGCTTTCTGTTAGCTTTATATAGATCTGGTTATCATTCCAGCACCATTATCTGTTAAAAATAACTTTTACTTGAGTGAAATACTAAAATATCTCACTTTTCTTAACTTCATTAAATTTAGAGAAAACTCTTTTTAATATATGTTTATATGCAAATTTTTCTTCAAAAATATTTCGTACTTTTTGAGTTATTAAATTTTTTTACCATTTTTCAAGTATATTTAAAACGCTCCTAGTGATTTATCATTTTAAAATAACTTTTTAATTTACGCTTTCTTAAACAGAAATTTAAAAAATTGATTTACGGTTCTTTGGATTGCTTCTATGATGAAGATTTAAGTACTGTTTTCCCTGAGAAATTTTTAAATAAATTATGAAAATAAAATCCCAACCCTATGAGCGATTTCTTTCCTTGCAATTAAAAACATAATTTTAAAATATTGAGGCTTTAAAAAAATTGAATCGCACAACAAGCATTTTTTAATTACAAAAAATTCATTTTTAAGAAAAAGGAATGCAACCAAATACAAAAACTATTTAAAAGTACCAAGTACCTTAATACAAAAACGACACTTCATGAATGAATAAATATAAGCAAAGTAGAAACTTTTATTCAAGTTTTTACTTACAGATTGGTTGAAAGATATAAAAATAAATTTTAATGTAAAAATAATATGCAATTCATAAAAGGTTGAAGTGCTTAACTAAGATTTTTAGATAGCTGCCGATAAATTAATTACCATAGATACTTATATGTATCTATGGTATTTAATGTATTATGTAAACACAAAAGAAGTATTAACATCTAACGTTTTTATAAAGTATAATTATATATTTACATTTAAAAAACTATTTTTATGCGTTATTTAGACCATCTTTAAAAAAGGCCAGATTAAAAACATTTTTACGCATATTTATTTAAGTATTTTTAGTTCGGAAATTTAAGACTATAAAAAGCATTTTCAGGAGCCACAGATATGTGCATAATTTCATCTCAATTAGACCAAGGGTGGGTCCCCTGTCTCCCCTCCGCTCTTGCCCTTCCCTGCTTGAGGACACCACAGCATTGCATTGTCAACAAAGTTATGCGGGTACGCAAAATTTTATCTTGATCAGATGCTAATGTTAAAATTTTGAATTTATATATATATATATATATATATATATATATATATATATATATATATTTACATACATATGAACATAGCGAGTTATATAAAATTGTGTAATGATAATCTGATTTTCTTTCGAAATTTAATCTTTTATGTTGAAGTACCTGAAGTACACTGATGTCCAAAAGCTAAGCATAATTCGTAAAATACGAAAAAATATATGTAAATATTGCTGAATTTGTTTGCAATAACTTGTGGTGAATCAATCATATATTGATTGATTGAATAGTTTAACTAATATCACACTAGAAACAACACGAGGGTACTGGATACGGACCTCGTAATTTTGAACCTCGATCAAGTGGCAAGGACGACATCTGAACTGGCACTCCCTCTCAAAAATTAAACAACTCCATCGGAAGGACTTTCAGTCTCGACTGATTTAACAAGCATCAGCCCCAGCTACACGGCGGATCTTTTGTGGCATCAAGGCTCGAACCTGAGACTCTTCGAAAACCGTCGTCCGTGACTCCATTTATCTATTGAAGGTGAAGCTTTGTCTTTATACAAAACATTTGATTCACATTTTCATGCGCAAAACACCTGCGCATGTTGGACGCAAATAAACCTGCTCACTCGGCTTAAGCAGTTCGGACAGGTCGTATGCAATTCACATGGGAAGGAACGCTACTAACTATTAAACAGAACGAATAATGGCACAATGTCGTCAACGAGATATAGTTCAGTTGCGAAAAGAAGAATCACTGGATTGCTCAAATCTGGACGATCACTAACCGAAGTGCCTCGAATTCTTGATGTGCCTCAGTGGGACATTTTAAGACTGTTGCAAAGGTTTCAAAGCACAGGAAATGTTAACCGACGACCAGTAGTAGATCGGCCAAGGGTCACAATTGTTCGCCAATATCTGACAATATCTGCGGGACATCAAAGGGAACATTGGACCAGAGAACTCAGTTCAGCGCTCACAGGAGTACGAATCTTTCCAGACGAACTGTCCATAGGAGATTCAGTCATGTTGTCTGAATGCCAGACAACCAACAGTTTCATTCGCTTCACATCTACGCATATGCGAGTGGTAATTGAGTTTGAGACAGTGGACCCACGTAATGTTAAAATGATGAGTCTTGCTTTAGTCTGAACTCTGATTCGCATCGGATAATGATATGGCGAGAACTTGGAATTCGTTTTCACCTGGTAAACATTACTAAAAGACATCGTTTTCCATGATGGGACGTCATGGTTTGGGTTGGCTTTATTCTGGAAAGCCCAACAGACCTTCAGATCTTTGAGACGGAGTCTGTGAGTAATAAAAGATATATAGATTCATTTCTTGAAACTTATGTTCGCCTGTTTCGAGGTTCTATCTGTCCTGGAATTATATTTATGGATGATAACGCGCCTTTTCACCGTGCGAACTTGATCAGTTGTTAGTAGTTTCATTCCTAATTTCAATTTGAATTTTTATATGTTGTATGTATAGACTGAACTATATATGTAGTTTGTATGTACCTGTAGAATGTATTTTCACGGTACATTAGTTTCAATATTTTTTAAATAAAAATGAATTGTTTTTTTTATAAATATGTATTATGGGTTTCATTATCACTTTTTTGCACCGTTTTTTGGAAAAATATTTAGTGTTTTTGCATCTTACACGATTTTTTAAAGTTGTGGAACATATCCTCAAATTTACTTTACATCGCATGTATTTTTCGAGCGGTTTTCTAAGGAACGTATATACGGGGTAAAAAAAAAAGAGTTATATATATGTGCGTGTGTGTGTGTGTTTTGTCTTCAGTTAATCGCCATCCCAATGTCTGGAAGTTTATAATTTTTATCGTAACTTTCTTAAATTTAGACTAGCCACAGTTACCAAGTGGTCATAGTCGCGAGCTTTTGGACGATGTTGTTTCCGGCGAGTCATGGGCATGAGTCCTGATTGTACTGAAGACCGCCGTGTAGCGCGGCTGTTGCATATTAAATCTCTTTCAATGATCCAAGTCCTGTAGTGTGGAAGTTCGGAGAATGGGATTCCAGCTCAAGTGTTGTCTTCGTCACTAGACCGTGATACAAAACTACGAAGTCTGTCGTCATAATTTTTCGAGTTGTTTCTAAGAACGACGTAAATAAGTAATCAAGTAATTCTAGACTGCTTTTGAAAAATTTTCAATAAAACGTTTTCAAAAGAAAGAAATAAAGATGATTATATCACCTTGCTTCTGTAATAATTTTTTTTATTTTATTATATTACTCATATTCTAAGTGGATTAGAATGTCGGAAGATATTAGTAATTTCATCAACATTTTATAAAATATTTCAGAATTAGTCAATAATAAAGATATCTTTTAAAATATACAAATCCATTTGAAAGATACGCTTACAAGAAATGATACGCTCATTTTTAAAAGAAAAAGAAAAAATTACAAATAAGTAGAATAATAAGTTTTTATTGATGTTCATTCAATTTTTTTAATCTAAAAAATACGAATATTACGATTACTGCTATATATAAAATCCAGATTTGAAATCGAAAACAGAAATACATTTAAAACTAAGGAATGCGGTTTGCTTAAAAATTTTAATACAATTCCTACTTTTATTTATGTTAATTCTAATATTCTTTTCGATTTTTCTCGTGATACACATTTACAGATATTGAAATATTAGATGAAAATAATTCTCAAAAATATTAATTTTCAATACATGTGTTTTTTCATAGAGTATTGTATTAAGTTCTAATTCATACTTTTAAAAGATATTGATCAGTCTTTGTTATCAAGTATGTATATATTTTCATAACTGCGATACGTAATATAAAATATAATGATAAATATATTAATTTAAAGGTATCAAGAATCTACTGTCAATTCTTTGCTAATTTCTAAATATTTATTTAAAAAAAGATCTGAAAATTAATCGAAAATATTTTTTCCGCTAATTTTATTAATTATTTTTCATTTTGATTATAATTATTATTCCACAAGATCCGATTTTCTCTTACTTTTTAAGTGAAGAACTTTGTTGTGTTTATAAATAAAAGATTATTTTATCATCATATCGACATACATATATTTCCACATAAATTATTACAGAGATTTAAAATTCATGCTTTTAAAATATAAGCGAGAGTATGATCCTGGAATACGTGCTGGACCGTTATATGAGTTTACTTGCATTAATATTTATCACTGTTGGGAACAAATGCTTGTATACGCATTAATAGTAATATATTATAATTTTACATAAAATATTTATGAAACCAATTTATTATATACGTTGGTGAATAGCAAAGAAGCGTTACACTATTTGTCTGTTTAATAAAGATTTTTAACTATATTAAAGTTTAATGTGAATGATAATATAGAATAATTTTACTGCCAGAAACATTTACAAACCATAAGGCACTTAAATTGATTTGGAATAACGTTTCCTGTCTCGTATATTAAATTAATATTTTTTTTAAAAAATATTTTAGAATATTTGCTTTTAGTGGTATTATAATAGATTCTTTCACAATTTTAATGTTAGAATGGGAGAGAAATTTAATTGAACCAATATTGGCTTGGTTTTTAAAGATTCTTATAGTGTTTTTTTAAGCATTTTAATATTAATAATGCCGATGTTAATTATTATTGGATCAGTGACTTTTTTTAAAAATTATTTTAGTAAATTTATTTATAACGTTATCTTTTGGATACCTTTATTTTACATTCTTTCTTATTTTTGTGTTCTTGACTCCAAAAAAAAAATGTTTTGTACTTGTTGTCCTTTTTTTTGTAAATAATTAAAATATGTAATAATTAAAATATTAATTTTTGATATATTGTACACCAATTTCTTTTGCACTTTTTATAATTTACGTTACTACTACTACTACTACTACTACTACTACACACACACACACACATATATATATATATATATTCTTAGAGGCAGCGATTTCTTCGCTTCCCTTAATGCTTAGTTGGTCTTTTGGGCTTGGATTATAGAAGGAATTCTACGTGGCGTTGTTTGTTTCATTAAGACTCTGTGTGGCTTCAGCGCTTATTGTTGTCCGGATTTACAGCAGCTTTTCACCGAGACACTGAGCTGATGACGGAAGATACAAACCATCCCGTAACCGCTGTTCCAATGATTTTCAATTGGGTTAAGATGCGAGCTTTGTGGGAAAATGAGTTCTCATGTTGCTTGAATCAATTCTGAATAATTTGAATTCGGCATTGTCGTCCTGGAAGTTCCATAGTGGATGAGAAAAAATGCACTTATGGAACGACCTGGTCATTTAGCACATTTCAGTGAACCAACGACTTTATTTTATTTTTGCATAGTGTTGCTGATCTTGAAGCAATCCTATATTATAATATTGTCTCCCTTTGCTTGCATAATGAACACTATACATGAAGAGTTCATCACTTGTCTCAAGAGATTTCCTTCGTATCCTGCTACGTCCTGGAATAGACTGAATCCTGACTAATCAGACCACGTGACATTTCTCCACTGCCCAATAGCCTAATCTTGGTTATCTTTTTGCAAACATGGAGTCATTTTTTTCGGTTAATTGCTGAAACAAGCGATTTCCTTGTGTCTCTGTAATAGTTAAGTTCCATTCTCTTTGTATTGTGCATGTTGAAATAATATCAGGATATTTCATGTGTTATTTTTTTTTTATTTCGCATTGGACCTTTTTTTGAGGAGGGAGGGCACATAATGTATAGCAATGGTAAAGAAATCAGAAAAACTCACTGCAGAAACATATCTACTATCACTTGTATATATAGTTAAAGGAATAATTTTATAACATAAAATAGGAATTACATAAAAGCGATAAAAACGCAAAGGTCACTGTGCAAACATTTTGGTGACTGGAGTTCATTTTCACTATTTTTGTTTTCATACCATTTTATTACAACGTGATTATCTGAAGTTGGGTCGGTTGGATCTGTAATACTGTTATAAACACATTATTCTCAATTGCAAGTTTGAGATAGTTTTAAAAAACTACATTATCATTATTTTTTATATTAAATTTCTTATTTCTTTTCTCTTGAGATATGCTTTGAAGGTCTTGGTTAAGGTTTTTCTAAGTTTAACTTTGTTGAATTTGCTTAAATTTCTGGGTTTATTTTTTAAATATTTAAACATTTACATGTTTAATTACCCTTGAATATTTTGCAATATTATATTTTCTGCAATTTGCGAACATTTTTTTTAATATGTAATATTTTGTATACATAATATTACACGTAATCTGTTTTTAACTTTATTACTTTTTATGGTAAGTTTTATTTAATTTAGAAATAATTGCAATATAAGAGTTTATTTTTATTTTTGGCTTTTACAGATATAATTTGCAATTTTAAAATTATATCTATTTAACATTAATAACTTAATAATTTTTTCAAATGTTTTTCTTTTTTTAAAATATTTTAAATTTACCAATCAACTTTCACGCGTTCATTAACTGCAACTGTCAACTTCGCTGAAGTTAATGAGTGCATGAAACGATTTTTCGCCACAACGCCCGGCTTGGTAAAGTCGCAAGTTGATCATTAGTATCACAAGCCCCATATATTTGCAAATTCAGCAAAATTTTGGGACTTCTCCTGTCTGGGGTATTTAAACTCGCGCTAACCTTTGGTCACACTCTCTTTTTACTTTTGCCGCTCTTGCTGCTTTATGTGTGAAATGTGTCTTTCAACACTTTCTTGTGATGTCTCGCTTCTATATAATTTGGGTATGTATCAAGAAGATGTCCTCAATATATATATATATATATATATATATATATAGAGAGAGAGAGAGAGAGAGAGAGAGAGAGTGCTAAAAAGTTAATTAATCAAAATTTCAGGATATACGCTTTATTAGTCGACAAAGTGTGAATTTTAATAACAATAACCGAGGTTATTTTTAACTCTTAATCAATAGGGAAGGAAGAAAACACCATTCAAAATAAACTAATTTTACTTTCTTTTCATATTATCATTATTAATTTTTAATGAACAAATAGAGTTTTTATTTATTTTCTTACGTATCAATATCGAGGGTTACAGCACATGAATTAATAAACGTTTTACGCAGCATTCCAAATCGTATTGATAACATGTACACTGTTTCCCTATTAATGAACACGATGGACCAAAACAAAGACAATCCGCATGGCCAAAGAGAATAAAGCTACCGGCTAATCTAATTTTCTATGGAAGTACATGAAAATGTGTATGTTTGGCATATTATGTATTATGCTTCACAAAGTTAAATGTATTGTATCATACATTACAATATATTCATGCTCTAAAGTATTATCAAATTAATATACATATATGTACCATTAATTTTCCCTTATTCGCTAAGTTTTTTGACATAAATTCACAAAATAAATTAATATGTAATAAGACTTTTACGAAAAATGGATAACGGCAAGTATATAGGAGAAAATATTAAAATGACCACCTTATAGACCGTTCTAAATGAGATATTTTTATAAAAAAGTAGATTCTGTATATAAATAATTTGTATCATTTTTTTCCTTACAACTCCATTGTGAATATTTTTCTACCAAAAGGACATAGATAACAATAAAATGCTTGTGGATTAAAATTCGATCAATCGATAGAGAATTTCCCCTCGCTATTTCAAAAAATGTACACGATTTTGATAAACGCAATATTCATGAAATTAATAATACTAAATTTTCGAAATACTAAAAATACATACGTGCAAAGCTCCTTCTTTTTGCTAGTGCAGTTTGCAAGACGCTTATAACTCTACTACCTTCGGTTTCGATTATACAAGGTTATTTTTTCCGTTACACCAATGTGCTTATATTTTCAAAAACAAGATGGAAGAACAAAAATGATTCCAGCTAATTATAGAAGCCATCGATTCGAAAGATGGCACATCAATAAATTTACACTACAGGTACAGCATAGTGCTACACGTTTGACATTTTTCAGACATTGACGAGTTTGATAATGACGAAACTATTCTCTGAAAATCATTTGATGCCATTTTTTTCCCATCTGCTTTTGCACACAAATGATTTAAAACGGAGACGGTTGATGCAATTCAAATGTTCGGAATCATCCAATTCTATAGCATAAAGCGCTTGATCTTTAAAAATTGAGTTTACTAAAGAATAGATTATTCGCAGACCCGTAGTGAAATGAGTGAACTTGAGCGACGGTTTTAAAAATGATTTTAAGAAATTCAGTTGTACGAGGTCCGAAAAAGGTAAAACTCTCAAAGATGTTTATAGATAGGACCATCTCGTTTAGAATACCGCCCATTTAAGACAAATAATTTATATAACTGATAATATTTTTATTCATCTTTTTTTGCTCAAAATGTTGCCTCAATAAAAAAAATCAGTTCAGATCGAATTTGTATTTCCTCCTCACGCTATGGAGTATTATGTGGAAAACGAATGAGTAAGAAAGCTCACTATTTCTAACTTCTGTAAATATTAGAAAATATTGTGTATTATTGTGTGTGTGTGTGTGTGTGTGTGTGTGTGTGTGTGTGTGTGTGTGTGTGTGTGTGTGTGTGTGTGTGTGTGTGTGTGTGTGTGTGTGTGTGTGTGTGTGTGTGTGTGTTAAGATTTTACTAATATAATTAAACATCCTGCCGTCTATTACGTTAAAGGTTTGTTTCTACATCAACACATAAGGTTCAACCATTCCAGAACATAGTGAAATAAGATTTTTATTTATTTATTCTATCATACTTTAATCGGGCTTCGGCCACCAAAAACTGAAGCGAAAACATTATAAAAATCTCATATGACCATCAGAGAAGTGTAAGAGCAAGAGAGGAGAGCATAATTTCATTGTGCTTTTCATTATATAGCAGGGATCTTTCATAATAAACGTCACATAACACCTGGTACAGGATTAGGAATTCTTGGGGAATTTCAAAATAGACAAGGAGTCTAGTATGGATTATTTTGGCAGATTTATGATTATTGGAACGGGAATTTAACCAGTTTTATGAGAGCATGATCTAATAAATAAAAGGATAATTTGGAATAGGATCAGGAAATTAGAATGAACTCTTTACTTTTGAATTAAGGGGAATAGGATAGAATAGAAAGTTAAATTATTATTGAGAAAAATTATTAAATTAAAGTTAAATCATTACATATATATATATATATATATATATATATATATATATATATATATATA
>BMAW01049666.1:1527357-1630391 GCA_019974015.1 Nephila pilipes | reverse complement strand
ATATATATATATATATATATATATATATATATATATATATATATATATATATATATATATATATATAAATATAAAGAAATGAAAAAATAAAGAAACTAAAGATTTTTAAAAAATATTTCTTTCTAAATGAATGTAAATGTAAAAATGTAATTGTATATGTCTAGAATTGAAAATGCTAAATTGGGTACTTTATAGGAGGATTTGTAAAATGTACAGACAAAGTAAGTGAAAATGAATATAATCTACAAAAACTAAATGAAATATTATTCAATGAAATTTGGAACAAATTTATATGGGATTGATTGTAAGACATGTATTGTTCATGAGAAAGTGGAAAATGTATAGGAATTGTCTCTTATTTATTATATTTTATTTTGTTTCAAAATTAAATTAAAATGAATTTTTGAAATTTTAATGATGCTTGTGGGAAATATTTAGCTATCTCTGAAAAATAAGTCTTCATTTCAAAAGCATTTGAAATTCCATTTTCTTCTTACTGTAATAGATGTAAGAGAGAGAAAAATTTTGTTAAGAAGGATATCAAGGAAAACATACTTTAAAAGAAATTTTGCCTAAGATATGCAGCTCTTCAGAATTTAACAGTATTTTTTCTGGTTTCGAATCCTTCTTTTACAACCGGAAGTAAAACTTTTTTTGAAAATCATTCCTGAAAAATTCTCATTCATTATTTAAATAATATATTAAGGCACCCTCATTGTGGTGGCTGTGACGAAAAAATGAAACACCACAAGGCTATTAGTACTATCTTTTTAAGCGAATTTCATTTTCTCTTTAAATTTTCACTCTTTCTGATTTAAAATTCGTAAAACAACTTTTTTTGCAGGTTATATGGCTAGTGGAGGTAATGAGTTCACTTATCTATTTTTCTCGACAACTCCATTTCTACTAAGTGTTTCTTCACTTAAGCAAAAAGAGCATTGAAAAAGAAACAATTGTATTTTTTTATCAGTTGAACATTTCTGTTTGAGATGAGTCGAATGGTAAATAAGAAAAGAAACCAAATTCATATTTTCTTGCTACAACTCCCCACAGCCTTAGGTTTCCTAAAACTCAGCGATTCACATATGAACCATAAGCAACTTAAGAAAATCCATGTCGTATTACTGAATAAAATTTAAAAACCTAATAGGATCAACACAGAATTACACTGCTTCGATTCCTTAACTACTCCAAAAAAGTAAATTTACCAGATCAAAATAATAATAGTTGTCTTGAGAAGCCATGCAAAAAATAATAAACTCGTTCTCAGGAAAGATGATTCGACAAATACCTCTCGGAGCATTTCAATTGCTTCTTCTTAACTTACTTTTTAAAAAATAGAAGAACAATTCGTCAGTTAACTTTAAAATTAACACATTATTACCATTAGATATCTTATCTGAAGTATTTTATAAGATTATGCATAATGTAGAAAAAATATATCGTTTTGTATTTTCAACTATTTCTCTAAAATAAAGTAACTCATTACCCATGAAAAAATGAACGTCTTGTATATTTCTTTAATATCTAAATCTTTTAAAGGATATTATACAATATTTTGTACGAAAATTCTAAAATAACTTATCAATTTTTAAAACTAATGCACAAAAGTAAAGTTTTGATATTTTAAATTATTTATGTTGCTTTATGAGAATAAGTATGAAACTCTGAATTCATAAGTATTCTTTGAAAATTTAATTCAGCGTTCCTTTTTTTTTTTAAAAAAATTATACAATGCTTCATTCTTTTTTCAGTATATGTCAGCATTTGCTGTTTCCGCTTTGGCTTCTAATTGGGAGAGACTCAACAAACCGTTCAATCCACTCTTGGGAGAAACGTACGAGTTGTGCAGGTAAGATATACTCTCAATATTGTCTTCACGTTGAATTCTGATGCGCTTTAAATCCGTCGACGCTAATAGTTCTTTCGTTGGTGTGCTGTGGAAGTTTTAAGGAGGAGGTAACATTCCTCATGACGAAACTATGAAGTCTGTCGCCAATAGTCCTCGTGTTACTTCTGAGTGCGGCGTTAATAAACATTCAATCAATCACGTTGCACTCGCATTTCGGGAAGAATGAAAGGTTTCCAGTAGTAACCCATGCTCACAAGTCGTGAATCAATTTCGATTGGTTATCAGTTTATTTAATGCGTGTACAGCGCTCAGAGTCAATTCAGTTTAAGGCTCCCGTCTACCGACCATTTTGATTTCGTGAACTTAATGTTAATCCTATGAAGTTTCTACTACTGTCCTCATATCTATACTCTCAAATTTTTTGAATGCAATAAAAAAAAGAGAGAGGTGCATCCGAAAGACTCAAAAATAATGAATGTTTCTGCGAATTGCAATTTTTCCTCCGATTTTTGAAAATATTCTTAAGCCGGAAACTCCACAAGTGAATCGGCCGTGGTAGCCGAGTGTTCATGATCGTGAGGTAGCTCCTTCCGCTGGTATTCTTTCCGTAAAATCATGGATTCGAGTCCTGATGTCACTGAAGACGCACCATATAGTGGGTATGGTGCACTTTAAATTTATCTAGACTACAAATCCTCCCGTTGGCGTGGTGTGGAAGTTTGGGGGGAAGGTTCCAATGCAGGCGTCGTTCCCGTCATTTGAAAGGTCATATCGAACAGGTCCTTCGCCAACAGCCCTTATGTTGTGTTCAAGTGCGACGCTAATAAATTGTTAATCAATATGACCATAAACGAATCATTAATATAAACATAAAGGTATTTTTAAAAATAGGAGGAAAAATTTAAGTCCCCAGAAACCTTCACTATTTTTTGCTCTTTCGGGTGTTCTGTTTTGCATTCAAATGGATAAAGTAGTAAAGATTTAAGAATGGTTGTAAAAATTCCATAGAATTAATATTAGGTTCATTAAATCAAAACTGCATCTAGACGAAAGCCTTAAGGTTATGGTTGTCTAGAGCAGAAAACTTGAGCCAAATTTGAACACATTTTTAAATAGAAAAAATGTCTCAATTTTCATATAAAATCACGACTTTGTAACTAGGGAATGGGAAACTGGAAAACCGGTTTATTGATAAATTAGGAATTTCGGACTCAAATTGTTTCCGTTAGTTTTATATTGCTTTTACGTGGCCACGGTAGCCTAGACGCCATGGTCGCGAACTCGCGGCCTTTTCGTTATTTCCGAAATTTCTATTGTGGATATTATTGATATGGGGCAGATAAGATCTGTAATTAAAGTTTTCAGTAGAGCGGTTGACTTTCAGTAGAGAGTAGATTGACTCTCTTTTCAGTAGAGAGTATCTCCTTGGCTGGCGATTCTGTACAATTTTCATTGCTGTCTGTGTTGACATGTGCAGAAATTCATTGAGGATCATAAGAATTGTCCTTATCGTGGAATTGGGTATAAATCGATCACAATTTAATAATGATTGTATACTATTTCATCCACGTCACGTTTTGTATTTCTAATTTACGCAATGGGCCAGCTAATGGAAATTTTTGAATATACAAGAACAAATTGCAAAACGATATGAAAATGCTCGATGATCCCGTTAACCAGCGTATTAAAGTGCTCAATACCAAAAAATAAACGGTACATAAAATTAAACGTGTGATTATGTAGCTAATAAATTTAAATACTATTGTCATTTGAATGACAATTAAAACGAATGCTTTATCATTCACATCTATGAGTTTGTTGAGCAGCAAATTATATTACACAAACGCTGTAAGTCAGAATATTGCATCGAGTTCTTAATGAAAGTTTATCGAGCAAAGATATTCTTAATATTTCATTCCAATAGGATAAAACACGAGTCACAGACCCCTTTTAGAAAGTAAATTAACTTGGTGATTCAACTCCATTTCGAAACCATGCCTTGCTGCCTTTCATTAAAAATTGATCCGAAACCACCGATAGTAATTACACTTCTGGAACGACATTTATCGAATCAGATTAGGATCAATTCTAAAATCCCAATGTTTTTCAAGATCCAGATTAGAATCTGAAAACATTTAAATATATCCTGCAGGAAGGTATTTTATAATTCTGCACGATAAATTATGATTGTAATTATTCTTCTACCTACTCCAATTCAACGGATATTTATCAAGTAAATTGGCAACTACGCACACATTGGAAATTTTTATCTAAATGCCATGTCTCTGTTAGCATTTAGATATATATCTTTTCGTGATTTATTAAAACACTTATTTGTCTGGATATGACTAGTTCTGTCAAAAGGGTTTACTAAAGCACTTCTGGTGTTAATTCATCACTATAGATAAGGAGACAAATACCTTATCTGAATCAGTTCCGAGTTGTTTCCTTATATAGTCAGTCCTCTGATTAAAAAAACATTTTAGCCCTTAATGGAGGGTCATGGTCCTAAGCAACTGATAAATATTTTGTTTCCAATCGGAACTAATCCATCAATCTAAGCGTAGTCAAAACAATGATAGGATTCTTAAGAGGAAAAATGTAGAACATTGAAGAAGAGAAGGTGTTTTTTTTTTCAAAAAGTTTTTATTTTATTTTTATTCCTAGGTGGATTTTTCATTCCTAGATGCTGTTTAGTTGTTACACGATTTTAGAAAAAGTCAAAAATGATTTTTTTCGTTTTTCATTTGTTTTAAAATTTAAAAACCATTTCAAACTCAATTTTGTGTATAAATACAAAAACCGATAAATTTGTGTTATAAGCATTAAAATATAATTATTCCTAAGGTATTTAACACATAAACATGCTACTATTCTTAGCTAACAATAAGAGTTACGAAATAATCTATCAGTGAAATTAGTAATTTTTTCGGCATTAATTGTGCCCGCAGAATACGATTGTGATTCAAATGTACATGTTTTTGAAGACAAATGGGTTGCTAATGGGAATTAATGTTACTTTTGTGTGCAGCTATCTATTAAATGGTTGCAAAATCAGTTAGACATTGATTCGTAGGTTAGTTTCAATTTGGCACCCTTTTGCTGCCAAATCGCAATTTGTGATTGCTATCTACAGAACCACTCATATTGAACTGCAACAACTGAAAAGACACTTGAAGAGTCCCCCCCCCTATAATGAATAAGCAATTAATATTAGGTATGTTTAGTATAAACGATTATTTTTGGATATTTATAACCCAAGTACATTATACTGTTCAGTTTCTCAATTGTAAAGCAAAATTCAGATAGGAAAAAAAAAAAATTTTGCTCTTTATCAAGTTTTTTTTACCACAAATATTGTAGTAGCCGAGCTGTCATATCATTGAACACATAACCGGCATAGTTTCAGTTGAATCCTGGGTTAGAATCCTGATTTAACTAAATATCCGTCGTGTAGTAGAGTGATTGATGCACGTTAAATCTATCATGGTTAAAAATGCTCATATTGGCATAGTGTGGGAGTTTTAAGTGTAGTATGCTAGGTCAGGTCAGTTCCTTGTCACTTGAATAAGGTTCAAAATTACGAGGTCCGTCGCCAATAGCCCTCGTGTTGCTTATGAGTGTGACTTTAATAAAACATTCATCAATCTAACATTCATTTTGATTTCGCAAATGTAATGTTAATCCTTTGGAATTTCAACTCTTGTTTTCAAATATAGACTGTTTTATCTATTACAATACAACAATTGGGTATTCACAAGAACAAAAAATAAAGAATGTTTCTGAGGAATTACATTTAAACAGCTCAAATTCATCCTTTTCAGTTTATCGTGGTTAAAAGTACGAGGTCCGTCGCCAATAACCTCTGTATCGTTTCTGAATGCAACAATAACAAACTTCTCAGATGTGATCTTGTTCACTTGACCCTGAATCAAAATTACGAGTCCATTGCCGATAACCCATGTGTTATTTTTTAATGTGACGCTAGTAAAATATCAATCAATTGGCTATATATTGAAATTATTGCTATTTAATAGCAGACATTTAAATATTCTTGAAACGAATTCCTTAGGAATATCAGGAAGACAAACAAATACGTATTCTAAATTCTATAGGTTGGATAACGCTCATATTGAACGTACATATGTAAATTATAAATAACCATATAAAATGATAAAATACATTAAAAGTAAAATAAAGCGACTTTGCCACGGATTTACTCTAATATCGTAAATTTAAAAGAATCTTTTTCAGCAATATGCTCATCTTTTTATTGCTCGTTTTTTAAAAAAAGCTCTGACGGTGTTTAATTCTAATAAGATGTATAAGGAGATTAATCCCACCGAGTTTTTTAAAGGTAAAATCTTGTCTTGTCTGCTTTTGGTGCTTATACTGAAGTAAACAAATTATTAATCACAGGGATGACAGTTAATTTTTTTTAAAAAGAAATTATAAACTAAAGAACTATTTTTGATGCTCCCTGCCCTTTATGCAAAGCGAAGTCTTTCATGACGCATTTCATCTTATATATTTTCGAAAATTTTCACACTTTGACATAATACCTTGACGTTGGTGCTTAAGTGTTCTCATATGTTTGTGTGTTAATTGCTTCCATATTTCGTATTTGCTAGAGAGTCTCAGAACAAATTTTACTCCGGAAAGAGCCTGCTTATTCATTGCGTATGTGTGTGTGTGTGTGTGTGTGTGTGTGTGTGTGTGTGTTAACTGTGCTTTCAATGATATTACAAAACTAGTTCCTCAATTGCTTGATAGATGGTACCACGAATCAGCGTCATGTGATAGTGCGCGCAGTGCCCCCTATTCCTGAACAAAACTGAGGAGTGTTTAGCTCTCGCTCTCTTCTTCCTCTTCTGCTTCCTCTCTCTTCTCCTGATGTAGCTAAACTCCAAACGCTAGCGCGCGTTCCAACGCCCATCGCCGATATAGGATAAAATTGGGCTGCCATTCATCGTTCTCCCAGGAACTAGTTCTGAAAATCGAAATAACTTGTAAATTGTAGTTTTGTAAATATTCTTCTTCTCGTCTATCCATGAATAAAAGTAATGATTCAACTTCGAGCCTCATCACTGAACTGGTAAATGCCAACACCGAATCCGAAAATGCAATACCCTTTCCCTAGACTCCGACGCACCAGGAGATGTCTTGTCCAGACGGATACCACCTACAAAAATAATGCTTGTTTTTATTTATTTGCTGCTTGTTAAAGGGTTGTATATGGTTCTATAATTATTTACTTGATGTTTGTTGTCTATAAAAAATTTCTACACTAATTGCATTTATGATGACATTGATGTTTCGTACATTTTGTTTTTGCATGCTTATTTTTTGTTTAATTAAAATGCTTTTATGTTTAATTAATATGTTTTTTAGATTTTTAATCCGCTTTACAAATTTTTTTAAATATTTATTTTGGTATATTTCTGCTGTTTAGAATATTTAGTGAATTTATTTACTATTTACACTATGTTTACTTTCTATGATTGATTTTTTGAATTTGCTGATTTTTGGTTTGTTTCCGTAATTTGTATGATGTAATTCACTGAAATGTGATGGTTTGATTAATAAGGTCCTTATAAACACATATTCCATTCCCAAGTATGGAACAGTCTTAATTACATTATTTCCTTTATTCTGAATTTTGATTTTCTTTCACTAGGCTTCCTCTTATAAGTGTTCTGCTATTACATAATTTTTTTAGATTTTGTTTTTAAGTTACAACTGTAGTTTGCTTAATTTTAATCATAACACTTTTTATATATGAGTTGTATTAATTTTTCTTTGTTTTTTTATTGATTCCTTTAAAAATTATGTAGTTTCTTAGAGATTAATGTAGTGAATTTATGATTGATATTAGTTTGTTATATGCTGAGATATATTTCGAGAATTATACTATAGGTATTTTGTTCATAAATATATATTGTTCAAAAAAAGTGTATACCTCTACATCATTCATAAGAATAATTTGCATCCTTTCCTGTTTAAGTTTGTGACGCCCGCCCGACCCGGGCTTCATCTTGTGCCATCACTAGATTCAATTATTAAACACTACGACACAATAATTAAAGATACACTAGAACAATCTTTACGTAATTTATTAACATATATTTACTATGACAACAACTCACAATGCTCTCCCGGGTAATATTTCTATTAACATCAATTCAACCCACCAATAGTAAGCTAACAGATTCTTACCACTAATCCTTCCTCGACTGCAACTCAGACTCTGGATCAACTGTTGAGAACAATAGTAAAGGAACGTCTTGTAACAATCTTTAATCTAAACCTTTAATTCAACCTCTCTTTCCACATCTCCTTCCGCTTATCTATAACTTCAACGTCCCTTCTCCTTCAGCCTCTCTCTCGCTACTTTCAGTCGGAGTTTATATATTTCCTAACTCACCCGCTTCACTTCATTTCTACCTGCTTTACATAATCACGTTTCATTTTTGGTTGGGCAAAGGTTGTTTAGAAAAAGCAATCAATCTCAATTAAAAGTCCCCAAGGTTAGTGAAGAGAAACCGCGAATAGCCCAATGTCACAAATTAAATGATCGAAATGTACCGACATTATAAACATATACGAGGAGGTATCGTATTGTCTTATAAATTGCTAAAAAATAATCGAGACTTCTGGATAAAATTTATTCTGCATATTAATTGATCCTCATGTGCATAATATTGTAAATTGCATCTACTTATATTAATTTGTTTGGTTTCAGAAAGCCCGTGGGTCGGAGTTACCCGCAGTATCATGAAGTTTTAATTATTATTCCTCAATTTCGTTAAGTTTAATTACTTCATAAAATAACTGATATATAAACTTAATTTTTTTTTATTATTTTTGTGACTTCACTCTAGTCACCATCCAGAGTTATATATTACTCTCAGCGTTTCTTGACCATCATTCATCTTTCGAAGGCCATCATTGTAGAACTCAGCAGATTGAGCTCTACCTTCTCCATATTGCATTTTATTTTAATCTACGGCGTCCTGAAACTAAAGAAATCAACATCAATTGTTGTATTTTACAACAAAGTATACGTAAGGATCAATTAATATGAAGAATAGATATTATCCAAATATCTCGATTATTCCTGAATAGAAATTAAACCTTTACGATACCTCTTCGTACATTGAAAAAGTAATCACTGAGCATCCCGTCCATGAAAGAAGTAATAAAAACGCCCCAAAAAAGAAATTTTGAAACAAAATCCTCATCTCTATTATAAAAAGTGAGAAAAAGCATCATGTTAGAGAAACTCTACATTTAGAAAACAAAACAATACTCTTGTTTCCTTCCCCGGGTTATTTATACACTCAACGAGGATCAATGTATCGTTTCTGGCGGCTGGCACCATGATAAATGAATCACATCTTCCTTAATTGGAGCCTGCAAATGACGCGATTGACCTTCCAGTCCTGTGTCGGCGGCGACAAAGGTTCGCAGAAACACCATCGAGGACGATTGCTCGATGTACCTTTGTGAGGGTGTTCCCGTACCCACCGATTCGGATAGGTTCGTGTTCCATTCATTGCGTGAGACACAATTTCTTTTTTTTTTTTTTTTTCTTCTTTCTTTTTTTACTTCTCGCTCATTCTATCGATGTTTTTTATCTGCTAATAGCGGGGGTGAGAGCAGGAGCCGTTGCGCATAAATCGCATTTTACCTCCTCACCAAAAAGAAAGCGACGCTTTCTCTGTCGTTCTTTGTTCTTTTATTTTTTATATATATCCTTGTTTGTGTGTTCCCGTGTGCCCCGGAGAGCTTAATAAGACGTGAAGAGCTGGTTTCGCGAGACACGGCGGAAATGATGAAGAATCCGTTTTTTCGTGATTACGTCGTACATTTTCTTGTTTGCGTTGTTTCTCGCTTTCGCTGTGCGTTTCTTTTTCGGTACCTGCAGTCTTGATATATCTTGTTTGTGACTGCTGAAAGAAATGAAACATGTTATTGGTATCGCGTGATGATAAGTCGATGGAATTAATCCATTTTGCCCTGGCCAATGATACATGGATATAAAAGTTAAGAAAACTAAGACGCCCTCGACTAAGAAAAACGGCTTATTTTATGCCCTGTTTAAATAATCATCGATTTTTTTTAAAAAAATAAATAAATAAACGTTCTATTTTAACATTCAGATACCTCTAATAACTGTGCATCTGTTTACGCAAAGAAATTCTCATTGATAAACTTAAATAATTAAGTATGAACAATTAATAATCAGTACTTGTGTATTCATTTGTTAATCATCTACTTACCTTTAGGTGCATCTTGGATAAAATCTACTGTATTTATAAAGTAAAAAAAATTCAGGGTATTTATAAATTTTATATTCTATACACTGAGCACAATTATAATTCAAATGTCAAATTTAACAAAATTTTTAAAAATTTTAGGTTTCAAGTATTCCGTAATTTTATATGAATCCTACACTTAACCAATCTTGTGAAGTTTATCAGGGGAAAAAACTATGTTCACTATATAGGAAAAGATTCATTTCAAAATGTGTAAAATATAATTACTGTGGATATAGTAGGAATGAGTAATATGTACTCAATCGTAAACACACCACATTTTGAGTAAAACGCAAAAACAAATATTTTTCTCAGTGGAGGGGCACATGTATATACAATTTAAAAATTCAATTTTCGAACATTCTATTTATCGAATTCTCATAAATAATATGTCTACAGAATCAGAAAAGTGTCTTTTTATATTTTAACTGAAAATTTTTAATAAATGCAAAATTTGGTTTGATTAATTGTTTATTAATGTCGCACTTAGAAGCAATATTTGGACTATTGACGATGACTTGTTATTTTCCGCCTCGATCTAGTGAAGAGGACGACACCTGAGCTCGAACCTCCCTCTCCAAACCTCCATACCACACTAACGGGAGCAGACTCGACAGACTTCACGTTTATCAGCCCCGCTGGACAGTGGGTCTTTAGTGGCATCTGAGTTGGAATCCACGACTTGGTGAAACAATGCCTGCTTCGCGACCATAGCCGCTATGCGAAATTGAAGCATTTAGTGTTTCATGGCTACCATGCAAAATTTGAAGCATTTTACTTTTTGAATTACCTTAACATATTTCTGCTAAGAAAATGATTATAGTGAGATAAATATACAATATTTAGCGATGCGAATTTGAAGCAGATGGATCATCACCCCAGACCATTTGCACAAATTCGATTTACAAGATAAAAAGAAATCTGTCATACATATATACAACACACATATTCTGAAAACCTGCGAAAGTTATATAACTGATCAAAGTAACTTTTGGGATATTCTCAAAATTGATCCCCTATGCACTACCACTTTCGAAAAACTTTTTGATAAAGCAATATACAATAAAAAAAATGCTTAGAAGGTTTTTATGGTGGATGAAATACTTTGATAAATATTAATTTGCTGGAAAAAAATGTTTTAAAAAAGGAAAATAATATCCTTCGTAGCTTCATACCCCTCATCCAATAAATGTAATTTTAAAAAAATTAAAATAAGGAATGACCACTTCTGCAATCATTTAAATTATTTCCATTATTTTAATATTATAATAAACTATTTTTTTATCAAATATTAATTTTTTTAATAACTGTTAAAAATAAATGATAATAGAACGCTGTATGGAATAATTATAATAAAATTCTACCCTAAATGACTTTTAAATCAGGAAATAGAGAGCTGGGTGAATTAGTATTATAATGTATTTACAGTGACTTTTCAACAGTAAGTTTAAGATTATATTTCTTGTACATAATCACAGATGTCATGTATATAAGAATAATTAACAGAAATCCAAACTGAACTTTATGCTTTAGTTACGAGTGTATTCGAGTCAGATAAATGAGATGTGTATTCTCGAAAAAGGGAAACAGATTCAAATGAAAATACAGATCTGCACTTTCGTTTTTGATAGTTTTCCAGGTGTTATTTAATGAAGGATGTTCTTTTCATTTCCAACTATTATATGATAACATAATTAGCAGAAGGAAAATGTAATTAGTTCTGATATTTTTTCATTCTAAATAACTATTCTGATTTGTGAATATGATTTCTACGTACAATCTGAAACCAAAAAGCAAAAAAAAAGCACAAAAAAAACACTCATTGAATTCGAAAAATGATATAAAAGCGATTAATAAAATTTAAATTCCTATATTTGAAAAAAAATTATGAATCCAGTATTTTTCTTGTTTTTTCACCATCATCAGTGCATTATTTGATGCATAAAACCATCTGCTCTTCCCCTTTTCTAAAATTTGTTCGATTACTTATTGTTTTAAACGCTTCATAATTTTATTCCATCTTTCACTTAAGAATTATTTACTTGAATTAAATATATTTTGATGTTTCAATACACAAATTCAATGTAAGAAATTTCGGTACCGATTTCGATAATATTACGCATCACATTTGGATGCTTAAATTATTTTCGTAAAAATTTGTTTTAGTAGTTAAATAAAAATCACACAAAATACGCATACAATCTAGAGCTGCTGATTTTTGTTCGATTTTTTTTTTATTTGGAAGGAAATGTAAATAAAAATTGACGAACATATATTTATTAAAATTTTGAATATCAATAGTAAATAACTATTATTTAATTTGCATTTAAAATCCCAAATTATTATATGATAAGTAGTGCTACTTCCCACTAAACACTTTCTTTATTCAGTATTATTAATCTTTATGGATGCATCGATATATGGGTAAAATCTATATCTTAAAAATATTTCCCCAAGAATTTTGTAAGACCTGCGACGCTAGAGATAATATTTATGTACATTTGATTGATTGTTTGATTTTAACGTCGTTCTTAGAAGCAAAACGGGGCTATTTGCTATGGACCTCGTAATTTTGAACATCGGTTAAGTTCAGTGGACTAGGACGATATCTTAGCTGGCACCTCCCTCTCCAAACTTGCCAAACACGCAAACGGGAGGAATTGCAGCATCGACATATTTAACGTGCATCAATTCCTCTACACGGCGGGTCTTGAGTGCAATCCGGACTGGAACCCACGATTCGACGGAAACTACGAGTTTACGACCATGACTTACCGTAGCCACATATTTGTGTGTCGTGTCTTTGAAAAAGAGTTATATAAACCGCATTCCAATCGAAGCTTTAAAGTTAATTGTTTTCATTAATTGCGCTAATATCTCTCTGGAAACTGAGGTTGTCGTTTTTTTACTCGCAGAATATCCTCCTCCGATTGATTTCACAATCCTAAAATTTACATTGTTTAGTTTTCGAAATGTGACAAAAAAAATTTGTCATAGATGATAATTTATGTTTCACTGTTAATGACTCTTGATGACTATAGAAGTGATACTCTTCTGATCCCAAGCCAAAATGAAGTCATTCCTACAATTACGCTAATGGTAGCAACTTTATTCTCCTCGTGTTGCAATTATTTAAATTACTCACAAGGCCGTGAGAGAGAATCGATACAAATTACAAGGACACTGTACTCTTAAAAGGCGTGAAGACACTCGTCATATTAATTTCTCTTTTTTTAGTTATTCATTTATATATTCATTTACAAATGAATTCGCACTAGTCATTACTCGTTTCCGTGTATTCTAATTGCAGACCTGTAGATGCATTCCAAATACCTCTGTGTGCTTAAATGAAAATTCAGGGAAGAAAAGTATCTGTAATTCATAATAAAAATATATTAACATCTTTATATTCTAATTTCACTGAAATACACTATTCATCGCCGAATTAAGAGAAAATGGCCCTCATTTGCTTCGAAACAAGCACGATAGATGGCGCCATGTACTTGTAAAAAATTTGAAGTGGACCTCTGGAGATGAGTCTTTGTTGCTCATCGTCCCACAAACCCAATCAATCCATCAGTGCATAATATTGATACTTTTTGCAAACGAGACTCTTTTCGGCTTAACAGTTTAATGAGCTATTTGACAATACAGCCTGGAGATTCATGCTCAATGTTCCAAAATAACATTTTTGCGAACCTAAAATGAATGTAAATGTTTTGGTAGTAGAATCAAAATTATTTAATAACCTAAGATAATAGACAGTAACGGATGCAGAAAATATCGATGGGGGGGGGGGGGGAAATGACAAAGTCACGTTTTGTTGTGTGATTTGCCCACACATCATCTCTTCCCTAGTTTTCAAATTACTCTAAAACCGCGAGTTTTAATACCTATTCCTAAATAATGTACGATTTTGGTATCGATAAAGTGTTAACATAAAAACTAAACTGATACAGCAGATATTTCGACTCGATGCTGACAATTTGGTTGGTGTTTCCTTTTCAGGTATGTTATTTTATCAGTGTTCGAAATAATAAGGGGGAGGGGCACGCACCCCTTAGCCCCCACCCTGAACCCACCACTGTATGCTTATGCATTTCTACTTTTGGTACATTTGCTTAAAGCAGGGGTCGCCAAAGTGGTCTATATAGACCCCTAGGGGTCTATTTAACAACAGTAGGGGGTCTATCTGACCCAAGGGGTCGAATGGGGGTCTATTGGGACTCGAAGGAAAAACAGTTCTTAATACGCAAATCACACATATCTAACTGCGTACGTAAAAATTTAAAATATTTTTATAATTGACTAAATATTATATTCTTTATAGAAAATAAAATAATAAATCAGAAAACAATCTGCCCCTTTTTTCCTTATGTGTTTTCGTATGTATACCGTGACGTCACAACTTGACCTTGTGACCAGTTTGTAATTTGCACGACTCATAGTATGTAGCCAGAAGAGCGATTGAGGCTTATCCGTGTTGAGCTTTAATCAAATTAAAGCTCAACCTCTTAAATCAAGATTATTTGCCAAACTTTGTGAGGAAAACTATGAGTTATTTAACCAATTACTTCTGCACACCGAGGTTAGATGGTTGTCTAGAGGTGTATGCTTGCAACGGCTCGTCAATTTATTTGACTCCACGACAGAATTTCTGAACGAAATAAATCTTGTTCTAAGCAATGAACTCCAAAACAATAAGAACCATAATTTTTCTTTAGCAGACTTATTTGGAAAATTTAATGACGTTCAAACAAAACTGCAAGGAAAAGATGTAACAATTATCCAAGCTCGGACAATACTGTTAGACTTCCAAGTAAAATTAAATTTATTTAGATCTTCATTGCTACGTAAGGATTATAAGTATTTTTCAAATCTGCAACAATTAAAAATAAAAGAAGAAGACTTGGAAATATATACAAATCATCTTCAAAAATTAAGCGACGATTTTAAACTGCGCTTTGTTGATTTGGAAAACATCGACATCCCTGATTGGATTATTGCGCCATTTTCGGCGCAAATTGATAACGTCGACATCAACATACAAGATGAGCTTGCTGAACTATTGTCCGATCTTGAAGCAAAAACGTTTATTAAAAATTTGACAATACATAAATTTTGGACAAATATAAATATAAAGCAAAAATATGTGAAACTTTACGAAATGGCTCAGCCATTTATGCTGTTTCCATGTTCGTATATGGTTGAAGCCGGTTTCAGTCACGTTAATTCAATTTTAACTAAAAACAGAAATAAATTAAATGTGGAGCTTCGAGGGGATTTACGGTTAAAATTGACTAATTTCGAACCCAATATAGCGAACCTTGCCAAGAAACACCAGGCACACTCATCTCATTAAGAAGTAAAAAATCTGTAGCTACTTTACTTACTGTTTCTGATTTATTAAATATTTAGACTAATATATAGTTTTATTTTAATTACCTGAAAATTACCTTTGTGGGGGTCTATGGAGATTTCGAAAAATTATATAGGGGGCGATGATCAAAAAAGTTTGGCGACCCCTGGCTTAAAGCATAAAAAGTAATCGACGGATTTATAATCTTTGCAGAATTTTAGATTTCACTCTTGTGAATAAAATTACGTTGTTAAAGCAGCACCTAGATTCCCAGAAAATTAAAAGAAAAAAATTATTTTAATGAGAAAAATAGTAAAGTTGGCTAAACCCTATTTTTTTCTTTCAATACAATTAATCAGCATTTTATATGAATATAAAAGAATTTTTTTAGAGAGTTTAAAAATTTAAATACGAATTAACAATGTCTAACTTCTTATGAATCGCGTGTAACAAAAAAAAAAAAGCTTTAATATGAAAAAATAACTACAAAATAATTGTTATTCAAATTCGTGGTTTATCGATTGTTTTACTGACGTTGCACTTGAAAGCAAAACGAGGATTATTAGCGAAGAATCCCGTAAGTTTGAGCCCTGGTCAAGAGACGGCATTTTAGCTAGAATTCCACTTTCCAAACTTCTACACAATCCCAACATGAGGACTTTGAACCTCAATAGATTTAAGACGAGCACGCTCTACCACTCGAAGGCTCTTCAGTAACATCAGACCTCATAACCACGTTCACAATCAAAATAATGCTGGTTATGAGTTCACGACTATGATCATTCGGATACCGCAGTCACCATGTTCTTTAGAAGAATTGCAACGCGTTTTCTCCTTCATAATAATTCATAAACAGTGAAACATGTCTTACAGTGAATATTTGTTCGTCCGCATCAATTCTGCTGTCTTCCTACGTCGGTGTGAATTTTCCGTAGCATTTATTTTCCTATTTCTTGACCTCCTCGTTCGCCTGATCTTACCCCTGGTAACTTCTGATTATGGAGATTCTTTAAAGACCAGGTCTACTGATCTACCATGCCATAAACATATCTGAAATATACAGCATTTTTCGGCATATTCGCGGAAGAAATCAGGACTTATTGCGTTCCACCAGGAAACACACCATTTTGCGATTGGAAAGGGTTATGGAGAACTCCAGGACACATATAGAACATCCATAGAACGTTCCAGCATTATAGCGCCACCTAGAGGTGAATTTTTGTACTAGTTTTTATTTTTTAATAAATTTCGAGTGCATGATCCGAAGAGTCTGTTTTCCACATTTCATGTCATTATGATCCACATAACACCCACTCAGTCCTCTGAATTAGGGAAGTTTAATTTCAACAACCCTGTACGTTAAAAATGTGTTAGACATTTACACAAAAAATGTTGTGAACGAACTGTTATTTTTTGGTTTGTTTGGGTTTTTTTGCTGAGAAGCAAAGAAATTCTCAATACATCTTTTTCTGTCATTTTTATTTTGTTTAAATGCTTGTCATGCGGGGAAGGGGATGGGGAGTCAAAATACTGAATATTCGAACGTTAAAAAGCCTTTAGCATTCAGGTGCGTTAAGTATTTTGTATTTTTAAATTTAATTCGGATAAAACAGTTTCTCTTATTTTATTTTTACTTTACGAAGCACTTTCAAAAAAAATTGTGTTTTTGATTAAGATTCCAAAAAATTTATGTTATTTCCCTCTTTGCTGTGAGAGAAGATAAAATACCACGGTATATTTTTTTATCAGGTCGAATAACCAAATAATATAATTATTTATTTGCATATTTTATTATTGTATATAAATTCATGTTATAACATTTGTTACTGTCAAAGTAAATTATAAGTACGATATTTTAATATGATAAAAAATTATCTTCTATAGGGAGGATTTGGGATTTCGACTGGTTTGCGAACAAGTGAGTCATCATCCCCCCGTGAGTGCGTTCCACGCTGAATCCGAGGACTTCCAGTTCTACGGTAATATCCACCCCAGGCTCAAATTCTGGGGAAAGTCCCTCGAAATAAAACCAGAAGGAACCCTTACGGTACATCTCCTTAAGTAAGAATATATTTTTTACTTATTTACAGAATAATGCACGAGATATTTGGGAGGGGGGAATAAAGAATAATTCAATGGCGTCGATTTTGTTGCTGATATTTTAATTATTTTAATTAATGCAAGTGTTTTATTATTTTTTTTTTTTAAATTCATTTACAACAAAACTTTTTTTTCAGTAACAATGACAAGACAAAAAAAAAAAAGTAAAATAAACTTTTCAGGTATAATCAACTGCAATTAAAGCGAAAACAATTTTTCAAAGCATAAAATGCAGAGTATTATTGGGTAATTTATTGCATTGTCAAACGGTCATCGTATGAAGATATCAATACTAAAAGAAAATTGAAATTGGATTGGGTATTTTCATTTTAAAATAAGTCAACGTTTTCTTTTCCGTTAAGTTCTCGAAAAAGTAGAATTATTCAAAAGGAATATTAGTTAACGTAAAGCAATCGTATTTACAAGCCCAAGGCTTTACAGAAGCAATTACTATCAAGAAAAGATAACATTTTCCTCAAATCTAAATGCATTTTTATTTTCACAAATAAAACATTCTAAAATATAAAAAAACGTTGCCAATGTCGACAACAAAAATAATAAATAAAAACGATTCTGCTATAAAAATCATTTATTAAATGAAATATTAATATATAAGAGCAAATGTTACATTTTTCGAGTAGACATTTATATTCTGTTCGGATATTAAAATAAAAGCAGAAGATAAAATATTAAATTAAATATATATATTAGCATTGTAAATATACTTTAAGCCCACTAAATATAATTATTGCAATCATAATGTATTATAATGTCAATCTTTTGAATCTAACTTTACGTATCTTTTATTTTATACCCACGCATTTTTGTTGACACCATTTCTTCAAAGCATCTGCTTGTTAGCATATGTTAAAAAATCTTGAAAAGATATCAATATGCTGTGTTTCATGTAAATTATTATTTTAAATCTCAGAAGATTCTTAATTGTTTTGAACATGACTATTTCTCTTTATACGAGACCTCTATATTTTCTTAGAATATATACTGCATATCTTCCAATCTACTAATTAATAACTATTCGTCTTTGAAAATGTGCTAAATTTCATAAACAAAAAATTAACCTCGGTTTTTAAAACATAATATGAACTTCCAAATAGCGAGGAAGAAAATTTCACATTGAATGAATAAAAAGGAGATTTATACGAATTCTTGAGGATTTTTTTTTTTCTAGCCAGTTGCATCAACTGAAGCAATGATATCTATTATTGTTATCCTGTGTCTCCTATCATTTTAAATGAAATAATTAGTGGGCCTAAAAAAGATATTTATAAAAGAAAAAATGTATTTCCTTTTATGTATATGTAAGCAATCCTGGTCCCAATATATCACTGAAAAAAATAGGGATTTGTCCAGTGATTGCATTGATAGAACATAATTTCATAAGTTATTTACATTCTCTACGTTCATGGATATTTTCTATACATTAAGAGACATTCTTGAGTAATAGAGGGTAAATTTTTATACGCTGTGTTCAATTTATACGTTGTATTCTGTTAACATGTTCGATATAATATGTTACGTAATATGATCATAAGCACATTCATGAGTACCTATTTTACAAAAAATATTTAGTGCAAGGAAATAGACTGTAGAACAAGTATTCTTAAAATAAGAGTTATATCATGAAATTCCTTAGGATTAAATATAAAAAATCATAAAAGTTGTGATAGACAAAGAATTATACCAAGTCAAAGGGATTCGAAGGAAATAATTTTTAGATGTATTTGTAATATAATTATGAATGAATTCTTATAAATGGTTTTTAGGATAACGTAAGGTAAAAATTTACTGAACATTTTGGCTGCTTATTTCTTTGCGACTTGAAGATCTACTTAAGCGAATGATTACAGGTATTGCATTTAATTCAGAATCAGAGAATTCTGAATTAAATGCAATACCTGTGATCAGTTGTTGCCAATCGCCAAAATAAAATAACAGGAATTTATGTGAGGCGATTTTTTGCAATTTCTGAAATTAGATATTTCAAAGTAAAAAGGCATAAACATTAAAGTGTCATGGATATTTATGAAGAAAGAAAAAGATTTTAAAAAATAAAATAGTTAGTTTTAATCATAAATAAATTTGTACATTCCTGATTATTTTCATCTTTCTTTTGAAGAGCAGTTGTACAAAAATACGATTGTTTTTTAGAAACAAATACGTATACACTGTTGTAAATAATTCTCAAACACTTCTCATCAAATTACTCATTAACATTTTATTATTTTTAGACACAAAGAAGTGTATTCATGGACCAATGTTCACTGCTGCGTCCACAATATTATCATTGGGAAACTATGGTTCGAACAGGTATATTTCTATTTTTATCCTTATATTTCTTGTCCGGCTTATGAATATCCTTATTTCCATATATGATTTACGTATTTCCTTCACCGTGTAAATATTTCCATGTGTAACGTATGTATTTTGTCCACACGTAACAATATTACTCAGAAATATTTATTTATCAAGTAAAATATACATCACCATGAAATATTTGAGTGGTGAAGAGACAAAATCACGTTAAAATTACACAATAAAAAAAAAAGAAAGTACGATAAAATAAGATGTAAAGGCATTCTTTCAAACAGCCTTTGATCGCATAAATCTTTTATGTCTCGGTGCTCGTAAAACGGAATGATTTACGATTTTCAAAATGTTCTCGTCCGGTTGAAGAATATGTAAATCTTCACTGAAGAGTTTATGCTCAAGGAAAGGGGTTATTTAGCTCGTTCTGGAGAAAATCATTTTGAACATAAATGTGAAATGCGTGCTTTCAATAGTGCTATAAAGATTTTCAGGGTCATCCAATAGATCAGAATAAAAAATAAATTAAAAGGCAGAATTCTACAAGCCCAGACCCGAAAAGTTCAATCGCCAAAACTGTTAAGAAATCCGTTACTTGTTTAAAAAAATTTGCATTGTCTTTATGTTATTATACGTCCACATTATTTTGTACGAAAGTTCTGAGAACGAAACAAAGTAATGAGTTAAGTTGAATGATGTGGAAAACAAGCAGTTTCTAAAAATAGATTAAAAATTTTGGAGTAAGAACTCGAAATCATTCCAGTGCTTGGATACAAATTCTAATCAAAACGTGCATATTGTTGCGGAAAAAAATTATTTTTCTCTCTGTGTAGGAGTGGGGGTGGAGTGAAAAATCAATACCAACTCGGAGGATAACGGCAATTCACGATTTATTCGTAAATCTTCAAGACAACACACAGGTAGCCCAATTTGGACTACAACTGAGACACAGCATTTGCACAATCCAATGACACAGAAACAGGAACAAAATACACATTAAGTATAGTCACAGTTATTTCAGCAGTGGTAAGCTCACCAGCTTATTACTCTTCACTGCAGACAGCCACCGCAATAATATTCTGCATTTCCAGGGAAGGCTCCGACGATTCGCAGCAGATACACTCTGCTTTTTCACAAATTCATCCGGCATGCTTTCCTTCAAGTGTCAACAGCTTCAGTCGATCCTCCGATCGATCTCCGCAACAGAGTCTCCAAAGTCAGACTCACTCAGTTCTGCTAGATTCAGGCCGAAACTCCAACAGATTTCACTCGGCCACACTTACCCGATCGGTCTACAAAGCAGACTCCACAGATAAACTGATTCCAGCAACAGACCGATTCCTTTGCCAGACTCGCTCATAGACTGCAGCTTTGGCATATTTATACCTTTCCGGCCAGGTGTGATGTCACACAGGAAAATTCACGAAAAGTCAGTAACTTTCGTCCCCATCGATATTTTGTCTAGATTCCTGCACCTTCGAAATCTTTCCATTCGTCGCCAAAGTCACCAAGCCGTCAAATGGTCGCCACATTCTTCGCCAAGGTGCAGAGGTAAATTGCTTAAATTCTCGTTTGCTGACTGGTGACATCTCTGTAACTCTATATTTTACGTTAAAACAGAGGCGTTGCACAGAAGCATCAACTCACGTTCGTAACAATATAATAGTCACCTTGGCGAAAATTTGAAAAAAAATATTTGAAAAATTAAAATGTTTTTAGCGATATCCCTGTTGTTATACGGTTGATTTATTGATTGCAATGCTTTGCATATTATATATTAATACATTAAGAAAATAGCAGAAATAAAATAAAAATATGAATACTTGTCTTGTTCTTAATACCAAAGTAATTTATATATAAAGGGTTCTGAAGTTTCAATTCAAAACAGCACTAAAGACGGAGTTCAAAAGAAATTTACACTTACAACAACCGCAGAAATCGTTTTAAGAAAATTTACACTTAATTTCAATAATCAGATGAACAATTAAATATGGTTTATATTATGTAACAAACATCACCGCAGAATTTTGGAAAAATACTTAACTTTTAGCTATTTAAAATATTACTTATGATTTGTTCTTTTTACACAAATTAATTTTTATACAGATAATTGATGTACAATCCACTGAAAAGTAGTAAATTTGAGGCTTTCTTTTGTCATAAATTCAATAAAGGAGAAAGAATTAAAAGAAATTTGAATTAAAGCAAAAATTACAACGTTAGTGAAATTTGAGAAATTTAGATTTAAAACAATAAATTAACTGCAATCTACACAAAGATGGCAACAGTCTTGAGCAAATATCTCAAAATAAATTTAAACGATTATTTCATTTTATTTTAACAATTAGAATACTTTAAGATACTAATTTTTAACAGGTGGAACAATTAAAATAACTTGCAGAACAGTACATTTCATACGCCAGACGATTATTTCCCCCTTATTCATACTATATACGGCAATCCTCTGCGATTGTGCTTGCAATGTATGGTTATCAAATTGGCTTTTCTATCTGTGACTTGCACCACGACCATCAAAACGCATAAAGTGAAAAAATGAGAATTTGTCCGTGAATGACGAATACCTTGAGGTGCGAAGAAAAAACGGAATAAATGATGTCAGCAAGATTGTCTAATACGTTAATTTGTCTGATTCCGTCTTTTATCCTACAGTACGGTATGATGGAAATTCACTGCCACACAAATGGGATGACAGCTCAGCTAAATTTCAAATCAGCAGGCTGGTTTGGAAGAGACCTCCACCGTGTAGAAGGATTCATCGTCGATAACCAGTGAGTATAAATGCGTTCATCCTTTTAAATAATCTAGATAAACCTTTCATGTGAAAACCAGAGCGATTTCATAAACCACGCCTTTCGTAAACCAGCTGATATTGTATTAATCACTTCTACAGTTGACCGATCGGTTAAACTGATCGATTAAGATGACATCTATCGAAATCTAATTTCGAACATGCATACACAAAGTGGTTTCTCTAACATCATATTTTTTCTCACCTTATGTAACAAAGAAGAGGATTGTTTTCGATTATAATTTTTCAGATTTTTTTACTGCTTCTTTTATTTACGTGATCCTCAGTTAATATTGTTTCAATGTACAAGGTTGCATCGTAAAAGTTTTATTACTAAACTCGCTGTTCTCAGTCCCAAATCTGAGACAGTAATAAATTTATATTTTGTCCATTTTTGAATTTAATTTCTTATTTCTTTTCTCTTGGGATATATTTTGTGGGTCCTGATTAGGTCTTGATATATTGTATTTCTTTGTAATTTTTTTCAATTAGTGGCTACAATTTTAACTATTTACACGTTTAATATGTATTCTCGAATATTCTGCAATATATTTTCAGCAATTTATTGGCTTTTTACATAATAATATTTTGTATGCTTTAAATTATAGATAATCTATATTGAACCTTAATGTTTTTATACATTTTATTTAATTATAATACATTTATATTAGTTTGTAAATATTTGCAATTAAATTGCTTAATATCTATTATTTTTTTAATTTTGGTTCATTATTAGATTTAGTTTTTAATTTATTATGAATTTATATACATGTTAAAAATAATGTCTATTTAACACACACACACACACACACACACATATATATATATATATATATATATATATATATATATATATATATATATATATATATATATATATATATAACTTAAACCCAATATTTTTTATTTTCATCGGACATTGTTAAAAATTCAAGGAGTGTTATACTACAGAGTATACTACAGAGACGAAAAGGAGTTGTAAAAAGAATGGCGAATATCTTACTATAAACTTCCGTAAAATCTCTTCAAATATCAGTTATACTGAAAAAATACTGTAAACTTGCCAGTGTTATGGCAGAAATAACTATAACACTCTAAAACGCAACCCATTTACTCAATAAAATGTACCACTGTTAGGGGCAATATTGTTTTTAACAATAAATTTTGAACCAATTTCTCTAGAAATGTTATTGTTCTGGGAAACCTGAAATGATCTCGTTTGCGCACAAGGAAATTTTCCAAACCGTAAAGTACCTGTGCATTATTAATATAAATATGACTCGAAAAATTCTTTTAAAATAGGATGGGAAAATACATTGTTGTACTGTTATATTCTTTATTTTTCAACATTTTAAGTGCATAAATTCATTTATTCATGAGCTTCCTTTTCTGTAAAATACTCATTGTAAATGAAAGTTCAGATAAAATATTCTGCGCAGAAAAAAAATAACGAAACTCTTATTAATTAAAAATTTAACATGACCTTGTCTCGAAACATTTCTTTTTTAAAATAATATATTTATTATAATGCCGTATGTAAAATTAATACTAATAGAATGTAGTTCTGAAAAATCAGAGAAAAATAGTACAACTAAAAATAATAATAGTAATGAAGAAACCAAAACGAAAGGGGAAAAAAACTAAAAAAAATTGTTAGCGAAATCTTGCTCTCTGTACTATACCTCATTAAAAATGTTGAATTCAAGAAGTCATTGAAGCGTATTTAGAACTTTCCTCGGAAGTAGAACTACGAGTGCCTTTTTTTTTACCTCTCAAAGTTAAAAAGTTTACTAATGATGTATACTTAATAATATACATGCATGTAAAGCTTTTCATTTCTTAGAAAGTATATGACCTTTATGTTTCTTTTGATTTTATTTACTCTAATGAGACTTTTTAAGTACCAGCTCTGCTTTTTGTTTGAAATTGGAACCTTTAGCTTGAGTTGGAGCTCAAGTGTTTTTTGAATTCTTTGCGGGTTCTCCCCTCTTCAATTCTCAGGATGTTCCCCTCCCATCTTTAAATTTTTGATACTCGAGCAATTTCATGTTCCTGTACTATAGTTATTTTTTTCTACACATTTGAAATAAAAAGAAAAAGACGAAGCTTAAAAATAAATTATTAACATAATAACAAAAATATCGGAAGTCGAAATAACAGGTAGTACGGTTGAATTTCCAAACATACTTATGTTTATTTAAATGTAAGCATTAAAAAATCAAATTTCTGATAAATATTCATCTGATTCATTTGAGCAACTGAATAGATGCAATAAGTTTGACTCTATTAAGCCATACCCGTGGAAATAATTTCCTTTGAGTGCCTTAAAGTTAAAAAACATTTCGAATAGTGGAAATATGTCCCCTTCTAAAATTATTTATATATTCATTTACATAATTAGCCTTATGACGCTTTCAAATAACATTTCAAAATGATTAATTAATGCTAGTATAGCTTTGTTAATGAAGTCTCAAGTAACAGAAAAAAAAATCTGAAAAAAATAAAATATCATAGCTACATATTTAAACTAGGTTGAATAATTAAAATAATACAGTACATTTAGCTATTCTATTCTCTCTAGCGAAGACAGATTGTGGCCGCGGTATTCTATTGGTCATGGTCACGTACTTGCGTTGTTTCCGTTGAATCGTGGATTCGAGTCCTGTTGTCTCCTAAGATCTGCCATGTAGTGGGACTGATGCTCAATAAATCTGTGAAGGCTCTAAGTCCTGCCGTTGGCAGGATGTGGAAATTGATAAGGGAGGTGCCTGCTCAGGCGACGTCCTCGTCATTAGACCGAAGCTCAAAAGTACGAGGTTCGTCGTCAATGTTGCTTCTCAGAGCGATTTTGTATAATAAACAATCACAACACATCCAAAGAAATATTATCATGATTATTATATCCTTCCTTTGCGACTTCGAGCGTCATTACAAATCCATCTTATAATTCTGAATCACTTTCAGATGACGAGGTTGACACCTAAGCTGGCATCTCATCCAAATCACGACAACGTGAGGAATTTCAATTCCGACAGATTTAACATTCTGAACTTCAGAACTATACATTAAACTCAAACACAATAATTGTAATCAAAATTACGCACTTTGGAAGAACTTTGTACAGGGTCCTTTGTAAGTAAGTTACTTGTTTGTTTATATCATTGACACCGATGCGGCTGGCACTTTAATCATTTGCATATCTAACAGAGACGAAACAATTCTTAAAATTTGCATTTGAGCACCTTGCTTCTCTCTGGATGCAACTTTTTTTTTAACAATGAGTATATTTTCTAAAATTATAAGGACAGAGTTTAAAGTTATTTTAATAAGAAATTAAAATATGATATAATAAGAAAAATATTTTAAAAGCTCTACGTTCACTATAATGAACCAAACGTGTGTGTTTTTTAATATTATAAAAATCATGTACGAAAACTTAATGATTTTTCAGTTTTCATAGATTATATTTCTAAGCCAAAGTCTTAGGAGACGAAATATTAGAAAAGAATCATATGAAATTAAACGTGATTTGGAATTTTTCTTGTTCTTATTGCAGATTATATTCTCATTGCTTTTGATTATTTTATTGCTTATAAACATCGCATTCAAAACCAATTTGAAGGCTGTTGCCGACGCCTCTCGTAATTTTGAACATCGGTCAAGTGATGAGGATTTGACACCTCCTTCTTCAAACTTCCACACTATGCCAACCGGAGGACATTGAGCTTCGATAGATTTAACGAGTTCCAGTCCCACTACATGAGTCTTTAGTGGCATCAGAAATCCAACTCACGATACGACGGTCGCTCGACCATGACCAGTCGCAGTCACCATAATCTCATTGATTGCTGGTTTATACGAGGACGAATTAAATACACATATACAAACGAAACTTTTTTAAAACTATTTTCTGAAACACTATTTACCAAAATTACATCAATGTTATTTCTCTATATCCTCCTATTAGTACTACACATTTTTTCAACTTATTGGGAATTCTGTATACAAGTACGATAAACAGCAGTCGGAAGTGAACAGAGTCGATTGTATTCCAATTCATTCGAGGAAACTCTCTTTCCTCCTAACGTTTTTTTGAGGAATACAAAGGCACTAAGTTCGAACTATAGGGAGGTTGTTTGAGTGTTGTGAATAAAGTTTCTTTCATTTTTCTTATGTTGCACCAACTGTGTGGAGTCTTGTAATGTCCTGATGAAGGAGAACATCGCTATGTTCTCCTTCAAATCGGAATGTAATGACTTTTAGACCGATATACTACTTTAACCGTTTTTGAATGTTCAGTATATAATACACGACATTAATTGCATACAAGTACAAAGAAGTTCGACGTGAATACGAGTAAAACCCTATAATAAATCTCCAAAAACCAGACGAGATAACTTTTCCTGCAGATAATCGTGTTATTATTTTTAGTTGAGCAGCTTCAATTTTTGTGCATTATTCCAACGCCCGCTGATTTTTATCTTCGCTTGCCATTACTAATTTTAATTAAAAAGAGTATCAAATAGTCTAATAAAGAAAGAGTCCTATAATAATTCTAATCATTTTAATATTATTTGCTTTCTAGAATATTAAAGTTGAATAGTTAATATTGCATTTTTCTGTTGTGAAACTCTCTAAACTCATTTAAACTAACAGTTTGGATATCAGTTCAATTCACCTCTTACTCTGGGTTCGAGTGAGTAGACTGACTGGAATTGAGGGTTCTATCCTTGAGTCCTCATCCGACTTCTTATAGAACTCATCTGATTGCTTCTTAGATTAAGAAAAACAGGATCCGATGTCTTACTTTAATTCATTATCACCAGTTCTACTACATTTTAACTAATTTACAATTCTATAACTGATTATTATTCGTTTCATCGCTGCTTATTAACATAATTTATCCAATCTATTCACTAACCTTCAAAATTTCAATCTAATTAACATAAGTCATGTTTCATTTTATTGGAAGAGATTTTGTTTTAAACAATTCGAATAGAAAAGTCACAAGGATTGGAGAAGGGAAAATCGTTATATGCCCAACGTCACAAATGAACCGCTTTGTTGCAGGAGCTGTCGGCTAAATAAATGAGCATATAAGGAGTAAAATGATGCCGAGCGATCGTTTAAACATTAAATTACTTATCAAGGTTGCTATGGCAAAGTATATAAAAAAAAAATCACCAGCCAATATTAAAAAAAAAAAATTGCGTTTATATTTGATCCGCCTTAGAATATAAGTTCCTTGGATATATATAGTACTAAAATTAGCATTGTACGCCACTTTAAATAAAGAATAATATTTCAGGAAGAAGAAATTGTGTTTTCTGTACGGAAAATGGACAGATTACTTGAAAGTGTGTTTGATGGAAGATTATGAAGAATACACGAAGACACACGCAGATGTCTGTAATAAGCACAAGCACAACACTTCCATGACAGGTAAAAGTTGGTTCTACTCTTTTTTAATTAAAAGCACGTTCATAATATGTAAGAATAACAGCTTAGTAGGAATAATATGGCTCAATACTTCTGTTTATGACAGTATATGAACACACACAGGCAGAATAAATTTTATCCAGCTATTTCGGTTATTTCTTAGTAATAATTAAAACTTTATGTTATTCCCTTGTATACGCTGATGCATTAGGTCAACCGGAAAGCTCTGTCCGTTTGTGAAGCGAAAGAAAATAATACATTTTTCATACATTTAACCCCTTGCCAGTGTCGCCCGAATCCAGTTCGGGCAACTACTACGTGCAGAATTTGTGATGCCTGAACTGACTTCGGGCAGGAGAAAAATTAACTTTTCTATTTTGTGAAGCCCGAGCTGAGTTCGTTTCTACTTTAGGATATTTAATTCAATATTTTCTTAATAGATGGCATTAATGGTCCTAGTTTTTCACCGATTATGACTTCGGTCGAGGGAGGAAAAATGTGGGTGCTGCCAGATAAACAAAAACACACTTGGATTGATAAACAAAGGCAGAATTTCACTTTCTCGTTTAGTTTTGATTGCTTTTCAGTGAGTTTTTTTTTGCAAATAATTTTCTTTTTTCGCAATGTCCGATTCAGACACCGATGTGGAGTACAGTTTAGGTATTTTTAATTAATTAGGTATTAATTTTAATAAATTAATTAATTTTTAATTAATGGGTATATTTAAAATTTTATTTTTGTATTAAAAAACCATTTTCTAACTTTTATAATAATATAAAGAACAAAATTAAGCAGTCAAAAAAAATTTCCATTTTTGGTCTATTTTACTGAAATATATGTCACAGTTAAGGGGTTAATAGCATTTATTGTACCATGGCGACACGCCAGAAAGTCACAGAGCTAGGCTGGGAATTTCTGTCGCATCCACCCTATTCCCCAGACTTAGTATCCTCTGTTTATCTCCCTGAAAAAACTTTTGAAAAGAAAAAAATTTAAAACTTAAGCATTCGTCTACCTAGCACTGCTTGAGTTCCTCGCCTCCAAAGACAATGCATTTTTCAAAAATGGTACTTACAAATTACCATTACGCTGGCAAGAATTCATAAGTGACTACGAAAAATATGTTGTACAATATTATTAAATGTATGAAAAAATGTATTATTTTCTTTTATTTAACAAACGGACAGAGCTTTCGGGAAACCTAATAAAAAGTTAATTTTACCACAATAGTTAAAAAAAAATACTTTAAGAAAGAGCATTCATGACAGTATGCAACTGACCATATTGTATCTACTACAGCACTTGAAAGAAAGAATATGACGTGTTTAAGTATATATTAGAATAAAATACTCAGTCTTTGGCGACTTATCTCTCTAAACAATTCCAGATATTACAGGATCAAAGAACAGCTATCCCTATATAGCAAGAGGTGTCAAATTCATTTACAACAACTGGTAATTTCTAATGAGTAACAGGTAAACCACGCGGGCTGCCTTATAAGTAGTTATGGTAGGGTATTTATTTCTTCTTAATTTAACGTCATAGAAAGATTACAGTTCCTTCTGATTTTTATTTCAGTCCTTGTATTGATCAAAGTAACGATTCATGTCATATAACCTAGATACACTGATAGCACTGTCATACAAATCAGGTAGTTATCTTATTTCTTATGTGATGGCAGAAATAATCTGATTCCCACTTTTCTAGGGAATATAGGTATTCTTTTGTACTTTTTTTTGTTTAGTTTTACTTCCGTCTAGCATCGATAAATACATATTGAATGCAAGAACCTTGAATATATGAGGGATCGTTAACACAAAGTAATAATAAATTAATAAGAAATCTATATTTTTTCTTGAACTCTAACTTACCATACATGTCACAAATTAATAAATATCTGGTAAATAGGGCCTACAAGAGAGAGATGCAAGCAATGGTCTGTCTGAGACTTGCAAGTATTTAATATAAAATTAGTTTGAGGATGTTGAAGGATGTATGACTTAGATTTGCTTACGCATACAAAAACTATTTGGTTGATTTGTATACGTAGTTTAAGTTTGATTTTTTTTGTTGATTGATTGTTTTATTAATGTCACACTGACAAGTAACAAAATGACTATTGGTGATAGATCTAGTAATTCTGAACCTCGGTTAAGTGACGAGGGCGATATATGAGATGGAAGTTTCCTCTCCGAACCTTAACATCATGCCAACAGTAAGGAAGTTTTGATCAATTGAGCCTCGCCAGATTTCACGGGCATCAGCCGCGCTACACGGAAGGTCTCAAGCGGCATCAGGGCTCGAGCCCATGACTGGCCGCAAGTCCAAGATCATGATTACTAGGCTACCGCGGCCACGTAATTTAACTTAGAGTGAGGGTGAGTGAAAAGAATTTATTTTATTATTGGAATCTTGTGGTTGGAGATAACAAAGGAATCAACCTCTCTCTCCCACTTGGCCGTTCTATAGAATGACAAAATAATCTCTACCTTTACAACCATTCTAAATTCTCCTTTTTTAAGAAATCTCTTGTATTCTAAGTTTTTACAATTGTATTGTATAAATTTTTACAATATCTCTTGTATTCTAAGTATTTGAAGCCCGCCCCCCTCAAAAAAAAAAGAATAAGAGGAAGGAAGTCCAAAATTTACATATTATTTGAAAATAGGGGGCCCAACACGACAAGTTACATACTGCCTTGTCTGACTAACGGTGGCTCTGTACGCAAATAAACTTAATTGTCTTGTTTTCTAAAAGTGGAACATTTAATTTTGGCACATCTAGTAAAGCAGAAGAATAATGGCGTTTTTTTATGATCCATTGCTAAAATGTTCTGTGCTATTATTGTTGGGGGAATTGAGCGTCGATTCAACACGAGTAATGACTGTATGACCAAAGGAGTGGTCGTCATCAGCAATTCTAAATAATAAGATATTTTAAAACTTAAGCTACCATATTTGTAATAAAATTTTATTATCTGCTATTATGTCGGCTGGGCTGCAAACATATTGATTGTGGCATGCACAATTTTCACATGCTTCCTTCATAGAAAACGCAATTCAATTCATAATAATAACACTTCTCCGATTTATTTGGACGATCATTCAAAGCTTTATTATTTATAAGTCCAAAAAATCTGAACACTAATAAAGTCCAATAAATAATTTCTGACAAGGATAAATTCATTTTAAAACTATCTCTGAAAGGGGCTCAAAGAAAATAAAAGGTTTGGGATCTCACCAGGGATTGAAAACATGTCTACTACCATCCTATATTTATTCAACTAGAACTCCTAGAACTTAACTTAGTCAGTTTTTTATGGAAAATATAATAAAATTTATTTAATTTTTTGATACTTTGAGATAAAAATTTGATAACAATGTATTTAAGCATTACCTTATTTGATAAAAATCCTGATGCCTTTCAGACGGAGGCGTTGGGGATGATTCCAACCATGACACGCCCACGAAAAAGTTTTCCAACAAGTTAAACGTTTTGACGCGATCGTTCACCGGCGGAGGATCCAGAGACAGATCAACTTCCCCAGAACCGCCAGTCTCTCCTCACGTAAGTCCTCCCCGTTTCTATCTTGCATATCTACAAAATTCGAAAATTAACCCTTATTCTTCATTCCTTATTAAATGTTTTAATTGGCCTTACCCCATTTCTGTAACATCTACATAGATTAAATATATAAAAAATAACCCCGTTTGCCCTAGCGGTTTGTTGGAGACGTCTGACCATAACGGATTATATTGCCCATTTACTCAAGAATCTATCTACTTGATTTAACTGTTATGTGGAGAGTTTGAACTTTGTAACATATATATATATATATATATATATATATATATATATATATATATAAGCAATTGTGAGTATCAATTAGTGTATGTAGAGTATATGTGATAATGCTAAATTTGCGATTGTGTAAACTGTGGTGGAGTAAATTTGTGCGTTTATGTTGCTTGTTTCCTGTTAAAAGGAAGTTATTGTATCTATTAGAGAATCTCAAAATACAAATTAAGTCTCGCTCCGAAAGAAATCGCTGTATAATTGCGTAGACCTCTCCCACATTGTGAAAGCTGATTAACCACATAATAATCCTTTAGAAATTTCTAATTCCATTTGGCTTTTTATTATCAGATATTCCTATTTCCCATAAATTGCTAAGTTCGTTTGCTGTTTATTATCAAATAATTATTTTATCATTCTGAATTTATCTAATGTACTCAAATAGTGGTATATATCACCCAATAAATTTCGATATCTCTTATAACGTAATTTCTTCGTTTTCTAAACTCACAGCTTCTTATACCAACTTATCCGATTTGGTCTTTTTTTTAATATTTATATATCCTTATTTTCTTTCTGTATATATGTACATGCGTGTATATGCCTACTGCCATTCTATATTTATTCAACTAGAACTCCTAGAATTTAATTTAGTTTTTTATGGAAAATATAATCAAATTTATTTAATTTTTTGACACTTTGAGATAAAGTATAAATATATATCATCAAAGTATAAATATCTATGAGGGGGACATCGCTAATAGCCCGACTTTACAAATTCAAACAATAACATTTAAAATCTCAAAGTGTTAGAAAGAGGGAGAAATGCGGTGGAGCCCATGCAAAAAAAGTCCATATATTTTTCCCCTTGATTTTCACTATTATATGTGAATATTGATATTGCATCTTAACTTGTCAGTAGCACAATTTACCTGGTATTTTGCATTGATTTTTTTTCTGCATAGGATCCCTCAGAGGACGACAACGGTGCTATTCCCAAAAGTGATTCATCTGTTTCTCTCGACATACCGAACTCGACTGCTTTGTGGCACGTCCAACAAAGGCCGGATGATTCTCTTAAGGTGAAACACTGTTTCTCTTGACTCAAATATCGAATCGATTTTGCTTTAGTTACTGTCCAACTAGAATTTGACAACTAGCTAAATCTTATTTTATTAGTTGACAAATAAGAACAAGTACTATCTCTCCAAAGTTCCTTCTTACACCATGGAAAGAATTTTTTTCAACAAAAAAACTCAACATATAACAGTTCCCATAATCCCAAATGACTGTCTGAATTAATGTCACTCTAGAGATACGTAACGACTATTGGCGACTAATCTAGATCAAGTGACAAGGACGATACTTGAGATTTTAACTTACAGATAACATCATTTGAAGACTTTTGGCAATTTGATATAAAAGAAGTTCTATCTGATAAGAAGCAGTTTCTGTTATTCCGTAACATGGGTTTTAGATGGAATCAGGATCCAAGGTACTGGCTTACCTCGACTATACGATCTTAAGTAAAATTAAGTTGAAGTTCACGAGTTATCAGTAGCTTGAACCCATAACTGACTACAGATCTCATTATTTTGAATCTCTCACATATGGCAGTTGAGTTGAGGCCTAATTTTCCTAATTTCAACTGAATGCCACATGAATTGGTTATTTATATTGATTCAATGACCATATTTGGCTAAATTGCACCAAACAACTGTCAATTTGAGGCAAAATGTGTTTCTATCATTTAGACAAAACTTTGAAAATGCAAAAAAGGAAAAAAACGAAGGAGAATGAAACGACATTTACAAAAGTCGAAAAGAGCGAAACATCTGGATATTCGGGAGCTAGTTCCCTTGTTTACCAGCCCCATTGAAAAGAAGAAATATAACTTGGATATCTTGAGGTCCTAAATCCCACACTTACCTAAAAAAGATAAGCAATTTGTTCAAGAATTGTAAGGTCTATTAAGATTTAAGGCGAAGGTAATTCTAACGATTTTTTAAACGATTTTCGATGAAACTAGAACTTGATCCCTTAACCCTTTGTTAAAAAAACTGTGATATAAGCCCTGAATACAACCATCTTACATTCACGGCTTAGATGACATATGTGAAACATCTGTTTTGTGTATATAATATAGCTAAAAGTATCACTCCCATCAAAGCAAAAGTGCAACAAGCAAAAAAAAAAAAAAATTACATGCGAGCAAGGTGATGCAATTCCCACCGAAGATGAGAGCTTTGCTTCGTGAAGTTGGTTAAAATGGATCAATGATTCGGCACATGTCACGTGATCCATTACGATAACGGAAAAAATTAAAAACATTTTCAAACTTAAAGTGTCCGTTATCTTTGCCGCTGGACTGTCAGGTGTCAAAGTTTATATCTCAGACGCTCGCAGTTTTACGCCTTGGTGGGAATGAGATGAAAAGATTCCATGCATTGATATATCCAAAAATATAGCACGGAATTTCTCAAAATGCAATTTAATATGTTATAAATATTATACTGTTCTAAATACAGTACAGTCCCGTTAACACGCGGTTCATTAACATACGAGTCAGTTTTACAAGGAATTTTACGAGTACTATAGCTCCCTGGTAGACATTCGCATGCGATATCAATCCTAGATATTGTGGCGTCACACATCTTATTTTTCTTTTTATGAAATTCAGATTAATCTTTTGCTCGGATGACGATACTAAAAGCAGGCATTAATACATTTTTCTCTCTTTCTATTCTGCATGTATAACTCATTATTTCTTGGAAACTATTATGTTCTAATTTCGGTTATTTTTATAAGATATTATTTTCAAGATCTCACGGTGATTGAAATTAATAATTCGTTCAACCATTACTATTGGTCAAATGTTAAGAGATATAAATATTTTGTTTTTGCTTAAATGATTTCTAAGTGATTAGTTATTTTGTGCAACAGGGGTCTCGGATCAGGTCACAGAAAATAAGATCTACCGAGTGAGATATTAAAAAGGAACAAAATTCTTGTAAAAAACAATAATCCATTCAGGGTTTGTTAAAAAAACCGAATCAGTTTTCTTTAAATATTTTAAGTGTTCGTTTACTAAATATTTTTGTGACACGCAAATGACTTGTGTATTGCAAAAATAGCATGCATGACCGTAAATTTATTTTTTCTAATTAACCAATTACTCTGTAATTTGACGCAAATGTGCGTTACGTAGACAATTCATATCTATGATGGATTTTATATTATATTGCTCAACTTATATTAATAGTATAGTTCTCGGTTCATTGAACCCGCAGTTTGGTAACCATGGATACCGACTACCATGGGTTATTGTTGTTTAATTTGATATTATAACACGTCTTACGTTAGAGAAATCAGGAAGAACTCCATCATTCTAAACGAAGATGAAATGATAAGTTTGTTTCTGGAGTTAATAATTATTCAAGAAAGTTTCAAATTATATTCCAATATACTTTCACGCATTTCAGTTTTAATGATTTTCATCTTGTTTATCTTTTTTCCATAAAGGTAATATCTAATAAACTTATATAGTCCTTTTATAAATTAATGTAAATAATAAACAACAAAAAAAATCACATTAAATAATTGACATTTAAAAGTTTACTTGTTCTTGATGTATTTTTTTATCGTATTTTCATATATTTGTAAGTGACTGCTTCGTGTGTTGTATAAATTACCTGTATTTAAAAACTATTTCCCGCATAACTCATTGGGATATTTTCCTTTGAACCATCTAGTATTACAATTTCACGAGTTTTGCCATGGCCTTGAATGAGTTGCAAGATTCTTGGAAAAAGTCATTACCCATAACGGACAGCAGGTTGAGGCCAGATATACGCATGTTGGAACAAGGTGATACAGGTAAGTAGATGTGTAACATCCTTCATCTTTAGTTCCACCGGATTAAATTTTCAGAACAATTTTCTATAAATCAATGGTTCTCAAGAGTTTTTCTACTACGGCAGCCCTCCATTCAATTCGAGACTAACAGCGACAAGGGTAAAAACACTTAATTACTGCTTCCGTAGGGAATTTCTTTCTGGCTCAGTTGTCTAAAAAACAGCATAAGACAGATAAGGCATCGGACCGCCAACCGCGAGTCCGATGCCTTAACCACTAGGCTTCTGTGATCCTGAAGATACTCAAATCACATAGTTCAAAGTCAAATGCAGTTCACTGAAATGGTGATTCAGAACTCGATCACTGGATTGGTTTGATTTTATTAACGTCGCACTAGAAGAAAAACGAAGGCTATTCGCGACGGACCTCTCAATTTTGAAACTCGGTAAAGTGACGAGGATGACATCTGGGCTGGCACACACACCCTCTCCTAACTTCCACAACACGCCAAAGGGAGGAATTTGGTCAGCGACAGATTTTCCGTGCATCAGCCCCGGCTACACGGTATGTCTTTTGTGGCATTAAGGCTCGAACCCACGATTCAACGAAACCGCCAACCGCGAGTCCGATGCCTTAACCACTAGGCTTCTGATGGATCACTGAAAAGCAGTATATCCCATTCTAGCAACACTGGTTGAATTTTCAATCATCTAAACATTTCCTCTGAGTGTCATATTAAAACATCCCACTCATAAATCACCTCTAGTGATCTAAAAGATTGCTGAGGTGTATGCATGAAATAGACCAGCTGTTCCAACTAAAGATTGCCGATGGAGTCGACGGAAAACGTTCCAACATGACATTTATTATAATAAGGGATATATGTCATTTGCAGTATTGGAGCAGGAAAAATAATTTTCTACAAATAGAGATCGGGAAATCCCACAGCAGTAAAAAAAAAACTTTCCTTTCCAAGAAAAAGATGTGCGACGGATCTCTGCCACCAATCGCAACTAACAACGACAGGAGTAAAAAGTGCATTTTTAACTGGCCTGGTAGGGCATTCCTTTCTGGCTTCTTTGTATAAGGCGTAGCATTTCACATGTCTGTGGACACGAAAATGTCCAACAAACGGCTAAGTTCAACATGACCTCCATCGAAAACCCAATACCGTATTAGAGCTTCAAACTGGAGTATTGGTGAAAATCCTCGTAATAAGAAATCATGGTTAAATGCTGAGAATGACACATGAGTTTATACTTCGTTATATTAACTTCCACACCACTTAAGAACTTAGAGACTTAATTGCACTATCGTGCAACAACCTACATTAGTTCGGACGACAGTTCATTGAATTTTAACATCGAATTATTGATGGGTAATTGAATATTATTAATTCGATTGATTAATTATTTAATAACGCCACAATAAAGGCAATATAAAGGCTGTTGACGACAGAATATGCAATCTTGAACCCTGGTCTATGACGAGGACGACACTTAAGGGAATGAATGACAATTAGGGTTTATGACGCAAGAGCCAAATCTGCCTAAACTGCGCCGAACATTTATTTAAACTATAATCTAGATTGAAAAAAGGAAGGAGAAGGTAAAAACTGATTTACAAGAAAAAGGATGGAAATAGAGAAGAAACTTTAAGATACTTACCTGAAAATGGAAAGCCCCTAAGGGGAAGACGATACCTGAATCGACACTCCAATCTCATAAGTTCCACACCATGTCAATGTGAGTTCTGACAGATTTAACGCGCACAGCTCCTCTGCACGAGTGTTTTTGGAAGGACGAGACCCGAATCCGCGACTCGATTCGATTTCGTGTCCATTGCTCTACCAATCAAGCTACCGCAATAGATAGAATAATTATTTTACCCACCATTTCTTCTGAGTTACTCCAGCTCTCAAATAGAGAAAGGAAAATAAATATGTATTTTAAGGACACACACTACATTTAAAGTGACCAAAACGTCGAAAAAAATCTTATTTATTTATTTTTTAATTTTTGCCTTATTTTACTCGCACGACTTTTCTAAATATGATAGCAATATTTGATTACATTATTTAGTGAGTTTTTTAATTTTTTATAATAGCGTGCTAAGTCATCATTTTGATTTTTAAAATTCTAAACTGCTTTTTCTCAGCTTTTTATTTTTCATGATATTCATGTGCTTAAAATTCTAGAGCTTCTTATAACCAATATAAAGATTTGAAATTTTTTCTGGTTTTATATTTTGTATATTCAGTTATTCTATTCATGATATAAGGATTTAGATAAATAATTATTTCTTTAAAAACACCTAAAATTAGATATAGCTGGTTTTTATAATCTTTTTACAGTTTTTCGTAATGCCTGATATAAAAAAAAGTCTGTAAAACTATAAATGACTCTAGTTCAACAAAACACAGGCTCAGAATTGTGTGAAAAACTTTTTGAAAATTAAAAAAAAATTATTTAAAAATATTAAAATTTGTATAAGTAGTAGGAATTCTCTAAAATATTTAATTTATTAAGAAAAATTAAAATTTTAAATAAGTATTTGTTCAAAGATGAAATTTCTTCTTCTGGATTGCGTATTTTAGGTATGTTCAAAATTTCTTATAAATATATCTAGCTAAAAAAAAGGTTCGTAGAGTAATCGGTCCCTTAAGAAAAAAAAGTATGAAACATAAAATAAAAAGTGAAAATAATATAACTGGAAATAAATACAGTTCACTTATGAAATGTTTTTAAAAATTTGAATTAGCTACGTTTCAATTTGAACGTCTGTACTTCTATGTTAAAAACTGCTTTATGAATTTTTTTTAAAAGAGGGAATGGTTTCAATATAAATGAAATTGCCCTTTTTTTTTTTTTTTATAGAGGGCGCTGCTGCAGAAAAGAATCGCTTAGAAGAAAAGCAACGAGATGCTCGGAAACAGAGGAAGAAGAAGAAAGAAACGTGGAATCCCAAGTAAATAACAATTGTATACATTATTATTTATATTTCTCCCAGTTACGTATGGAACTTTCACCAGCATCAAACATCTTTGCTGCAGCACGTTTTCTGTTTTCTTTCGCAAATCGGATGACTTTGCATTTGAAACCAGAACTATGTTTGTTTTCCCTTGGCAGGACACATATGTACCACTAAAAGGAACACTAGATCAATTATATTTCGTCTAAAGCAAATGAGATTTCTTAAGCTTTGAAGTTCACTTCAAAATCAAACCTTCAAATGATTTGAGACAGAGGAAATATCTGACTCCTTATTCCGCTAATTCATTCAGGTCGGAAGTGCTTTTTCTTACCCTAAATTGTGTTTCTTTTTCTCGAAAATCTAGAATAACATTCTTGCACACATCTGCATTAAACATAACCCACTTGTTTGCAGAACTATTTATTCCCTCGAATATTTCACCTCCACGCATATTGTTTATCTTATTGATTGTCAATTCAATATACAATTTTTTGAATGCAAGAGAAAATATTTGAACGATTAACTGCAAAAGATAAGAAAATCGCAATACTACATACACGATGTGTAAACTAAATAGAAAGAGAACAGTTCATTTATTTTATTTCAGGGGTTTGATTCAATGAGGCGGATTTTTAAAAGATGATACTTAATAAAACAATATATATTTACAAAGTTAAACAGAAAACTATTGAGTATGAGCTATCAGATAGTACGTCTTTTTCAAGCGGCTGCAATCTTTGGTGTCTACGGACACCGTGAACCTTTGGAATGAGGTGGGCCACAGCAGAGATCGTGGTGTCCTCTAGTGTTGGAAGGCGTCTCAAAGCTTATGCATCCTACAGCTCGGCCACTCCTGAGCGCCGATGACCTCAGCGACATTTGGTGATGACCTTACAATCTGATCGAACACAAGTTTACTGCTATAAATCTACGAAATATAAACATGACAAAAAAACTTCAAAAAAGATTTGCTGTTAAGAACATAAGGTTGTCAGATTTCATTTACCCAGGGGAGAAGTATTTCATTAAATCAGCAGAGGTGGTAATTACATTTGGACTTGCATGGTCGCCTACACACATCGATCTCGGGGCTTAATTTTAGCAACTCGATATGGTTCGAAAAATTTAGGTCTGAGTTTGAGGCCTGCACCAAATTGTGTACGTTGAACCGCTACTAAATCATCAATTTCGTATCGAATAGTCTTCTTTCTGTTCTTATTATATGTTCTTTGATTTTCAGACTTAATTTCTTGAACACTTCATTTTACTTTAAGACGAATGCTTTCTTTTTTATCTTGATAATTTCCCCTCTCATATTTGTGGAACTCGACACCATCTTCAGTGAACTTTAAAGAAGTTTGTTCCAAAATGTCTGTGCCTATGACAGCTTCGAACTTTAGATGCTTAGTCGGCACAACATACTATGTTAAGGAATAACGGTCATCCGTTATTCCCTAAGACGATATCAAGTTCAAAAAAAACTTTTCGTCAGCACATGCGATTACCTATTCCGGATAGAATATTACATTTTTTAGAAAATTTTTGTTGGTCGACAATCTTCGTACTTACGTCATCACGGATGAGACTAAATGAATTACCAGTATCTATCAGAGTGGAAATGGTTTTGTCACAAAGGGATCTTTCAGATGTAGTCCTTTCTGCGGGATAACAAAATAAGTTTGTACTTCAAGAGTTCGATGGTCTCGCAGGTTCCAACTCTTTCTTGACTTCAGGACAATTGTAACTTAAATGGTTTAAAGAATGACAATTGAAACACTTTCTAGGCGTTCCTCTTTCAAAACGTTTACTCGGATGAGTCTCAAAGTATTTTCTTTCAGGACTGAAATTTTCAGTTCTCCTGTGGTGATTTTCAGATCTTCTGAAATAAAAAGAACTTATTCTTTAATCTGATTTCTTGTTTTCGAAAAGGTAGTGAGATGCATGGTTTTGGCTTCAATGTATTCCGGACATCCTCAAATTCCTAAGTCTCTCAATTGATTCCACTGGCGAGTTGATACTTGGCCATTCGTCTAAATGATATTCTTTAAATTCGACGGGAGCTCTTTTTTTCATTTGATCTGCTATTATCAGATCTCGCAACTGGTCAAAGGTTTTGACGTTAAGTCCCTCAGTCCATGCATCAAAAAATGCTTGAAATTCTTGGTAGAAATCACGTCACTTCTTTCGGCACTTTTTATGGTGAGTGACAAACAACTGCCTAAATTTCTGGGGAATTAATTTGAATCGTTTGAGTAACAATATCTTCACATGATCATAATCTTTTGCATTTTTTTCAGTCTCTCGAGCAATTAGTTGTGTTATTTCTTGTGGGAGTAGACCCAATTGATAGTTGAGTAACCCAAAACTCTTTTGGTACGGACATCATATTAGCTTGGCGCTCAAATAATATTAAATACAGACTATATCTTCATTCATATCAAATTTATGTAGCAATTTATTCAATTCATTGCTCGGTGTACGAGTATTTACCGTCATTGTCCCTTGACTCGAGTTAATCTGAACCTCAATTCTTAACTTCTCCAATTCTACCTGATCTTGTCGTTTCTTCACTGTCAGTTTTTTTTTCCTTCCTCTTTTCAATGATATTATCACACATCGATTTGATGTCTTCCTCGTCGTACCTGGTTTAGGCATTTCAGCTGTTGCTTCTAAACTTAATTCTGACGCTAGGTTATGCAAGTCCTCTTTCTTACCTTTAAATAAATAAGGAATTTTGCGCTATTAAAAATTGAAATATTTTAGAACAATTTACCATCCTGAAAAATATCGATCTAAAAATTTTCTTAACTCAATTGAATGAAATTATTTTCCTGGATTTGCTTATTTGATTCTGTTGAAGTGAAAATAAATGTATATGCAAAATTCGAAATAACTTATGTTCTCAAACAAGATATATTTTACAAATATAAAAATAATATGAAATATTTAAAATATAAAAAGATTTTCAACATTCTCTCTTGATGAAAAAGTAATCATTCAATAGAAAATTAAAGTGAATACTTTTCAACTCTTGATATTATTCTTTTTAATATATGAAACAAACATTTTTCACGTATAATTTCCTTTAAAAGAAAAAATTCGAAATATAATATAAATTGAGAAAGAAAACTCATATACTATGACGGAAGAAATGTATATACTTAAGGATTAATGAGAAATATACAAATGTATTAAGAAGATTGTATATATTCCTAGAATTTACAAGATAGAAGTATTAACGTTAACAAAAAAAAAGCATTAGTATATATACGTTTTCATAAACAGAAATAAATTATAACTACTTGAGCCATACAATCAGTAATAATTCTTGCTTAATGTCTTAAGGATAGGAAAAACAGATCAGCATAAAAATGATGAATTGACAGCACGCAACTCTTTCGGTATTTCAAGGTCAGAATAAAAGAGATGCTGTTCGTTAAATGCTATATTTCACCGACCCGAGCTTAAGGGCCGCTCCGCGGCCTATGTGCTCGAATAACATTCCAGCGTATTCTGGAGAAAATGTTCGGACAAATTAAATATAATACTTTTGAGTTAGTTTTACGTTAGAAAGTAAAAAACACCAATATTAACTAAAATGAAAAATAGAAATTGAGGATATGTGACACATAAAAATTATAAAATATATTCATAGACACATTTTTTAAAAAAAAAAAAAAATTTTCACAACAAAGGGATAATACTTGTGCGATCACAGCTAAAATTCTGTTGGATCTCTTGGAAGGTTCTCTGTTTCTCAAAGACACACATTACGGCAATTTATCACAAAATATATATAGATCACAATACACCACACAACACAGTATCACAACACTACGGAATATCCAAATCAGCACTTCACAAATCGGGATGATTTTTTGCCAATAAGAAATGAGAATTCTTTTTACCAGGACGGTATTTCGATGATAGAATCAGAGTGATTCCTATCGGCTATTCAACTGTCTTATGACCAGGATGGTACAGGATCGGGGTGGATCTTCAAGGCGATGACGGCAGGAACTCTCTTGTAACATCAGAATTATTCTTCAGTTTCAGTGAGACGGCAAGGCGTTCTGAATTTTAATTGATTAATTACTTTTCGATCCCTGCCGCAGCCGCCATATTTTTATTCTGTAGAATCCTAACTACAGAAAGGAGTACAAGGCTCGTTTTGTTTTATGTCCCGGAGGGTGGGGGTGGATTCAATGAAGAGGCGAATTTTTCAAAGGTGACATTTAATTAAACAATATATATTTACAAAGTATTTACAAAGTTAAATTGAAAACTATTGGAGGAGGACATGTTTTTTTCTCTTAGAAAGTTCATAAGACTTAACTCTTTTTATTTCATTTATTATTCAAGCTTAATTAGTCCCGAATCTAAAAGTAAACTAAATATTAACTCCGGAATCAAATTCAAATTGAGAGTTCGAAACTTATTATGGTAAAATAGGTAGCTCAATCCTGTACCAGGACGAATGTACCAGGGCGTAATTGAACAAACAACATTGAACAAAAATAAACTGAACAACAAACAACATTGAAGTAAAACAAAACAAAAAAATATTTTTGAATTTGGATGCGACAATTTGGTTGGGATTTCTTATTTAGATATGGTAAAGTCTATGTGGCAAATTATGATGTGAATGCGTGCCCATTCCTTGAATCCGACATTGCTTATATTTAAACGTTTGGACAGGTCGCAACAAGATCAAGGTTTCCCGTACACACTACCATGAATTTCCAAGCATGCTATTAATCCTATATTGAGTTTCCTACTTTTCTTCTCAAAATTAGAACATCGAATTGCACGGAATTAAATGCATACGAAAAGTTAAAAGAGAGAGAGAGAAGGAGAGAAGAAAAAAAATGTTTCTGTGTAATTACTTTCTTTTTCCGACTTTCAGAAGTATTTTTTTAAAATCAAAGATCTGAAACCCCACAATTACATAATTAATTTCAAGAACGTAAGTCGATGTCGTATTTTTATTTTTCTAAAGGAGACTGAGTATTTTTTTTTTTTTTTTCAAAAAGGGGGCGGTAGGCCAAAAAATGTTGGGATTGTATGTTCTATCAGATTGAGCCCATTTCCTAAAATTAGTATAACCTAATTTGGCAAAAGGACGACTAAAGGAACAAAAATTAAATATGGTTAAAAAAAGTTAAACAAAATCGAACTGCAACTTTTCCAATGATAAGAGCGTCACATTAATAGATAAAATGTCAATGCTATCTCGTAAAGTTACATATAGAACCAAATTTTGAGAGTAAAATGTTAAATAGAAAATTTGGCAAATATATCTTTGAAAGCGCGGATTACAGCATTTTTCACTTAAACTTAACCTCTGTATTCAATATCGAAGAGATTGGCATTGCTACAAAAAATGGTTTGACAGCTTCTGCTTGGTATGTGTAGTCATACCGATAAAGCGTTTTAATATGAAAGCAGGAAGCGTTAGCTTATCTCAATTTGGCAAGCCATTGAAAATTTTGTGCCAAACAAAGTTATCACGTGATAGGATATTGCGAGACATCACATGACAGAATATTGCAAAAAAAAAATATTTGCGAGATAAGTCTTTGTACTGTAATTTTTTTTTAAAAAAAAGAAGCACACTTATAAACAGAATTTTTTTTTATTAAAAAAAAATTTTTGCTCTAATAGCAATTAAATTTGACGATAAAAATTATATGGAACGCATAGGTCAGCAGTCAGAAACTTGTGGCACGTAAAGTTTATTGACTACACACTAAAGCAAACAATATTCGAATGATTCTTCATCGACTAAATTAATTAGTTTTGAGAGGTATGCATACAATCGATTGTGTTGCAGAGATTTCTGCTGATCGTGCGCGTTCAACAGAAAATGCCGTTTAACAGAAAAGCAAATGTTTGTGTTTTGTTTTATATTGTTACTTGGAAAGCTTAGACTTTCTTGCCTTCCCCACAGAACGACGATTATAGCAGAAAGATAGTTTTACAACGAAAATGAGAATCGGAAGGAAGTAATATTAAAATATTAAATAAGTAGGAGTGGCGTTGACTTGGCGACAAATTTGGTCGCCATATTTGGTGACAAAACTAGATGCCTCTCGCTGAAAACAGATGGTTCCAGACGTAAATGGAAACCCGAAGGACATTCTTTGAGGGGTATATGTGAGCCGCTGTGTGTATCAGTTAGTGTATTAGTATATGTGCTAATGCAATATTGTGATTAGATTACTTGAATGTGCGATCGTATGAACTGTGAATGTGTGCTAAAATGCATTTATGTGCTTGTTTTAATTGTTTGCTGTTAAAAGGAAGTTAGTGCAACTGTTAGAGAATAAAAATTTATATTTATTTCGGATGAACTTGCTAATTAATTGCGCTGACCTTCCCTGCACAGTGTAAACCGATCAACTACAACTATGTAATAACATGGAAGCTAAAGCTAAAAAAAAAGGACATATTAATTTTTAATAAGAATTGTTTAAAAAAATTTAATTGTTCTATTTAAAATCACACGCGCAAAATATGTATATGTATGTATATATATATATATTAGTAATTTTTTAAACTTTAATAATTAGACTTTACAAAAAATGATATAAAATTATTAGTTACTTTAATTGAATTACACTAAAATACTTCCTGTTCAATAGCTTTCACTGTTGTTTCTGTTCCCTCGTAAATTTCTGAAAATATTTTAAAGCATCTGTTGTGGAGGAATGAAGTCAGTGCAGCAATTTCCTCTTTCTTTCAAATTATTTTTATTCTAAGAATGAAAGCTAAAAATCAAGGCTCGTTCGGTTCCTCAGTTTTATCTTTTTTGTTGTTGTTGACTTCACTCTTGGGAAAATAATCTTTCTATATTTATTTTAGTTATGGATATGCTATATAGTTCTATAAAGAATGTAGCTCAGTGTCTCAAAATTGGTAATTTGCAAAACTCAAATAAAATTTATCGAATTTTAGCATTTGAGTCAAATTCAGAAGTGTAATAAACACAATAAAATAATATATAAAGGAACTACTTTTTTAAAATTGAAATACCCTCTTTTACCCCTGGCCGTAGCGAGCTTGGAAACTTCCAACTTTTAACAAAATGAGAGTGAAGAATAAATACATGTTTCGTAATCAAAATAATTTTTATGTATTGTAGAAAATAGTAAAAAGCAGCACGTTTATCATGTGGAATAACGTAAAATTAATTCGCTGAGTAGCAAAATAATAAGGCTAGTAGCAGATGATTTAAGGGTATCTATGGGTAACGTTAAAGAATAGGAAAACACTTTTTCCGATAATGAAACGTTCGAACGATAATTTTATATTCTCACTTCGCTATCTTTTAGAGAGAGCAGTTTATTTTATAATATTACTTATTTCTATCTGAATCAGACTCTTCTTTTTTTTTTTTTTTTCCTAGTGTAAAATATGTTCCATATTTCGCCTCCTATACTACAATACTCAATAGATTTTGAAATTTACGTGTTCAAGCGAAAAATGTCGCATTTTCGATATGTTCCTAAATTTTAAAAATACTCTGTCATAAATAAATATTTATCAGTTGCAACATCACAAACTTTAATAAAAATTTGAACAATTTTCTGTCTGGAAAAGTTTTCGAAATTCCGATCAGATTCTCATGGCATTAGAAGAAGACAGTCTGAAAAAACACTGATGACCGGTCGTATACCAACTATTTAGTCATGTATATACAGCAATTGACGTAGAGTCGCCTATCGGTAGTTAAGTCAAAAGATGATCGATTGGTGATTTTTTTTTTTTTTATTGAGCAACTGTCGAGTTGATAGCATTCCCATTGAACCTAATACTCTTTTGACTCATAACTAATTAAAATTTTACTGTGATTCGAATTTGATTGACTCTAAAAAAATGACGACTAAATTAAATTTTCCAATATTTTATTGCTATTTTTATTTATTAAACCATATTTAAGTGAATAAAATATGTTAAACAGTAAAAATACTTCAATATAAAAATAAGTTCGCGCGGTAACAACACGTACATACATTTATCCCTCTATATCCTTGAAATAAGCTGTTGTTAACTTTAAAAGGTAAAGTTAAATATCATTTTAAATGAAGTTAAATATCAAAAGGTGAATTTAAATATCAATTCTATATTGTTACTCGAACAGTTTGCACATTGACATCTTTCCTGCAGAACGATTATTGAAGCCGGAAAGATAGTTTTACAGTCAAGGTGCGAATACATAAAGTAGTAAAGATGTTGAATATGTATTGGGATCCTAGCGACAATGTGGTCCCCAATTGGTAACTAAACTGGATGCCTCTGGATAAAAGTAGATGTCTCTAGAACAATGGAGGTTATGTGTATGAGTCCCTATGTGTTTCAATTCGTGTTGCCGAGTTTAGTGCTTCAAACGATGTTGTAAATGAATACTTATTTTGATGTGCTGCGTTTAATTGTGTGAACTGTAAATTTGTGCGATGGGGAATTTTACGTGTTTATATAAATTGTTTTCCATTAAAAGGAAGAAATTGTATTCACTAGAGAGCCTCAGAATAAATTGAGATTTCTTCCGAAGAAACCTGTTGTTTAATTGCGAGGACCTTTTCCGCATTGTGAAAGTAGTTCTACGCCGAATTAACATGAAAGACGAAGTATAGAAAGTTTTATGTACCAAGAAAAATGGATGGATTCGCACAGAAACGAGAATTATGAAAAATATATATATTCCATTCTCCATAAGATAATGAAGTTAGAAAATATTAAAACTGTTACATTTGTAATCTGTAGATAAGTGCAAAGTTAGTGTAATCGCCTTTATCATTAGACGAAAACAGCTTTGAGGAGATTAGCACTTGCCTTGAAATTTAAATGTACTGTAAAATGTAGGTGGCGTATACATATCGGTTTTCAACAACTGTGGTAAGGATATATTTATTGTTAAGTCTTCAAAGAAAATCACCAAATTTCTTGGCTTCCCACGTGTGTGAGTGATGGTGATATTCATTGGAGCGTGAGCAGGGTTGGGCTATGTTGCGCCAAACAAGGTGTAGCTGTGATCTAGACGTTTGAAAAAAAAGATAAAAAGGTTGACGAAGAGGAGAGTCGAAAATAGAGAAGGACTGCTAAGGTTTTCCTGGGGACGCGACCAAAGACAATAAATCTATAGGAAAGAAAAATGATCATGGGTCCCTAGGGGAGGGGGGATCGTGATGCCCGAACCTACATAAAGAAGATAAATTCTTAAGGGCCTTGGCTTCCCAGAAAGAAAACTTATAAACGGAATCCGGTCTATGAATATCCAAATTTTAAATCAAAATGAAGTAGCTTTTAATTAACAATACTCATTTAATTAATAATTAGATATTTACATAAAAGTTAGGAATAGATGCAAAATAACTACCTATAGTTGGGGCCTCTTTTTTTTATTTTAGTGATGAGACTTTTTATGCTAAATGCCGCAGATATTAAAAATGTTTTTCATATGAAAAACATGCAAAAAAGATATAAAAATAGAAATTTTAAAAGGACAAAAAAAATTAAATATTTTTAATTAAAAAAATATCGAATTCGAATTTAAAGGGTTGCCCGAAAGTAACGGTATTCTGAGCAATATGCTGAACCGCCAAAAGCTACAAAAATTATCAAACTTGTCGAAAAAAAATCCTAATTTGCCTTCAGTTCGTATACAGCATCTAAGACCAAAAAAAAAAAAAAAACGGTAATTTTTTTTTCAACTTCAGAGGATTTCAACATCGTTTTCTCATTTTTTAAAAAATTAAATTAGTTGTCCTTCAATAATTCCCCTCTCCCTCATTTTTTTTTTGCCTTTTGTCACGATATATTTAAAAAAAACTTGAAAACGTAGTAATTTTGAATATATATATATATATATATATATGTAGACAGTGGGGTGATGGAGATTGTTCATCCCGAATCTACGATGGTTTGCTCTTACGCAAAGGGTTGGCGATATATTGGCGATGGGTGCTGGAACGCGCTCGGGCGTTTGAAGTTTACTTCCGACGAGGGTAGCGAAGGAGAAAAGAAGCGGAAAAAGTGGCGGAAAAAGAGGGAGGAGAGTGAAAACGAGTGTCATTCAGTTTTGTTCTGGAATAGATGGCGCTGCATCAGCTTATCACATGACTCTCATTCGTGGCGACATCTATAGAGTATCGGAGGAACTGGTTTTACAGTAGATTGAAAAAATAAAAATTAATTGTTTAATAATTAGATGGAAAATCCTACATACACATATATATATATATATATATAAATATTTTTACTATAACATAAATCTTTACATATTAAACTTATTCTCGACACTTATTCTTTCATTTTTTTTTTGGTTCCAGGTGGTTTGTTCAGGGCAGAGTCCCCCACATCAAAAATGAAATTTGGCTTTTTAACAATTCATACTGGTCCCAAGACTTCGCCGACAGTCCAGACATCTTCTAAGATCTGACGAATACCGCACATCTGGAGCAGAACAGGAAACTGCGGATGGAAACAAAGAAAAGGCCACTAATTTATTTATTTTGGCTAGACTAGGTCAGATATTAAGCTTTTAGAAATATGCTATCCTGATGCTAGTCCATACAAGAAAGAGAAGTGGCAAATGCTTTATGTAGACTGGAAGAAGGGTTTATCAGCTACGTATTTCCAGAAATAAATACCCATCCTTGGATTATGTAGTCGGTGAAATAAAAAAAAATGTTAAAAAATACTATCATCACAAAAATGATGACAGTATTTCAAAGGAAGCTCTTTAAGTCTGAGAATTGATGTTTTTCTCAGAACGAAATTTTATACTGTTTTCAATATTAAAAAAAATGAATTTTTGAACCAAATTATAGTAAAGGTCTGCGATCGGTCTCAGCACTTTTTTTTAGTTACGTGAAGATGATTAGTTTTGTAATTTTTTTTTAATTGTAATGTAGTGGTTATTTTTGTCTGCCTGTGCTGATAGTAACTTATAGGTCATGATGTGCTGAACTGGACGCTATTTTAATTATCAAATCGATTCAATAAAAGAATCAAACGAGAATAAATTAGAAGAACTGAATGTTAAAATGTTCTTGAAATTCAATGCAGATTATTATAGTTTCATCTAAAGTAAATACAGCGGTTGCTTAAAAGTGTATTTAAATGCAAAAAATATTACGGAAAAAAAAAGAATTTAAATATTAAAATCAATTCTTTTTAAGACTTTTCATGGAAAGAAAATTATTTATTCAATATCTGAATGAGAAATCTCATTCAAACGTAAGTTAAAGATAAGCCATAATGCTCTTTATAAGAAAACCGTATAAATGTCAACATCATAGAACATTCATGGAAATAAGAATATAATTAATATATTTGCTACAATAAGGAGTCCTAAAAGCGGACTTTTATTTTTATACTTAGTTCTACATTAACTTAAATTATACATCCACTGAACAAAGGACTGTAGAATTATGAGAGAGCAATTAGATAAGGAAAAAATACATGTCATTTTGAAGATAAATTAACAAGTTTGACATGGCTGATATATATTAAAAGTTAAAAAGAAATTTTCTTTAAATAATTAAAAAAAAATTTTTTTTTTTTAAAAAAAAAAAAAATTAAAACTCGTTTTCATCGCCCGATTAATAATTTCGAATTCAAACTGAAGTTCCAAAAACTCTTGTATTCTCGGCCTTTTGTTTATGTTTAAAATACGCTAATTATTTTTCTAAAAAGAATTAAATGTTTCTTGGTTAAATAAAACAGTTTTCCATCTTCAAAATTCAAACACTTCTATAAATATATTTTTAAAAAAATAATTGTAAGAGAAACAGATTTATTTTGGATTCAATAAATAAAGTTCTAAAATACGCATTTTATCACTTAATTGTTTCCAATAAACAAAGTCCTGTCCTATTATGTTTTTGCTTTTAATCAAAATAAATGCTGTTTCTAATATGTTTTCAAGCAATAATAAATAAATAAAAGAGAAAAAAAAAGAAGAATTTAAATTCTTTATATATTCAAAACAAATATGGCAAGTAGTTTTGTTGTTACATATCATTGTATACTTAGAGACAGCATACGTCTGTATCATCTCTTGAGTATTCATAATATAAAAAGCAGAGCTGGAAACGTTCAGTGGATGTTTACAAATAGGTTTTTGCAGAAGCTTTCTAAACTACAATTAATAAACGCAATGAGAAAGAACTTGGTCTAGTCTCACAAAAGATAATATGCAGTATTCAGAAACAACATCATTTCAGTGATGAAAAGGATGAATTCACCGGTGATAGCTGTTCGACTTAAATGGATTTTAGAAAACACAAACTATTTTAGTAGTAACTAAACCTGCTTTGGTGCTGATCTATTCCTAGTTAGGGGTCAATTAATACACTTGCTTCTGCACAACTTGAAAATAAAATCATTACAAAGACGAAAAGATAAATGTACAAATAATTTTTTCTTATATAACAATCTTAACGTAGAAAGATTTAGATTTACTTCCCAAAGAGTGCTTAAATTATATCAGAAAAACAATTGAATACTGTGTTTAAATTGTTTTCAAAATTCAAAAAAAAAAAAAAAAAAAAATCCTCTCTCAAACACAATTATTTACCTCCAATAAATCGCAGATATAACTTTAATGTCTCTTTCCGCATTAAATAAATACAAAAGTAGTGTATGGCTAATAAAATATTAAGTTTTTATTAAAATAATTTTAAATTTAGAGCATCGAACGTCTGTGTGTTTTCTAGTAATTTTCAATCTCATTTTTTTTTTTTAAATTTTAGTTTTGATTCGAAAAAAAAATTATGTAAAAAAATGCTTTTGTCTCAATTTGAAAAACAGTATTATTTCCATCATATTTTTATGACATATATGGTTTGGCATTACCACACAATCCATCATTATGACGCGATAAATTTAGATTATTATTATTTTATTATAAAATATGTATAAATTTAATTTATTGTCCTGATAATTTAATGAGATAATTTATTTATACTTTTAGTTTAAAGCAGAAACGTCATTGATTTCAGTATAATTTTATAAATCATTAAATTAGACATAACTAATTATTTGAAATATCAAAATCTCTCTCTTTTAAGCTTTGTACACATTAAAAATTTGAACATATAATTCTACATATTAGTATTTACAAGTAAAGCTGCACTTACTACATTTCAATTCAAGGAACATATACACACACTAGATAGTGATAAGCATTAATAAAATTACATAATAGATAAGTTATATTAGAATAGAACATAACTTACAATTTTCACAATTTATTGATATAGATTAATCTGTACTGTAATAAAGTATTATGACAGTTCACGAAATTGGAAAATAATGTAATTTTCTTTGTTTTATGGAACAAATATGCAAATAAATGAAAAACTCTATTTTACAAAGATAAACTGCATTTTGTTTTGTAGAATTTTGCTGAAAGTTGTAAAATTGTTTCAAATGAACTGTCAAGTTATGCAGAAGCTTTGTAGACTCTTAAGGCTTACTTGTTACACTTTTAAATTCGATTTTGTTACACTGATAAAGAACTCTTTTGTACTGCCTTTTCCATCAATAAATTTATGATTCGCGTTATTATAGAAATGTACAGTTCATATTTTTATACAGATAAGTTTATTCCAAAATATTTTGGACTTTTTTCCATGATTTTTGTAATTTTTAGCCAAAAAACCTAAGATTTCTTGAAAACCAGGCAATTAGAGATATATAGTTTAAATGTTTGATGTTATAAGTGTTCAGATATTAGGAAAGAAATAAATGTGAATTTTAAATTCGAGGATTAGGAAAACATAATACATTTCAGGATTTCATCAACCATCTACAATAACAATGCCGCTATCCATAGCTTTTAAATATTCGCTTTAATTTCTGTGGAATTAATATTTGTTAAATGAAACTTCCCGCTAAAGAAATTGTTATAAAATTATAAAAAGAATTTTCTCTTCATTTGAATAAATTTTCCTTTTGAAACATTCAAGTAGAAATTAATTTCCATAAGGAGAAAAAAAAATTATTTTAAATTCTGGATTTCCTATTTTCTTAAGACATTCATATTCAAAACTGATTTTTTTAAATGTAAAATTTGTTTTAAAATAGAAAAATCTTTTATTTATTTTACTGTACTAAAAATGAAGATTGAAAAGTAGTTCATGGAAAAATTTATTTGGTAGTATTATTAATGTTCCAATTCAGCCACATTATTTAAACTGTAAATGTTCGCATCATTCAATTTTAACAGTTTACACTTATTTTGATTTATTTGTCTTACTAAAATAATTTTATAAATAAACTCATATAAAATTAATATGGAGACCAAACTACATTTCAAAATGCTATTCTCTAAAACATTCATTTTAAAATCAGACCTGACAAAGTTCTACATATCAATTTATTCCTTCTAAAAATAGATAAATAATTTTATCCTTTTACCTTTGAATCTCTGTTCTTTAACAAGTAATATTGATTTGAAATAAACAAAATGTTGAATGGATACTTGAATTACAAAATCAAAATTTCCCAAATATTTTTAGAGTAATCTTAGCAATACAATAGTAGATTAAAAATAGTTTCAATTTTAATTTATTTAAACGCATCTTGTATTTAAACAAAATTCATTTGTTCTGCAAAAAATAAACTTGAGAAGATGAATGAAATCCTGAAACATACTAAGTGTAACTGTAATAATATTTAGAATAAAAAGTGAAATGGAACCAATTTTAAGCCCCCATAACTCAAATAGATAAAAAAAAAAATGTAATTAATATATAGAACTGGATGTTTAACGTAAAATAGTAAAGTGATTTGATGTTTTATAGATACAATAGTAGAACAAGTAGAAAGAACACTAGTAAAAAATATTTGTTCAATTTCAGCTATAACTATTTCTGAGCATTAATTTAGAAATAAATTGATGCAAAAATCAAAAATCATGTACTGATTTATTACAAAGAATATTTTCCATTGATTTTAATAGTGCATAAATAATAGCGACTTATATTATTGTAATAATATCGAAAAATTTATATGAAGGACATGTTCAGGTAAAAAGCCATGCTCTGGGTCCAATTTTGAAAAATAGAATGTTGCTACAATAAATTAAGGAATATGTGAAGTAATTTGAACAATAAAAAGTTATTTTAAAAATATGGGATACAATTTTAGATGTAAAAATTGTACTTAGAATAATCTTAGCAGAGTTATTCTTTGAGTTTGTATTATTATCCAGAGAAGTTGGTAACTTAAAAAAAATTGAAATTGGTGATTACTGTTTCAAGGTATTAAAAGTTTAAAAAAAAAAAGATTTAAAGCTCTATTTATTTTTGCTAAGCATGAAAAAAAAAATATTAAAATTTGAAAACAGTATTTTTATACATATGAAAAATGTTACTCAGTACATCTATTAAAAAAATTTCTTTTTATTTCAAATGCAAAAAATTTTGCTAAAATTATCGATCTTTTACTCCCTTTTAATATAATCAAAATTATATTGATGATTTCATATACAACAATTACTTAAAAGAAATAAATGTGTAGGTAGTTTGAAGCTTACATACATGTGCAAATTTAAATGTAATGTATTAGTGTTAGTTAATGTTGATGCATTTCAGTATAATTAGTTCAATAGTTTCAAAGAAAACAAACTCGGTAATTTAGCATGAACTTGTTTCATTTTTTTATTGATAACTATTTCCATAATAATTTTGACAATTTTATTTCAAAAATTTTGCTTTTAATCATTGCAAATAATTTCAGTATAACATTTTTTTTAATATTATACTAAAATAAATGCAAAAATGCATTTAAATATCTATTGAAATAATTATTTCAAAATAAAACATTTTTAAAAAATACAGAAAATTAATGCTAAAAATTAGTTGAATTACATATAATTTCCAGAAAAAAGAATTCCAAAAATAAATAATTTCTTTTAGAATTTGCTATCCATTTTCGTCAACACATTTTAATTGGATTTAAAATTACAAGAAAATTATATAACATATTAAAAAATAATCAAAACATCTCAAAACCATGTAAATTCATTAATTCCCCCCCCCTCAATATATAAATAATACATATAGCATTTCCATGTAATTTTTTTTCTTAAATTAAAAAAATAATGCAACAGCATGTTGATTATTTCTCATAAGGTAATCATAATTTTTTATTTTACTTACAAAACTTATTTATTAAGAATATATATTAAAGTATGGTTTTTAATTATGATTATTTTTATACTTATTAAATTTCAATAAAAAAAATAGTTTTAAATTCTGAAAATTATTATTTTGTAAAGTTTCTTTTTTTGGGCTTAATATAATGACTAAAAGGATAACAGATGATTCTAATAGTTTTCTTAGAACAAAAGAATATGTATGAGCTTTTTAAATTGTAATATAACAATGTAAAATAAATTCCAGTCTTTCAAACTTGTATAAAGAACACCATACAATGTTAATTATTGCATATTTTCTGAGGAAAAAATCTGATTATACCAAATTTATTCTTGATCAGTTATATAAATCATGCACAAATAAAGCGTATTATCTAGTATCAGTAAAATTTGTGCAGCTTTTTAAGAACTATCTTATATATATTGAGGAAGTAGCTTTATTATAAAATGTTACATGATGTTTGTACTGTTTCAAACTTGCTAGTATTTTCTTCAATAGGCTGAAGTAAGACTACAAGACTTTTGAAATAAACTAGAGAATAGGTTGATGAAATAAAATGAGTTTTTCATGCTGTAAGAGATGATAATAATGCAAAAATAAAGCCAAACATAACCGCCCATTTTGATATGCAACATGGATTAACTAAGCCAGATATAATTATATAATCACGGCATATATTTAAGCCACATGCAGAATGTTTACTCCATTTGCCAACAAGTTATCCAAAAATTAAGTTAGAATAAACCAAAATTAAGAAACTCAAGAATGAGCCTAATTAAAAAAAAACTAATTTGATATATTGAAATGAAAATAGATAAAAATTCTTTGTAAAAAAGCAACACGAATTTCTAAACTCTAAAAAAAATAAAATCTTAAAACAATGATTACAATTATTCACTAAACGTATATTTCTATATTGAAACTTATTTCAGAATTTTAAAATTTAGATAGTTATTCGAAAGTTTTGATGTCTTCTTTATGTCTAGTGAATGAAAAGCTATAAAATTAACTTTTCATATTTTATTCCATTGTTAACACAGTTTATTACTCTAATTTTATACAGCTTTTGTATCTTCAATAGACTGAAATCTGTAACAGCATAATTATTGCTTTGCACTGTAACTTTTTTTTTTATTTGAAGCACTCCATTTGTCATACATACATGTTTGTAGCAATGTGTTTAAATGTATATCTGTACAAGCAATAAAAGTAGTTTTAACACATTTATGGATTTTTCTTTTTAGTCACTGTGAAGTTATTGAATGAAATTTAGAAAACCTGTAATGTTCTAAAATAGTGTAAAATCTTTTGTACTGCTAATTTATTTTTATTCAGTCAATGGTTTAAATTTTAAAATATTTTCAAGTCTTGTTTCAATAATTAAATAGGTGTATTTTATACATATGCTATGATTCAATTATAATTCATTTGAAAAGTAGAAGAAAATTTTAATAAAATTTTTAAATTCATTAGAAAATAAAAGAAAAAAAATCAAATGAATTTCACCAAAGAGTAATAAAATAGTTATTGGTGTCTATGCAGGTATAGTCTTACAGTAACATTTTTTTTTTTTTTAAAAAAAAGGATTAAATTTATAATCCATTAATAAGAATACTATATTTTAGAAAAAATATTAAACTTAATTCATGAAATAAATTTATACATTGTGATTGATATTACAATTAAATTGGCTCCAAAAAGTTAAGGAATATTTTATGAAAATTAGTCATCTGATATTCTGCAACTTAGGCAGCCAAGGAAGAGAAGAAACAAATTTGAAAATAAGAAGGGAAAAAAACTAAAATAATAATATTGAAGGCTTTTATTTAACCTGCATAAAAATTTTGAAATATACATGCAGTCAATCTGACATCGATTTTTTTTTTAAATAATCACAAGAGTAACAGTATAAATTATTTCATACAATAAAAATTGAAAGAAAACAAAAGAAGAAATGTCATTATATCCAATGAAATAAACAATATATAACTTGCACTCACTAAAATTCTATTTTCATCAATCATTTGCATCAAATGCAATACAAAAAGGATTGCTTAACTTTTTCAAAATGGTATGCCTTTATTTAAGACATTCCATTATGGCAAAGTTGAGTCAAAAGGAATTATCCAAAAAGATGTGAGGTGTAAACCACTAATTAACTTTAGAAAAAAAATCATATAACAAATTAAATCTCAACATTGTAATTTTTAGTATCATTTTAGATTATCACTTAATTTGCCATATATATTGAAATTAGTGTCTTTTTCCTTTAATTTACATGAAAATGTAGTAAAAAATTTGCCTACCTTGAAAAATAATTTTCAAAAGCACTATTCAAATTATTTGGAAGTTTTAACAAAGTATATTAATAAATTTTAAAGCTAATTTTTAAAAGAATATAACAAAGACTATTTACAAGAAGTAACATACTTTAAAACGAAGACTGAGAGTGATAAATCTTGAAGCACAGAGTTACACAAAGTCCTACATTGCATTATTTACAAGTATAAAATGTTTGTTGCTTTTTTGCTTTGTTTTAGCATGGTTTGTGAACAAAATCATATGCATCTTCTTCAGCTTTTTTTCCCTTTTGTTCATATTATGGGTAAGAAAATGCTTACCACTGTGGTGCTGAAACAAAACTACCTCTAAATTGTTTTTCTCCTTGATAACTTCCATATTTCTGCAAAATTTGCTCAATCAACTTCAATTAAAAATGGCGTAGCAGCATTTGAATGCCCTATTTTCTTGTCCAAAAAAAATACTGGAGTTCAATATTGTTATATCCATCAGTCACAAAACAATTTTTAGTTTCATTTCACTGACTTTCTAAAACAGGCCTGTCCAACCCAAATGACTTAACGGGCCACTTTGGAAACACATTTTACTCCAGCGAACCATATTATATATATATAAATATTGTCCAGAACCTTATGTGAGAAATCAAGAACCTGGTATAAATTAAGGGAAATTATACTTTATTGAATAAAATATATTTACTCAAAATACAAATTTTAAAAACTGTCTTGCAATTACGACATAAAGCTAGCGCTAAATTATTAATGATCAAAAGACTCTGAACAGTCAGTCTGTCAGGAACAATACACTTCTGCTTCAAATATATTAGGCTTTCTGCAGACAGACTGGCTGCTGCTACTTTGCATGCTCCACATGTCACATTCCCTCCCTTCATCTAGTAATGCCCATCCATGCTTTTAAGCAAGTTTGCTAGTTAGTTTTACATTGTGCATTGCCCAATCACACCAGAAGGCCTGTGGCTTTTTAAAACAAGCTTTGCAATTGTTTCCGAACAAGATTAAAGAAAAAATGTGATCAGGTAGTGAGATATTCCCATGGTAATAGGGTATGAAATGGACGACTTATGGTGGAATGTTCTTTGGTACTTTTATGTACTATAAAAGTTTAAATCTTTGTTCAGATGACCTAGCTCCGTAGACCGCTGGTTGGCCAAGCCTATTTTAAAACATGAATGTGGTGTCATAACTGTGTCTCCTATGTCTACACCACCTATGTTTTTGTTGTAATCTATAATACATTTAGGTTTTAAAGTGTTCTCTCAGTTAACTCTACCTTTTTCTGCCATATTTAACTATTTCTGGACTCAAGTATGTTTGTTAAATTTTTTTTGTTTTTTGTTCTTTAAAACAATGATGTGTATGTTATCCAATTGTATCACACACAATATGTTCTTAGTTTTCTTTATGGTAAGTTCTAAGCATTATTTTTCAGGTTTTTACTACTGTTCCTTATACATTCATTTCTACGGAATGCAAATGTTCCACAAGTGATGGGGTATTAAAAAAACAATCCAAAAATAAATTATACACTTTCTCACATAAGATGCTCTTCAATTTTTTCACCACTATATTATGTAGTGCTTTACATTTCTGTTCTTTCTTACAACAAAATAAAAAATTCCAAACATAGCCAAAAATTGATTTGTATAAAACTTAAATATTTTTATCCTGTAATGGGATCTTTTGAAAGGAACCTACTGATGAAAGTCAATATATCCTTTCCAAGCAAAAAGGATTTCATAAATGCCAATATAAGCTCTTAAAAATTTATTTTCTAAAGTTTCTATGTTTAGTCCTAGTTTTCTCAATTTTTAGCTCTCTTATCTGAAGTGAAACGCAAAAAAAAAAAAAAAAAAAAAAAAAAAAATTAAATATCACAAGAAACACATCTCTAGGTATAATTGTATTGAAAAATGAAGATGCAAATATCTGTTTCAAAGTAAAAAACATTTTCAAATTAAGTTTCTTGATATTAACCAGTATTATCACTGCAAAAAACACTTTTATATTCACAATATTTTAATTTGAAAATTTGGCCGACTTAGAAATGATGGAGCACTTCTTTGAGCGTTTGAGCAAATTCAAATTTAGTCATTGTCAAACTAAAAGAAATCAATTTCTTTTTGGGCATTTACAACAGAAATTGTTTCTGTAATTCCAAAAATGTATGGGGATGCAATCCCTGAAGCACTTGAGTCCAAGATAAAGTATTTTGAGTAGAGCTTGCACAGGAATAAGGAAGGCAAGCAATCAGTGATTTCAATCCCAGCCAATATACAGTATCAAAATTACTAGAAATAACACTTTCTAACACTTTAGAAAATGAATCATCATTCTCATCTATATAACTCATTGGCTCACTTATCATGCAAATATATTCTTCATCTGATAAATATCACTTAATCTCCATAATAAGCCAGAGTCAAGGCTTTCCCTAAAAATAAAAAGGGAAGTACACGAAATATATCTAAAAGCAACGCTAAAAGTGAAAAATAAATAAATACATAGTAGTGAAAACGAATAAAAAAGTAAAAGATCCAAACTCAGTTTATTTACATTACGCTTTCCCTCCAGTAACAACTGATGTGCAAAGTAACAGAATTATAGCAAACCGAAAGTCAGAATCTTAAAACCATGTCCAGTTCAAGATAATCAACAAAGGGTGCTTTCTGGTAGTCTTTTAAAATAGTTTCAGCTTAAAATGCACTTATGTATCATTCATCTACTACAATCATTTTCCAACAATGCATAGCTGTGAGAGTTGTTTGTGATATGCCTGTCCTGAAAGGTTTACTATAAGTTCACATCCTTCCATACATGTTTTTATATTCATTTTCTATCAAAAATATTTCCTATTTTATTGATCAAATTTTCAAGCTCACAAAAAATTCCAACTTCGTTAAATGTAAACAACAAAATTTGAGAAAACTTATTTTTATAAAATGAACCAGCAAATCAATAAATAAATCTTTTTTTTATTATAAAATTGCAAACTTCATGCATACAAACTAATAATGATTGTCTACAAAATAATACAATATTCTAATTTCAAGTATATGTACATGTTTACATAAATTTGAAAAAAATACAATTATTTACTTTAATCAATTTTAAAACATCACATACATGATTATCATATATATTTCCAAGCACTTAAAAGGAAATATAATTTGCCATCAAGATCTTCCATAACTATTTGCCTTTTCTTCTGAACTATGTGTGCAATTTCGTATGAGTGCAATTTTGCAAAAACTTCCAAAATATATACATTTCATGAATAGTAACTAATTAATAAGTACATTCAAAACAATTTTTAAAATTGTTTCATTATCAAATTGATTGCTAAATGAACAATAAATGGAAATTCATTATCTATTTTGAATCTTTTTGCCATCTATTTTCATATTTGAAGATTTTAATACACTCAGATCATTAAAAAGGTAACAAATACCCCATCTATCCTCAATAGGTAACCAGTACTGATCATTGTTAAATGCCTTAAAAGCTAGAAGTAAATATCTTAAAAAATAATCACAGTATTTCAAGCACACTTGGGATGTGACATTCCAGTCTGGATCTATAGGATCTTGAATAGAAATTGAATTTATCTAAAAAAAATACATATATTGATATTAAATTTGTGAAAAAGTAAAAAAAAGAAGAAAAATCACATTGTCTAAAAACATTCATTGAAATTCCTTTAAAAAAATAAGAAGAAATTGAGAATAAATATAAATATCTGGTACATTTCTAGCAATGATGCAGCTTTTAATACTGAAATATATATATAAAGCAAAATTTAAAAACTATTAAATACTAAAAAAAGTCTATGTAAATTTTATATTTTATGAAATATATTATTAAAAAAAAATCTCATAAAATACTTCGCAACAAAAATCCTTTATTTATAATCAAGTTGTTCCTAAGTTCTAATAAAAATTTTAAAAAATCCTTTGTTTAAATGAATTATTTCTTTATTCAATATTACAATTGTATTGTAGTGATATTAGTTTTCTGGTTATGGCCCATGAGCTGGATTTAGCTTTTGTACCATAAACCTGTAATCATCCATTTGCTGCATCCTATTAAACTTCAATCCACAGGTTGCATTTGACCATGGTCAATGGAAGAAGTCCACATGGAATATATATATATATAAACCTCACACAAATTCGAAATAGATTTTCATCTTTCTGTTGTTTTACCTTGCATCCCATTATCTTCATTTAAAGTTAATTTATGTTAACTCTAAAGTAAAATCTTATCTTTTTATTGCTCCTATCAAATTGATAGTTATTAATACTTTAGATAAATAAAAGTTCTCGAGTTGAGGTTAAATTCTGTACTCTTTATTTGATTTGTACTCTATGTGACCATATATATATAAACACAAGGTTTGTTTCAAAGAAAATGAGAATAATTTTATTGAAGGAAACAGCTGATTGCTATAGGTGAATTGAAATTTCAGTTATATATTAGAATGGTCAACAGGTCATTTGATTTGTCTGGACATCTGTATGTGGCCTTATAGAGTCATTTTGAATGCATCATCATGTTCATTATACAGCAAAGTATTGAAAAAAGTATGCAATAAAGTTTTGTGTTAAATTTGGTAAATGTGGTAATGGAAATGAAGACAAAGTTTTATTATAATCCCAGATCTATGTGTTGCAAACAAAAAGAAGTTGCTGGAGACTGAGTTTGGTTTGTATGGTTGATGGAGAGGCATAGTAATGTTTATATGGGATAAGTACTCAATCACCACCAATGCCGTGTGGGGCCTAGTGTTGTCATGTTAGACGATCCAGTTGCTGGCAATCTTTGTATGAATGCATTACACTGTCTTCCTTAAATGTTTGTGCATTTGCATAAAATTTTGAATTAACTGTCTGTTCAGATGGAACAAATTCATTGTGAACCACTCCTTTTGAATCGAGGAACAGAAATAAGAAGGTTTTCATTTGTTATTTGTTCGTTCTAGTTGTCTGTGATCAAGGTGAGTTTCGGTTGTGCCATGTTGATGGTCGTCCTAATCTGTCCAATACAATTTTTAAAAATATTTTCTCATTACTTTTGAAACATTCCTTGCATATATTTACCTTTATTTTAATCCAATTACAAAATACTAACAAGCCTTTGCATTTACTTACCAGATGCAAAAGCATTTGGCATTGTTTGTTACAAATCATATGTTGCCACAGGGCAACTGCATTAAAAAATTAACACAATATACATTAAAAACTTACCTGAAATTTATAATCACATGAATCATTCTTTGAAAGTAGTTCCTTGGCCTTTTTTATTTGGCTTGTCATTGGACATATCACATTTGAGAAATCAAATGCCGCATAGAAAAAGAAGAAATCTCTCAGTAATTCATCTGTAAAATATTAAATATCTAGTATATATATTCAAAGGGAAAATACATAGGCAAGCAGAATAAAAATCATACATCACAGTATATAATAAGCATGTAATGGATCACTAATTAATAGACAAATATAAAAGGTGAATAGAATAATGAGATATTTCAAAAGTTGATAAGTATTAAGTGCATAATAATAGTATAAAAAATAGAGAAAATTAGAACATTGTTTGACAAGAAATTAAAAGCAAATATTAAAGTCATTCCACATGCATATTACTATCTAGAATTTTCCAAAAATATCTAAAAAAGATATCTACAATGATACTGTTATTAACAATGTTACAATGATATTGTCATGAAAACAAAAATATGAAACATAAGTTAATTTAGCTTTAAAATTCATTAGCTATCAAGGTTTGTTCAAGTTTTAGCATCATTTAATATATAATCAGATTGGTTCAAAATGCAATATATAATATCTCAACAAAATAATAATATAAATTGTTTCATAGACTATTCAAATGCTATTATTAAAAGGATTGTTCAAAACTCGATTAGAAAATTCTGAATTTTAAATTTCCTGGTGTGCAGTGTTTCTTTTAAACCATTTTATTGATGTTTCCACCTTAAATGTAGGAAGCTTTTATCATACATGAATAAACAGTTACTTCAAAACATTCTTATGCTCTTAATTTTTATAACAATTATGACTTTTAGGAATACTGAAATCAAGCTACACATAACACAATGTATTATGGTAAAAATCAACAATTTTAAAATTCTATAAGTCACAAAGTTGAAATCTTAATGAAACTAATTTTCAAAGATAAAAGGGATAATGCTGAAAATTTCAAGGAAGGTAATTTTTCACTTTCATATAGTTTAAAATGATTTCTAAGGAATAGACACAATTTCTTAAAAGAATATCTCCAAAAATAAGATTAAGATGACAAAGATCTGTTTACCTAATATCTCCTTAAAAATATTTCAACAAAAATTATTTGTGATAAATTATAGGCATGCGATAAAAATTATTAATCAAAAATGGGGCTTTTTAGATTTTAATGAGCTGATCTTTAATAAACTTCAGATGAGTAACAAACGAATTTTTTTCCCTATTCTAAAAATGTTTTGAACAAGACCAAAAAAATAAAAATTCTAATTTATATGTAATAATAAATAAAACATTTGTTAATTTCATTAAATCTTTGAATTAAGAACAATGAATTTTAATTATAATTTGTTTCAGACAAAAAAAAATTTACAATATAAAATTTCATACCTATACTCTGAGAATTCTTTGAATTTTCGAAATTTTCCAAGTATTTACAGATATCATAAGACCAGTTGTCCAGATTTTTATTGAAATCTGTAAATAATAAATGAGAATTTCTAAAATAAAAAATGTGCAATGGAAATAATATTTTGAATAATTTGTTATCCAAAATAAAATAAAATATTATTCTAATATTTGCTTGAATGCATGTTTGCATACATATATATAAACTAGCTGATATACGCGCGCTTCGCTGGACAGACGATAATATAATATTTTGGAAACTATACGTAAAATATAGAGAAAGATATCTATTTTTAAAAAGTTAATGACAATCTAAATTTAAAATTTTAAGGAATTGATTATCTGTAATAATGATTATCCTTGACTTTCAAATATATTGGGGAAAAAAAAAAAAATAGTAAAAAGTCAACCCGTATATATATATAATATGGATAAAATTCCTTCCACCATATACATGTTACACCTAGCATTGCCAAAGATGCAGCCTTTTGTCAGAATATTCATCATGTGCTTAGCTTTCAAATGAAATACCCTCGCAATGGCATCGTGTTTATCATAAGATTTTTGTCCTTGCCTCAAGACATTTTGATTTCTGACCATTTAGAATTGCAAGTGACTGCAATCCTTAAAAAAAATTCGTGCAAGTCGGAACATCCAAAATATCTTACGTGTGTCATAGCGTCTTGAGTTCGTTCATGCATATAGCAAGGTTCTCCAGTAAACGAAGATTGTCTCGCATGTGCGCTACTCCATATGAAGTAACCATTTTAGTATTTTTCAAAATCCCGCTAAGTTTTGGAGCTAATCTACACTTTCCCCAATCGTTGGATTCCAAATTCATTTATTTCTATCACTAAATAAGTACGTTTCTTATTATCGACATGTATAAAATTTCACATAAAGAGAACCTTCGCCAAAATCTTGCCAATCCTCCTGCAGCGCTTCAATATAAAATTATTTGGTATTTTTTTATTCCACATGCGCATATCTCACCAAGTAAATTTAATTGGTGACAATACACAGTATATATATAAGAAAATATATTCCGTTTGGCGTCGGTCGTATCATTTTTGGCGACTTTATCGCCAAAATGACATAACCGACGGATAAGAGTAAATTAACAGATGAAAATTACGTTTTGGATAAGAGTTCCGTAAAATCCATTCTTAGTGAGCGTCTACATCACAAAATGAGTAACTATGCTAAATTTAAAGTCAATCGGTTGTATAGTCTTAGAGATCTCGTGATGAGTCAGTCAGTGGTATTTCGCTTATATATATATAGATAAAACTTGATATTTGATGCACATTAAATCATGGGGTTAAAAAATATAATACATAAAATCTGCATGAAACATGAAAAAAGAATTTCCAAATCAAGGTTTAAAATCTTTTAAATATTGATAGGTTTCTCTTTTTTATTGTAACCTACAACTTTAAATAGCACAGTATTTTTAAACTTTTTAAAACAACAACAATGGATTTGCAAAATTTTCTCAATAAATTAATAATTATTTCAAAATTTCATTAAAAAAAAAATTAAAGATCCAACATTTGATGTTAATGTTTTACTTTCTCAGTCGAAAATAGGAAAATCATTCATTTATTAATATAAAAAAATATTTATTTAATTGAAATTTTACCTAGCTCTTCAGCAAAATTGAAAATATTTTTAGACAGTTCCTAAATTTTGAGAATTGTCTGGTTGAATTATAACTTTATTCTAGTTTACATATATTATAACAAATAATTAATCACTACTGAAAAATGCAGCATATTAAAGAAATAGTATAAGCATATTAAAGAAATAGTATAAGTATATTAAAGAAATAGTACAAATACAAGTATTAAAATATTATCTACAAAAAAAATTCAAAAATGAAGGAAAAAGTGTCAAAGATGCATATTTACAGAAAATATATTAAAATCAAAACTTGAATTATTGGAACAATTTTTTATAAGTTTTTAAATAGTCATGAATTTATTTTAAGAACACAGAAATATAGTGAAATTATAAAACATTTCAATTGTCATATATGAAATAGATTAAAGAGCTTTCATTTTGACTTAAATTTCTGGATTAAAATATGCATTATGAAAAAGCAAAGATTTATTCCATACCTGTTTTTTCAAATATATTTTCAACAGATGGCAATACAGGAGGATGTCTAGTTTGTAGAAAATAAAGTAGCAATAAAAATATTGCATAGGTTTTAAATTTAAATGGCCCACCAATCAGTTTGTGACTTTTTGCCCAATAGGTAAGAAATTGATGCAAGGGAGCCACTCTGTTATCCAACATATTGCACAAAAGCATGAGGTTTGTGGAATGAAGAGCTAATCTGATAAAAGATACATTTGAATCCATAAGTATATAAATAAATATGCACATATTGCAACTTTAAAAAAGATATTAATGGGATATTACACAAAAATGTTTATATAAAGTGAAAAATGACAATTTTCTGTTTCTTCTTTGGTAATCACTTTTTTTGCAAAGTTTGCTCATTAACCGATCAAAATGGCATTTAAACTAAGCATTTAATAAAGAGTATAAATCACGAATATTTCAAAACAATAAAATTTATAAAATAAACATTATAACAAATTATAAATTTATAAAAATTATAAAACAATAAACATTATAAAATTTCAATACATAAATTTAAATAAAATTTATCAATTAAACTTACTTGTTATCAATAGCTAAATCACAAGTAACATTTTGATAAGAAAAATGTACAATAGGACATCGTCCAGCAATGGCTTTTGACGTTCCAGAAATTCCAGAATCATTTAAAATATTTTGCAGGAAATGTAACTTCTTTTTATGAGGTAGTATTAGGAATTCGGATGTAGAATCTTCTTGAATACCTTTTGAGAAACCACACTATTAAAAAATGTATAAATATATTAATATTGATGACAAACTAATCAATCACAATTAAATTATTTATAAAGGAAACAATGATGTGTAGCAATAACATGAAATATTTTATATATAGCTTATATAGATGAAACATAAAAAAAATTACTGCAGTGAAATGTTTGTGTTTATATTAAAAGTTAACATTACATATTAGTTAATTATACTATGTGTGTATCAATATATAACAGTAAAATTTGGAGAGGGGAAAACATACAATTGCTTTTTTAAAAAATTGAATAATTATTTGTGATGCTGATAATTCTAATATATGTATGCATGTATAATAAAACAGAACTAATATTGCTACTACCAAACACTGGAGTGCAAAAATTAATAAGAGATATTTAAAGGGAGGTGAAATACATTAATTCAGGTCTAATAAGCATACTTAACCTATATACATAGAATTAATTTAATTAAAAAAATTCTACTCTACTTTTATTTCAGGAATTAATAAAACTTCTTGATTTTTTTTTTGAACAGATACTAGCATCAGAAAAATTATTTGAAATTAAGTTAGTAGATTCCAATTTTCCTCATCTGATTGGCAAACTTAAAATTAAGCCTGATTATACACTAAAATGCTCTAGCTAAGTTCCAATGCAAATAAAAAAAATTACATCATACATCTTGAATATAAGCCACTAATGTTCAATTTTTCATAAAATTTTCTAAAACATTCAAGTCTTATGATAAAACTATTACACACATTTCATTTTTTGCTAACATTTATTTATTCTTTTTTTAAAGTACAAATACTCTATCTTACATTTACAGGGATTTTTTATTTCTCTTCAGAGTGCCATAATTTGCGGGTGAAAAAAAAATTAATATTCTGTAAATGCTATTCAAGAAGTATTTATACTATACCTATCTTAAAATATCTATTTTGAAAAATGCTAAATTATTTTGCAATTCAACCAACAAAATATAAATTGAATAAAATATCTTAGAAGACATATTCAAAAATCTTATCCATATAACTTTTTATCCAGAAACCAAACACCCAGTAGATGCTTGAAAATGGGTAGGAGATACTGTCAGAACTAGTCAACATAGAGATGTTAAACAATTAAGAGTTCTTGGGATAGTGTGGAAGGGGATGCTAGGCTTCTGGGTGAGCAGAGATGTATGAGAGGTGTAAAAATAGATTTATGGGATGAAAGGGATAGTCGCATGTCTTTTTATATATACATCAAGGAATATCTAAGATAAACAAAATGAAATACAAATTCAAAAGAAACATTAAGCAATTAAGCATAAATTATTTTAATTGAATAAGATATTAAATAAGCTAAAATATGAAGAATCTGAAAATACAAAATGGATATAAAAGTAATTTAAAGTGCTATGTTTTCTGGCTTTAGACAAGCAGGTGGAATTAAACATATTTTCTGGACCTAGATGTGTACGTATGTGTGTGTATATATATAGTCTTAAATTTTACAAATTCAGATACTTTTTAAGCTCAAAAAATCAAAAAAATAAAACTTAATTTTTAACAAAAACAAATCCAATTAACTGAGCTTTCCTAATGTGCTACATTGGATGAAAAAAATTCGATGAAACCTGGTTATTTCCATCAGAAGGAAACTGAAGTGACAAATCAACATCACATCCTTTAAGTCCTAATCCTGAAACAGTAGATCCAGTACAATAAACAGAACATTTTGGGAAATGTTTCTTGAAAATTTCTTCAACACTTTGATGTATAGATTGACGAAGTGAAATGTCAGCCTCTGTTAATTTTGTATATAAATTAAAAGCCTCAAATTGCTCTTTTACCTAAGAAACACAAAAATGAATGAGAATTTGAATTTCTAATTGAAACTTTGACACAATAAAATAAAAATGCAGTTCCTTTCAGTTACTATTAACGACATATAATATTACAGTTTCAAAGCTGATAACTAACAGATCAATTGAAAAGTCCCCGGCCTACATAGATGGCCACACATAGATGGCGCTACTAAAATTAAATCCATATGTTTTTTAGTTAGCCCTAACCCTCAAAAGATGTGTGTATAAATTTGACAGCTGTTGGATCATTAGTTTGTGAATTATAGCATTTTGAGTGAAGCAACTTTTGTTATTGTGAAAAAAAATGGATAAAAAGGAATTTCACGTGTTGATAAAATATTGCTTTTGGAAGGGAAAAAATACATTTGAAGCAAAAACTTGGCTTGATGCCGAGTTTCCGGACACTGTCCCAGGAAAATCAACCATCAAGGATTGGTATGCTATGGTGAAATGAGCATCGAAGACGGTGAACACAGTGGACACCCAAAAGAGGTTGTTAACAACGAAAACATTAAAAAAATCCACAAAATGATTTTGAATGACCGTAAATTGAAAATGAATGAAATAGTAGACACTCTAAAGATATCAACTGAACGTGTACATCATATTCACGAATATTTGGGTATGAGAAAGCTCTGCGCTAAGTGGGTGCCGCGCGAGCTCACTTTTGACCAAAAACAACGACGAGTTGATGATTCGGAGCAGTGTTTGAAGATGATCAAGCGTAATAAACCCGAGTTTTTGCGTCGATATGTGACAATGGATGAAACATGGCTCCATCATTTCACTCCGAAGTCCAATCGACAGTCATCCGAGTGGACTGCACACGATGAATCCGCTCCAAAGCGTGAGAAAATGCAACAGTCGGCTAGCAAGGTTATGGCATATGTATTTTGGGATGCGCATGGAATAGTTTTCATTGACTACCTTGAAAAAGGAAGGACCATCAACAGCGACTATTACATAGCGTTATTGGATCGTTAGAAGGACGAAATCGCCAGAAAACGGCCACATTGAAAGAAAAAGAAAGTTCTGCTTCACCAAGACAATGCACCGTGTCACAAGTCAGTGAAAACGATGGGAAAAATCCATGAATTGGGCTTCGAATTGCTTCCTCATCCACCGTATTCTCCAGATCCAGCGACTATTTCCTGTTCTCAGATCTCAAAAAAATGCTCGCTGGGAAGAAATTTTTTCGTCGAATGAAGAGGTGATCGCCGAAACTGAGGCCTATTTTGAAGCAAAGGACAAATGGTATCGAAAAGTTGGAGGGTCGCTATAATCAGTGTATCACCCTTGAAGGGAATTATGTTGAATAAAAAGAACTAATTTTGCTAAAAAAATGTGTTTTACTATGGTAGGCCAGGGACTTTTCAATTGACCTCTTAATTACTGGTACAATATAAAATCAATAAATTAAAAGTTTAAATCAAATAACAATTTAAACTGTCAATGGAGCTCATTAACAAAAAAAAAAATGTTCAAAGTTTTCAGGAAAATATACTGTAGAAGTAGAAAATAGTAGTTACAATGAAACAATTAACTCCTTGATTTTAATTAAATTGAATGTTAATTGAATACAAATATACATTGAAGAAAAACTATAATAAAAAAAAAGTATTATTTATTAACGTGCCAGCATATGTTAAGTCATCTTTCTGCAAGTCCATCTTCAAGAAGACTGATAGTGGTAATCTTTTAACTAGTGAAGAAAACAATCCTTATGCTAATTTGACAATACAGTTATTCTACATAAAAATATAACTTATTGGTTTTAAGCTAAAATAATGCTTTAATAAAAATTGTTAAGTTGAAATTTTGTATGCCTTCTGAAATGAGTCTTATTTGCAAACTGGAACTTAGGTTCTGGTGCACTTACCTATATTCATGCACTAAATAATTTAGTTACTCAAAAGCTGAGCAATTATATTGCATGCAGAATAACAGAAATAAATTTGAGAATAGCAACTAACATAATAAAAGTTTGAAATGGACAAACAAAATATATAAAATAGAAATAAAACAAATATGCAATTATCGTAAAAATAAAATATTACAAAACAAAAGTGTTTAATTACTTTTAAAAAAAAAACATTAAATAAACTAAAACAATTAAATAATTCTGAAGCAAAATAAATTCTGAAATAACATCATTTACTTAACTATTTTCATGAATCATCACGTTTAACTCTTACAAAGTGAATTTTTTAAAAATGAAGGAAATTGATATACAAAGAAAAGGTGATATTAATTTAATCAAAAAAATTTTTTTTTCAGAAATAATTCTTTACAATACATTAAAAAAAATTCAAATTTATATTTGAATGCTGTTTAGCCCACACCTTTGGCAACAAAAAAATTATTGGCAATAAACGTTCAAATGTAACACCTCAATTTTCTGACTAAACATAGCAATCCTAAAATGCCTCCTTTCCAAGCCAAATTTAGTAGTCATTATTTTAGGGGTGATTTTATATGCTCAGAATTCATCTTTTTTTTTGGTCTATCAGAAGAATATTCTTTGTGTTTGTGCCTAAAATCTATGCAACTTATGTCCGATAAGAAATTGATGTGGATGCCCTACTCTGATATACATTTTTTATTTGATATTTTTAACATGTTTTCTTAGATGAATAGCACTGTAAGAAAAAAAGGTAATCTTCAAGTAATCACTGAAGAGGCATGCTAGATAATAGCTCATAATTTGGGGACCAGAAGTATTTATGGAAGTCAATACATCTAAATTTATGAAAATAATAAAAGCATTCATCAAATCTACTACCAAAATAGATAAGTAAAAAAATTTCATTTTCTTTCATTTACTACTCTGCAAAGCTCTAACATGCTATTTAAAGGCAAGCTACTGTGTTTAAAATGATCAGTCCTATACTTGTAAGTTTATGAGAAGTTTCCTTAATAAATTACAATATGAAGTTTAATTTATTTTGATTGTAAACTTAGCTACATTTCTTTTGGAAAGCTCCGTGTTGAATTTTAAAAGATCTTTGACAACAATAGAAGCAAAGTATTTAGATAGTGTAATTATTAAAATTCATATTCATTCCCAAATCCTGTCATGCATTTCATTTTTGTAGAAGACTAGGAAATATTTCTAAAATTCCATTTGATATTTTTAAAATTCAAATTAATCAACAGATAGAATGATTTTATGGGAATATGCATTAGTTATAATGTGATGCATAACTTGATTTGCCAGATAGTGACATAACAGCAAAAAGAGAACTCAAAACTATTCATATTATTGTGGAATTGTATGAATCTTTATTTGTGTAAATGATTATGAAGTTTTGAAATTTATCCAATTCACCAGCAAAAACAGGTTAGTAAAATGTTTTTCATATTCTTTCATTTCGCACTGCATTTTTTTTTTTATTCTTTCTTTTAGTGATTTTTAAAATCTCACCAAAAGTGTGTGGGCTTCACAGCATTTTCACTCAAACATATATATCTTATAAATAATGCATTACTTAGAATTATACTTCACATACAGACTTACAACTCTGTAATTGCTGCATCAAATATGTATGAGACATAGCATTTTCTGTATTTCTTATTTTCCGTGCATATTTTCTTAAGAAATTTTTGACAATCCCAATCTGTGACTTGGGTAAAGTAATAGCAATATTCTGAAAAGAAGAATATCGAATACTAGTTAGATAGATCATTTATCTTTGTTCCGGGAAGTAGCTAAATAATTCACAGAAAATGGATACATAAATAACAAAAGTTTTGGTTAAAGTCAGGTATAGGTTGTCAATTGGCAATAAATAACATATAATATTTCTTTTTCACCATTTCTTTGGGAGATCTAAAATTTCTATTAGTTTCTTTGGTAAATTGTAGTTAAAGATTAAAGCATGTCCAAAAAATACAATTTACAGTATTTTTATGATTTGGAAAGAAAAGGTACAATGAATTTTAAACAGTGATGTATGGGTAAAAATTTAATTGTGCGAAAGGTTGAATGTATGGTCTGCAAGAAAGATATGCTCTTGGTAAAAAAAAATTAATCGGAAGATGGAAAGATTTGGCCTATTATAACGAGGAATTATGATGAGATAGGATTTTTTTACAAATTCTTTTTCCACAGCATTCCTCTTAACATTGGAAAGTATTGTGTAACTTATTCATTAGAGCAAAAAAGTCATACTATAGCTTTATAAAAGTTTTAAATTTATAAATAATTATTATTTGTTTAAAAACAATAAGTTCTTGGAATAATTATGTATAAACAATAATTGTTTACAAAAAGTATTCATACATAACCCATTCAAAAACAAACCTTTCTTATTTCCAATAATATAATTATAAATAATTATTCAAAAATAACGATTTTTTATTTAATACTTCTAAATTATTATTAATTCCTAACGTTTATGGGTTATTCTTCGAACGATTCCGGTCCTTTTTGATTTCCTCCTCATTCTCCATACTCAATGCTTAAGTCACGCACGTTTAGCGACCTACCTAGGAAATCGCAGTGTTTCGTCGCCATCGCTATAGGGGACACCCTATTACCGACTTTAACCAAAATTTTAATACATAAATTATAAAATTAAATGTGTCAGGGTCAATTCTTAACTACAATTTCAGGTTATTTAACCACCAAATTCGTCGTAATAGCTCAATTAATTTATTTAACAAGTTATCAACGAAAGAAATTACATTTAACTGAGTTTAAATAAAGTATTGTCTTACGTTTCCGTAACAATAAAAATGGGGCTTTTTTATCCTCCGATAAATTTTGTTTCCTTTCATAATAAGAGTTTCTGTTGCATGCATTTTAATGGGACACAAATAGATACCAAACAGCAATGATTTGTCGTTAGGCGTTTTGGGATATAAAGCAACAAAGGCTTATACAAAAAATACCAAAACAAGAAAGCATGGAAGTTTACATGTTTGTTTACATAATGGTGTTGCCAACAGATTTTCGAGGAACACATCTTAATGCTGTCGTTTATTTTTATGATAGTCATGGCGATGTAAATTGACTTAGGAATATTCCTTGGAAGTATAAGTTTATGAATAGTGATATTATGCACAATTTATGAATTCTTAAAATCCACGATTCCCAAAATAATATAAAAGAAGTAAATATGTTATCCGAGACTCAAATTTAATTTTAATGAAACTGTCAATGCTGATGTTACTGTTCATGAATGAAAATTCGTTACAAAGTCTTTCCAGAATGGCAATTTAGCTTTTCCAAATTTGTAAATAAATATGGCAGCCTCCATAGTGTGTTGTTTGAATGAAAGCTTAGAAAACTTATCATATTAAAAGAAGTATTTTTATTGATGAACTTTCACTGCTCCTTATTCCTCATAATCCGGTCAATCAAACAAATTCTTTCATGATGAAACCATGTGCTTCGGCGGCAAAAACATTAATTTTAAAATGGATAAAATCACAGCGATGTAAAACTTTCCTGTGTTTGCAACATTACAAAATTGTAAGTTCGTAGAATTTCAAAAATTTAATATTGCTAATTTCTTGTAATTTAAAAATTAAATACATTACTTCCAAGTCGTACATCAAAAATTTTAATGGATTATTTGGTCACTTACTAAACATGAAACTTAATTATTAAGTCATTTTATATAACTCAAAGGAAACTAATTTAAGTGAAACAGTAGCCAGTTGTAACGGGTGCACAAAAGACTATGAATAATTTCTCGTGAAATATTATATATTTGTAAATGACTAAAACCTGTCTGGCATAGAAAATAAAAAAAAAATATCTTTAGTATTAGACTTACACTATGTAAAACATGTTTCATTTGTTATTCAAATGGACCATTTGGGTTACTTATAAAGGTATTTACGTTATTTGTGAATCATTGTTTGCTTTTAATATTTATGTTTAATACTAATTGTAATCTTACTGTCAGAAAAGTGTCAATTTTGAAGATTCAATCTGTATGAGATATTTTTTTTGTGGCTCAAAAAATTATTAGTGACAAAGCAAAGTTTTATTTCATGAGGAAATACATATTTTTTTCCATTGTGTTCAAACTGGATGAGTAATCATTAGTTAAATTCTGTCAATCATGGTGCCATGTTAATATATTTCTGTATCAATGTAAAGTTATTGGAATTTCAAGACATATAAAAATTATTGTATTTTATTAATAACTTGTATTTTCTTTTGAAGTAAGGGCAGTGTGTATGGTAGTGATCACCTGTATAACCTGTAACCTTTATAACCTGTGATGATGTATCAATGAAATAATCCTTCAAAAAAAACTTCTTTTCTGCCTTACATTGTTAGCTCATTTTCCTTTCGAACTGCAAACATCTGTTTAAAAAAAAAAATAACAGCTTCTATTTCTGTAAAAGTGTGTGTAGTAACTACATTTTTCCAACAAACCTAAGATTAAATTTAAAAAATGTCTTCCAATCAACTGAGAAAAGTGTTCCTTTCTTGTTGAATTCACAAGATTATTTTTCTAAGGAACCTCAGACATCCAGCTGAAATAACAATATCCCATACCAATTCTGAAATGTAAATGTACTATTTTGAAATTATATCTATTTATTGTATTTATTTCTATTTTCAGAATAATGGTGCTCGTCATATCCATTGTGCTACAGGTGTTCAAAATTATTATAACTTTGTTAGAAAATCAAAGGATGCCATAAGGAATGAAAAAGTATTATCTCATTCTTATTTGAAGCAATTACTACAGAGCTGTAAATCTGTAAGTATATTTTTTATTCATTATAATCTGTAAGTATATTACTTTTGCGTAGCAAATATAAACATTTTTCTGTTTATAATAACACTATAGAATTTTCTAAAAAAAAGTATATTTTACATCCATTATTAATTTTAAGTTACTTTCATTGACTATTTGTATCCCTTTGACAGTTAGGGGACTGAATAGTTTTTACTCTGTTATTACACACAATACTACGATCAAACAGTCCGAAAATGGCAGCTGTTGTCCCATGGGTAGATTCTGAAAATGTCACCTTTTTCTTATGATGATACAAATAGCTTGCTCACTCGCTTTTAAAAGATAGTCCTTAAAGAATTCTTTTTATTGTTTGGGTTGTAATTTTACAAGTATATGTATGCATTGTATAATTGTAACATGCTCTTTTAAACAATTCAGTAAATGATAAATATTAGAAGTATTATTTTGTAAAATATTAAAGTATCTAAATAAATACATGCATTTTAAAACATGTGTATGAACTCAGCTTGTCAGTGGGCATTGGGAAAAAGCTTCCCTATGTGAGTAAGGCTCAGCTGTAACCATTTGAGTCAAAATACTTCGGATGAGCTGAACTCGTATGCATGTATTTTGCTGCTCTATTTGAATGTGAGCTGAGCTCGTTCATAACCATCAAAGGGTTAAAATGCTTTTGGGTTAGTAAACCCATAAATAGATTGCATTTGTAGTTGACAGCTTTATCTTATCTTCATTTATATGAAATGATATTTTAGATTATTTTTCCAGCTAGTTAGCTTTTTCATGTGTTTTTTAATAATTATGCTTAACACATGTTACAAATAACTTATTTTGCTTATAAACATGTATATTGAATTTTTAGTTAGAAATAGAAATAGATAAGGATTATGAATAAGCAAATTTTGCTTTCATACTTTTAGACTTTAATAAATCATTTCTTTTATTTTTTAAAATAAATAATTATTGTCTTGCACATCATAAATTGTAATTATTATCTTGCATCATCATAGATTGAATACAATGAGAATGTTTCTAAAAATGATTGAGTTAAATTTTTTTTATAGTTAGTAAGTGGCTAATTATCATGTGATCTCAATTTCAGGCACAAATTAAGCAACAAATGTTATTAGTTAAGTTTTATAGTTATAATTAAATCTGATTGGTTTTCAAAAATACTAATTTTGTTTTGGTAATATTTCATGGTCTTATTTATTTATTCATAAAAGTGTTTTTGAAAAATTTCTCATTTCGCTTAAAGTATTGTAAAAATTCCTTTCATACATATTGAAATTTTGGATATTCAGTTTACGTAAATTTTAGTTTCTTTTGTTTTACTTATTATCAGGTCAAAGAACAACTGGAGATTTTTGATTCTTATACAAAACTGACTGAGAATGATATTTCATTTCGTCGATCTGTATGTCAGAATATTGAAAAGATTTTCAAACCATATTTTCCTGATTGTTCTGTGTGTCTAACTGGATCTTCTTTCTCAGGATTAGGACTCAGAGGATGTGATGTTGATTTATCTTTACAGTTTTCTACTGATGAAAGCAGCCAGGTAAATTGTTTTATATATCCCTAGAAAAAAAAATAACAATTGTATAATCTCAATACTTTTAATTTCCTACTGTGTAACCATTAAACTTCTAGGCATGAAATATATATATAAAGTAATTAAATCATTTCATTAGATGCTAAAAATTCAATCAAAATTTATTCATATTTATCCATTTATTTTAGTTTTTTGAATAAACTTTATATATATATATATATATATATATTAATTTAATGAGAAAATAATTTGAAAATTCTTCTATTTAAAAAAAAAAAATGTGTAGAGGGAAAAAGAAATATAAATTAGAATTGATCAACTGAAAACTGTAATCTATATTAATATAAGGAAGATTTTGTGCATGTGTGTGTTTGTTCACACTGAAGTACAAAAATGGAGTGAGCCAAAAACACGCAATTTGGTACAATGAATCAATGGATTCTGATGGCATGCATCTCATAGTGATTTTTTTTAAAAATTAGCTTTAGATTTTCTTAAAATTTACTGTGGAACAGATTGATAAGGCAAATTTTGTCTTCACTGCATATACCATCATTAATGTCGAATCTTTCTTAACTTCTAACTATTCATGAAATGTGTTGAAGATTCTTATGTTTATTCATGTTTATAACAGAATGGAGTTTTGAGGGGTTGTTATTTTTATGTATTTATTTATTTATTTATTTTGCTGTAGAATTATTGTTCTGTTTTTAAGAAATAATTTAATAATGATATCCAACAAGCTATTGAACTTCATATTTTTAAATATTATTTTGTACAAAATTATCAAAATTTTTGTAACAGCATCTCTCATATTATAATCCTTCTGTTCAAATCATCTTTACCTTATTCCTCAAATTCCAAAATTTTGAAATATTATTTGAATTCTTATTCAACTTATCTCGTATTTTGTGTTCTATTTTCTTACTGTACACCTCAGTTTGGTAAGATATTAAGAGGCCATTATTGGAAAATATTATTCTCTTGACATGATATGGATACTATCTGGTTCTGATTTCTTCAAATTTAGATCCCACATTGTTTTGTTCATTACAGTTTAACATTATTAATATATTAGCTGTTATAAAATTAATCAAAAATTAAGAAATCTTGCTTATTTTTCAGTTCTAATTATCAATTATACTAAGTATAGCGATACATTTCTCTCCATCTTTCTGTCTTTTCACAAGATTTGGGTCTAATCAAATCTTGAATATATAATATTAGAGAGGAATGCATGAAAGAGGAAAATAACTTTCCAAGAATTGATGTATTCGAATTTTTTTAAAAAAAAAAAAATCTGCCACTTACAAATAAATTCTTGGTTTGTTGCTATATTCACTGAAATAAATGAAAATGGGAACATTTAATGCCTCTATATAATCAATATAAGTTGAAACTAAATATTCTTAATTTAATGATAAAAATATGGATGTGTTTGTTTTATAAGGTTAATGAATAAAATATTTCGATATATTTCATTAACAGAAATCAATTTCTTGACAGCATGATGTATCAACAAAACAGGATAAATCAATATACCTTAAAGATGTTAAGATGGGGAATGTTCCTGCATCTGACCTTTTAGCTGTGGCACCGAAGCGAGCACTGCATCTCCTTCAAAACGTTCTAATTGATTCTGGATATGATAAAGAACCAAGAGTTCTACCTGGACGATGTCCAATTTTAAGTTTTGCATACGATATAACTGTTTGTGATCTTGCTATAAATAACAAGTATGATTTATTAACTTTCAAAACTATTGTATTATGTTGTAGTTTTTTTCTTAATGGAAAAATAATTGGAAAAAGAGAAAGATGAAACAATTTTAAACCTTTTTAATTATTCCTTTTATCATGAACTGATAATATATTTATTTCTTAAATTTATAGCAAAATTTTAATATAGTTTGTGTGTGTGTGAGAGAGAGAGAGTTGAATTTTATCTGTGTGAACCTTAATTGTTTTTTAGTGGTTGAAAAAAGTACTTATTAGTAAAGTACTTATTGTTTAAATACCTGTACTTATTTATAGTAATTTAAAATAAATATCCTTGTATTTGAAGTTTTTATGCAATTATCATTGATCAGAAGTAATAGAAAATTTAGTTATATTTTAGAATGTGTACTGCATTGAGGTATTAAATTTGTTACAAAAGACAGAGAGTTTATATTATAATATTTAAAGGAATTGTTTTAAATTTTATTTTATAATTCAGTAATAAAAGTTTAAATAATAAATGTCATCTTAATTATAAAATGAGCTTGGCTATACTGTAAACATAGTAATTATGTGTAAGATTATTTATTCTTGTTTTTAAATTGAAGTATACATTTTAAAATTTATATCTTGTTGGTTTATTAGATCAGCTTTCAAAGGAAGCAATCTTATGCTTCTGTGTCGCATGATTGATGACAGAACTGCACCACTGTATCGCTTTGTTTCATATTGGATTAAACATTACAAGATGTGTGGTGGTCCACTGAAATTCAAGAGTTATGCTATCTTTTTACTAGTTGTCTACTTTTTGCAAACAAGAAGTCCACCCATATTGCCATCTATAAAGCATATGCTTGATGAAACAGGTACGTAAATAATATTCATTATGTGATTTTACAAATATTAATATGAGTATATTTTGTAGCCACTCATTTTATTTTCTTTTTCCCTTTAAAAGGTATGAATTGTTTCAATTATCATTGAGAAACTTTACATTCTAGTACTTAGTTGTGTGCATGCTACCAGTATGTCAATTTTATAGGAAGAATTGATTATATTATAATTTATGACATGTTTATCATCAATCTTATTTTAATCAAAATTGATGGTACAAATATGTTATTCCTTATTGTTTCTCACGGTTTTTATATTTCTGAATTATAATAGCACATTAGTATATATTTAGATGTTGAGTTTTAACATTTTATTCTTGTAACATACACAACATTAATAAGTTTTTTTTTTTTTTTTCTTTTTCTAATTTAAATTAGTTTACAATTTGCTATAACTATATATATATACAATACTTATATGTTCCTTATTACATATAAATTTTTACCTCCTTTTGTTATTTGTGATTTTAAGGACAATTTTGCATGGATATATATTTTTTTAAAAAACAGAACCATTATTGAATTTACTGTAATGTGTGTTGGTAAATCACTTTTCTTATTACTGATACAAATGGACTAAATTTACAGAAAACTTGTACTACTTCAAAATCACATGATAGCATCATAAACAAACCAGCATGGCCTGTGTTAACATAGAATTTCCCTATATGCTAGTTGTATATATCTTGTATATCCACTTTATTTCATTAATATATTTAATATCATATTTCTTACATTATTCAATTATTTATATTTGGCAGAAAATAATCTGAGCATATTTTTATGTATCTATTGTTTCATTCTCATTTAATTGGGTCGTTAAAATGTTATTCAGTGAGCTAAACCTATTTAAACTTGCCTCTGGCATTTGTTTTTATACTTATAAGCTTTAAATTGCTTTCTGTGTTAAAAATATATATTTTTGAACTGTTAACAGTTATTGAGTTATTTTCACCTTTTTGTTTTGATTAAGCTTATTTTGTATTTCAAATCATTTCATTTATAAATATTGTTATGTATCAACAGATCATTGGTTGATTATAACATGTTAAAAATAAAGGCCCCAATATTTATTCTAGCATTGTAATTATTCTAAACTGTCTTAAAAGTAAATGTGAATTGTTAAAGAGTAATTATGCTCTTCTAAATTATTATATTATCTTTTATTTAATAAAGATATTTTATTTATCAGGTTGATTCTGTTTAAAAAATAAATCAATATTGGATTTAAATTTGGATTAAACTATTTTCTTTTTTAATCAAGATACTTAATTAAGCTATAACAGTTATATAATGATTTAAACAGGTGTAATTTTATACTTTGAATTATAGTTTTTTAAAATTTGAATAAGTCCAAGTTTACCGGGGGCCTTTTGGTGAAATTTTTGAAATCGCGCAAGGATGGCACCAAAAGTGGGTATTTCAAACCCGATGCTTCCTGAAGCGAAAAAAAGATAGCATTGTCTGTGGAAGACAAATTTTCAAATAAGCTGGTGTTTTCACCGAAAGAAAGGAATTGTATTAATCATCATACCTTGAAGACAAATTTTTAAACAAGATGGTATTTTCACTGAAAGAAAGGATATGCAAGCATCAAGTTTTATTTTAAATAATTCTTTTCAGTATTTCTTTCAAAAAACAAATACATCATAAAATGAAATTCCAAACAATGTGTGTGCTTCCCAATATTGCATATTTTAACAAATGTTTTAAAAACAAGTACTAACATATTAAAAATCTAAAAACTTTTCTCAAATAATATAATTAATTTAAAGTTTAAAGAAGAGCAATTAAAGTACTTTTTTAAATACTAGAAAATCACAGTTAAGTTAAGATGTTTTCATAATTATAACAAAATGTCTGTATGTAAACGAAATAAATTTGCAGCCATTATTTCAGCTTGTTGATAGAAGAATGATTCAATACCTTTATACTACAGAAATCCAAAATTTAAATTTTTGCATTTATTTAGGGTGAAAATTTACATAACAGTTTTGTGATAATTTCTCATTGAATTAAAAAGTAGTATATATAGTAAATGTAAGTTACTTAGGTTTATGAAGCATAACACATTTCACAAATGCAGTGCAAAACATATGAGTAAAAGACTTGTTTACATGGGCGGGTATTACGTTGACAAGTTATGTGATTGTAATGACACATGAATTTAGTCCATTGTGCTTTAAAATTAAATAATCAATATTGTTATTAATAAGGTAAGGTTATAATTTTCAAACAAGTTGTGTAATGCAATTACATACTTAAAAGTCAAGTTTGATGCTTATTATTTTGAAAATATCATGTTGTAGTATTCTAATTGTACAACTTTAAGAGAATTTTCTGAATTTTAAAAATTATAATTTTACTTTACAGAATTCATTAAAAACTGCAACAATTGGTCTTTTGATATTAGTGAATATTTAGAAAAATTTGAAAGATCTAAGAATTCTCAAAGCATAGGTATGTTCATTTCATAAGTTTTATCAATTTTTGTCATCTTTTTGTTATAATATATTTTATGTCATTTTTTGTTTGTAAATGTATCTGCATTTTGTTAAGCTATTATTTTTGCTTATCCTACAATGATATAATTTAAGAATCTTTTCTTTTAAAAAAAAAAAGCAAATCAAATGTTTATTTTAAAAACTCAGCATCGAATTCTCTATGACAAATATTTCAGTGTGTTTATTGAAGAAGTGAGAACTTTTTTTTTCGGGGGGGGGTCCTACAATTTTAATTATTTTTCACATTTCATTTCTGATAAAATTAATTCTAGCTGCGTAAACATAAATTGGAAATTGAAATAAAAATTTTCATGAATTTCTTTATCATAAGTAGTGCATTTATTTCTTTTGAAAATTACAAAAATTGGCATTATTATTTAAATAACGTGTTTATATGTGTGTGTTAATTCTTAGTCTTAAGTGCTCTGATATCCTTAAAATATGCTGTGAAATGTAATATATCCAAATAAGTTATCACGTACAGTATAATTCCTTTTCAGAATGCTATCATATTTACATTTGAAAATTGTTAATTATTCTTTAAAATTTGGACGGACTGTCTTATGGTTTATATCCAAATTTGTTTGACTATTTGTATAAACTTCATTATTTTAATATGAATGTAATATTTATAGTAATTTACTTAAATACATCTGTAATATATACACATTGACAACTGAGCTAGAAATAATTTTTAAATTTGTGTTGTAGTTTTATTTACAGAATTATGCATAAAATACCTTTTTTATTACAGAAGAATTGCTGCGAGAGTTTTTCACCTTTTATGCAGAATTTGATTACACTAATGTGATATGTCCATTGACTAGTCAACTAAAAAATGTTAGAGAGTTATATTCAAAAAATGATTCAGATGATGATAAATTTCAGGTAGAGGAATTCTTTTGAATTTGTTTAATTCAGTTTATTTATTAAGCCTAGTGTATTATCATATATATAATTGCAAAATGCAATATTTACTTATCTTCAGAGTTATTCTTTATTATAACATGTTTTTTTTTTTTTAATTAAAAGTGCTGCCTTTTAAAAGGATTTTTCTAAAGTGTAAAATTTATCAAGTATAGATATGTTGAAAGTTTTACATATACTTAAAATGAATATTTTCTTGGTTATTTTAATGTGTATATTTTTACATTATTGTTAAAAATATATTAACTAGATCATTAAATATAAAAATATTTTCCGTAAGTATTTTTAATAATTTTATTCATCTGTAATAAGCCAAAATTATTATGTCCTTATTTTACTGTATGATGTTTACAAGTAAAAAATTGAAGATTTGACATTGAAATTCTTAAAGGTAGAAATAAAAAGATAAGTATTCAAATTGAATTTTCATAGTATGAAAATCTAAGGGGGGAGAATTCTGATTATTGACATTGTGTGAACCTCGTTATTCTACTATTATACTGAAATTATCTGTTTTTTCTGAGATAACTCTCAGAAAACAGGAAGATCAAAACTATGCTTGACAAAAATTTGCTTCTACCAAATTGTGCTCATATTTTTGAATGTATGTGTTTTTGAAATGTAAAGCATAAAGTGTCAGAAAATCTCTAATGAAAACAGCATTTTTTGCTGAATTTAGTATGTTTTAATATGAGTTTTTATATTCAAGTTGGAGTGGGACTGTGTTGTTTTTGACTAATTTTGGCACTAAATTTTAAAAAGTTTTTACGAAGTAATATGCGTCTTCAAAAAAATTTACATCTATTCTTGGCTCTGCAACACGCACATGATGACATGATGGTTTATTAGAATTGTTTGCTATGAAGGAAATTCTAAAATAATTTTTTGTTGTTTATTGTATGCTATTTACCTTAATTCAGAACATAATTCATGCTTATTTTTAAAAAGTTTTTGTATCTTATGAATTATTGTTGAAATCACTTTTTATTTAAGATTTATGAAATGCATGAAATTTTAAAGCATGTCTTATTTTCCCATAGCAATTTTTACTCATATACCTCCTTCAAATCTTGAGAAATCAATATTTTATCACTATAATTACAGCTATCCATATTATTGTGTTTTCTGCTATTGCAACTTTATGTTAATAATCCTTTTTTCCCTTCTAATTTCAGGTGTCTGAGATCTCTATCCAAGATCCATTAGATCTGAAGTGGAATGTTACATGTGGTGTTAGTTGGAAGTATAGTAGACATTTTAAACAGAACTTGGATTTAATTTGTGATATTTATCAAAATGAACAATTTCTTCAACCTTCTACTGATAATTGGGGTCTTATATCACTCTTGGAAGGATATGATGCATTAAAATCTTTCAAAAAGTAACAAGACTTCCAAATTCTTGGTATAAACTCTTTTTTATATACATCAAATGTAATATATTTTGGAGTTAGATTGTTTCATATGTTGCAAAATAATGATAAGAAAGATACAAGTTTGGAATGTCTCTAAGTTGATCAATGCGTTTTTATTTCTTTTGGTAACAATGAATCATTATTATGACATATTTAATGTTGCAAGAATGTATATAAACTGTTTGATTTTTAAATGACAATCAGCACAATTTTTCTGCTTGTAGTTCCAACAGTAATATCAAACTCATTAATTAAATTCGTAAATTTCAAACAGATTATATAAAAATCCATTTATATCTCATTTTTATTAATTATTTAAAAAAATAACAAAACACAAAAAATATAACTTGTAATGTAATTTATAATTTCTCATGATTAGTTTTCAAATAAATTCTGCAAAGATTTAAAGTTAGCCTAATTTGTCTAAATTTTGCAATGTTCACTAATTTTATTCGATTTTATATTTGAAAATCAAACTAAAGAAGTGAAATATTGATACTTAAGTCTGAATTAATTGTTAAAAGCAGTATTATCTGTTAAGCTAAATCAAAATATGGTAGAAAAAGTTAATTATATAACATGGATTCCTATTTAAATTAATACTGCATCTGGAATACATAGCAAAAAATTATAATGTCAACTTCATCCTAATCAATGTTTTTTTAAAGAAAAACATAATGATGTGCAAGATGGAACAAAAACACACTACCATGCATGAAGTAAGAAATAGATATGAATGGCACAAAACCCTGAAACCAATAGATGTAATCTATAATTCCACATATTCTGATTCTGTTCTTTATGAATCTATATTAGGAACTATGCCATGTGATTGTTTTTATAAGATAAGGAATTATTTACATGCAAATAATAATAACATTGTTCCTAGAAAATTAAGAAATAATTTTTTAAGATTCAAACCAGAAGCAAACAATTCAGCTCAACTCTCATGCATCTATGCAGTAATATATAAAAAGTAAGCCACACTGATGGGGAGTAAAAATGTTTGCACCGGCTGGAATAAGTGGTATAATTTAGAATTTTTTAATATATGTAGGAAAGGGGACAAAAGTAAAGGATGGCCCTTTAGGTGTGATGGACAATGTAGTCTTGAGGTATGTGGATGAATTGCCAAAATATTTTAGAACCACAAATTATATGCTAATAATTTATTTGCTTCTTGTAACCTTTCTATGGAACTAAAGAAGCTGGGAATACATATAGTGACAACCCTGATAAAGAACCAATTGGCAGAATGCTCGTTGCAGACAGATAATTCTTTGAAATAAAAATGGTTAAGGTTCTTATAATTACATAGTAGAAATGAATAAAAATATCATAATACTAAAATGGTTCATTAGTAAGGCATGCAACTTATCTCTTCTTATAAAAGTCATTAGGTTATTTAAAGTGCAAGAGGATGGTCAGTTTCTACTAAGCAATATGAGAATGTTCCTTGGCCTCAAATAGTAAAAGAATGCAACACTTTTATGAGGAACTGTGATCTGCACAACATACTTGTTCAATTGTACTGAAAAAACATCAAGGGATGTCTGTTCTACCTCAGAATCATATTTTATCTTATCAATTTGATAAGTGTCAATCATGTCTGTTGTACAGACACTGTGACCAGGAAAATGAGAAATACCAACCATTGCTTGATTTTGTTTAAGATCTTTTGAAGATTGGTATAACAGAACTGAGGGGGGAAAAAGGGCATCCAACTGATTCATCAAAGAAGAAGAAACTGGAAAAGGTACCCTTTTGCTGATGTATGTTTCAATGGTGCTGGCCCCTGGTCATTAAACTTTTCTGACAAGTATAGATACAAATTGTGTATCTAAAGTTATTGTGAGAAAAGATGTGGAAGATGCAATGTTTTGCTGTGTGTCAACAAAGAGAAAAAATGCTTAACAGATTTCTAGATTAAATGAATGATATCATGTATCAAAGCCAGCAAATATTTTTGTAATATTTAGGTACACATGGTTACAGTAAAAAGTGAATTATACGAAAGTAAAATGTTTATTCTTTGCTTTCCCTCATTTTATTGCAATGTCCCTATGATTCTAATTCGAATTGTTGTTTTACTTGGACCTGAAGACAAAATAACTTGAAAGAAAAAATTATTTCATTTATAGGGAAAAATCAAGTAAGAAAGTATGATGAAAATATTTTTTATTAATATAGTCAAATGTGTGAATTTAGCAAATGATATTAGCTAAAAAGACTAAAAGAATGAATGCATTATAAAAATAAAGTACACAAAATTATGTTTTTTAAAAGTAATGTATAATACTACCAAAAAAAGGAGGGGGGTGTAAATGTAAAATATGATTTACAAATGATGTAATGAAAACAATTGTGATAAATTACAATTTCATTTTTTTTAATTTGATCTCCTGTATTCTATCATTCAGAAGTTGTGTTAAAGAGTTAAATTTCTATCAGGTGGGATTTTTTTTTTTTGAGTGGCTTTAGATTGTTTGTCATGTTTATTTTATATTTGAAAAATCGAGAATCAGAGAAGAATAAGAAAAGAGTACCATATATATATATATATACAGTCAAACTGTTATAATGAATGAGTTGCAGATCCCCAAAAAAATGTATTACTCATTTATTTAATTTTGTTGAAACATTGAAATTTTATAAAGCTTGATGGTGGTTTTGTTGGAAACTATCGCTGTGATAACACACAGTTCACTAATAAATTATTAATATTATGTAAATATTAAATTGTTTGGATTTTTTTTTTTTTCAAAGATTTGTGTGTGATCCATGTAGTTGATCAATGGATTCTTAAAAATAGCAAAAGGAGGGGGGATAAAGAGGAATAGTGTTTATCAGGTAATTGAATACAGTGGTTTTGATTACTAGAGATGATGAAATAGTGGGATTTGAGATCAAAGTTTTAGAATACTGTATAACAAGATCTTAATACATATATAAAATTATCTTTAAAAATCTGTAGAAAAAAAATTTTGGGTGGAAAATTTCAGTTCACTATAAGCAGACTTTAATTTTCTCTGGAATTCACTATAGAGTTTAATTTAACATATGAGAAATAGTTTATTTGGGATCAATGAAAAAAGTACACTGCAATAAGAGGTTCTTGACTATGTATCTATCTATCTAACTGTATATATATTTATAAAAATTAATATAGTAAATGAAAATTCGACTTTCAAAATTCATGCTTGTTTATTCATTTTAGCTGTGAGAGAAAGCAACTCTGAGCTGGAGAAAACTGCTCTGCCATTTCAATTGCAACAGTAAAGAGCAAAAAAGAGAATTTCACCTTATAATTGATTTTATACTGGGGATTTCCACCGATCGCATGTATAATTCACGTGGTATAAGATGAAGGGATTCTGTCAGTCTAATAGGCATTATTTTTGACAGATTTTTGAACGTTAAACTGGATTCAACAGATTTTATGAACATGTGATCTAATAAATAAAAAGATAATTTGGAATTGGATCAGGAAATAGGAGCGATCTCTTTACTTTTGAATTAGAGAATGGGAAAAATTGGGAAGTTAAATTAGTTTTATGTGAGATCATTACGTATGTATATAATGTAACGAACATGAATGGCACTTTCCTACAACGACTATCTTATAAAGGAAAAGAAACATTTGTGGACATATCAGTCAGCCAAAGGAAGGTTAAACAATGACCCCTCATCCTTGGTGATGAATTTGGCGACAAACGGATAGTTCTGGAAGTGCTGGAACCGAGTCTATATCATCAAGGGGGAGAAAGTTACTGAATTTTCTGTTATGACGTCATAACTGGCCAAAAGAGTTATAAATACGTTGAGAGGCAGGGAGTGCCTCAGTCTTTGGAGTCTCTGTAGCGGAGATCGATCGGAAAATCGACTGAAAGCTATCGGCACTTGGAACTGAGTGTTTGGGGTGATTTTGCGAAGAAGCAGCGTGTATCCTCCGGGAATTGTCGGAGAGCCTAACCTGGAAATGTAGAGTATTGCTGCGGAGGTTTGTCCGTAGTGAGAACTAATAAGCTAGTGAGCTGAACGTTGCTGATATAACTGAACTGTCCTCGAAAATTCTGGTTTGTTCCTGTATCAGTGTCACTAATTTGTATAATGCCTGTGTTTTCTGTTTGTGCTGTTACTGTCCAAGCTCTGCTGCCTGTGTGTCATCCTGCAGATTTATGAATAAAGTGACATTTGTCATCCTCCGTGTTGGACTTGATTTCACTCCCACCTACTGCAGAAATTTTTGTAACACTATATGTAATTAGAAAAGATATATTCATTCGTATTAGTATACATTTCGAAAAATTATATGTATTTTAAGAATTCTATTTTTTTAAATTGATTTCCCCAAACAACTTAAACACAGCTTTACTATACTTCAATTTTAGAACTAGGTTCAGAGACTAAATATAATCATAACATTTCTTTTTCTGTAAACATGTTTCGTAAGATCGTATAATCCATAATTTTCGTTTGGATCCTATTTAAATCCATGCTTTTACAACAGAAAATAAAAGCGCGATGAATGTGTTGAATTGGCAGTTCTTGTAATGTAACCCTATTAAGCCCTACTTTAATGTAACCGTCCTTCTGTGCAATTTAGCGCCAATTTATTTTCTGTTACTAAGACGTTGACTAAAATAGGTTTTTACCAATTTTTTTTTATTCATGATATTAGATTTTACTTATACCAGTTTCTTGAACCTCCAGTTGTTGTGGAGCGAAAAAGATTGATTCGAAGGTAATTAGATTTAAAATTACAATAAAAATCCTTTGAAGCATTTAATTAGTTTTAAAACATTTAGTTAAAGATCAACATTATATGAAATTTCAAACGAAAAGTTACACTTGAAAAGAACACTCCAAATATATTACTTCCTCTTTAATTCGGCATTTTGCTTTCCGCCCTTGCCAATAGTCTGGCGTTTTCACATCGGCTGACAAATCAGGAAATTATTTTGTCTTCTACTGTACGTAATAATGTAGGATATCATTACAAAATAGTATTTTTTTTTTTTTTTTTTGTAGTTTTATGTGTTTTTCTATGTACTATATTTTAAATTTAATATAATTTTTTTTTTTTTTTAAATCTTTTTATGTGCGTTATTACAAGTGATTTTCCAATAACCGGGCGGTACTTTGGTTCGATATCTGCCGTATTACCGAGAGAGGGAGTATTGTTAGAGAGTACTGTAACTTTTATTTTACTTTTGTATTCTATTTTCATTCTTATTTTTATTACTTCTCGTATTTGCAGGTGCAAAAATATTTCACTTCTGAAAAGAAATGCGAAAAAGGGACCCAATTTAATTCACAATGGCTGCTGAATAAAAAGTGCACGCTAATCGCGTGCTCTTTGATTTTTCGATACATGTCTTTGAAAAAGAAATATTTTTTTTAACCTCATTAAATTATCACAAGAACAAATATAGTAATATATTTAAAGGTTGTAAACTAGTTAAACTCAACCATATTTTTAAGGAAAAACAGAGATTAACATCACCTCGTAATAAATTGCTATCCTGTTATATTTCTCACCTAAAACGAGAAAGAGGTTTACATAACTCGCAACTGACGATTCTATTTTATCATTCCAATATTTCTGACCTCAGATATTAGTAGGTAAATAAAGACTACTGAATAAATTTTCTGAATTAGAATATCTATCTAAAAGACATCAATGAGTCACCTTTATGAACAATGTCATATGGACTGCAAATAGAGCAGGATTTTCTTCCCGTCACACATACATTCTGTGGATTTGAATACTAATGAATAGAAACTTAATTTTCTCAGAAATTATTGTTGTAATCAGCATGTATAAAACTGCGTAACTACTTTTATATTTTATAAACATTCTCTATTTTATACGGTTTTTTGGTATATAAATATACCCGGTATATATTTGGTATATTCCGGATGCATTGCAGAAATCGTGGGATCTTCAGACTCACAACAAATTATACTAGGGGAAACCTATAATTGGAGCTTGGCCTAATGTTCCGATGCGAAGAGCAGATGTCACGTTGACTCGCCTTCGCATTGAACATAATCGATTTACACACGAGCATCGTTTGTTTGGAGAGAATACTCCCGAGTGTTCTTTCTGTCATGTCTCTTACACGGTTCATCATATTGTTACAAAAATTTCGATCTCGTGGTTATACAATGAAAATTCCAACATGAAGTATAATGGCAAATGAATATATTCGCAATTTTCAGGAAACGACGAACCATGGGTAGCAAAATAGATTGGTGACACAGCGGGAATAAATACAGCATTTGTGCAGATCAGTAACACAAATAGATACCAAACAGTACTTTAATAATAGTAACAGCACTTTCAATTACGTTCAGCTTATTAGTTCACACCACGGACAAATCTCCAATTTAATACTGTGCATTTCCAAGGCAGATTCCCTGACAGAGAACTGCCCAGGCTTCGTACCAAAACAAGTTTGACGTCACAGGAGAAACAGTAAATTTTTCCTGGTCGAGATATCTACAAAATTCCAGCGTTTTCGAGAATCTTCATTTTTTTTCCCCTGAAAGATTGTTGCCAAGGTCTGGTTATTAAGCTTCCCTCGGTTTCCGACACACATTTGCAAATGTCTATTCATTCAAAAGTGTAGCGTTCCAAGATTCGTAACATTATTTTAATTGAACGTTCGTTGTTTAATCATCACATCGCTGCACATTTTTTCGTTCAACTGATTTAAACTAGTCCGACTTGGTGGGAGAAATCCGTTCTGCAGCTTGCCTTAGTCTGAATTGGCTCTTGTGCCATAAACTCACAATCACTCACTTGGAAGAGGGCCAAATTCGGATATTCTTTTGATTCGATGACTATTTTATTTTTTTTTTAAGCTATCTTACGAGTTTATTTATTTATTTTTTGATAATCCTTAAAATAATTTAGTGACCTAATTTAAAAATCGCTAACTTGCACACTATATTTCATTTTAGCAGTTTGTTTTTCTTTGGCTTATGAGAACAATAAGATATCTTACGCTTGTTTTAAACTATCTTTAGAAAATTGAGTTATATATTGATATTCGGTCAAACCCATTTGAAAGGACAAGGTACGACAGCTTCTTGATGATGTCACGAAAGGAGTGAAAGGTTTTACTTCTCGGAAATGTTCTAACGATATTTATTTCCTTTAAGGTTGTAGAGTAATATTTACGATTACAGTGATTACTTCTTCATAATTCTCATTAAAAAAAATTTTTATAAAAGATGTATAATAATACATTAGAAGGATTTCTAATTTTTTTTTAAGGAAGTAGTAGACAATACCACTTTCAAGATGGCCTTGGAGCGGTTTTTTTGGGTGATTCAAAGAATTAAATTTTCAGAGTAGTTTTAAATACTCGTACCAGTAGCCTAGCAATTCTACTAAATATGTTATTATTTCTTTAAAATAGATTGGTGCATGATATAAAGAAATATGTTAGTAGTATATATTAAATTAAAAAAACTAGTAAATTAAAATACTGGTATATTAAATTCTCTCAAGAACAAGAGAGAAATATCATAATATTAAGTAAAAAAAATTTTAAACCAAGCTTTTATGTATGGATGGACTCAAAAGTATAAAAATAGTATTTTTAAACGTATAATAATAATACATAATTTATATAAAAGCCTGAGGCGCTTAACCAGGATATGTACGTAATTATGGATAAATTAAATATCGTAGATACTAATATGAGATCAAACTTAATATTAATGCCTCAAGCTGTTATAAATTATATATCACTTTACATTTTTTTTAAAAAAAAAAAACTTATACCTTTTAGTCTATCTTTAAATAAAAGCTTGATTTTTTTTGCCTATATTTATTTAATTATTTTTAGCTGGATATTTAAGACAAAAAAAAAGTAATTATTTATGGGCAAGATTTCAAAATTGAATAATGTTTAAAATTTGCTTGTTGTTAAATACAATGCCCAACCCATACAAACATGTTTTGTTAAATTCTAACAGCTACTTCTGAATTGTTAACATTGTATTGCAAGGAAACAAACAAGTTTACAACAGTCAAATCTGCCAGAGCTCAAAGTCTTTATTTTAGCGCTTTTGTTGGAAATAAGGTGCTTACTAGGCGTCGATTTCGTCATCTAATCGTGACGTAATTCTTTTAATAATTACGAGTGAATCTGATATGATTAGCTGAACTTTGAGTGAGACAGAAATATGTTCTACTATTAGTTTTAAAGTAATCAATATGTGTGTACTTTAGTCCATATCAGGGCTGGCCAACCGTGGACCGCATGTGGCCCGTTTAGTATCAACCTGTGGCCTGCTGAGGTGGGTCATCTGAAATAAAATTTTTAACTTTTATTGTGCAGAAAAGAACATTTCACCTTGAGTCGTTCGTATCTCATATCGCATTACTAAAGAAACATCTCAGTACACTTGATTCAACTATCGTCATAGTTTTTCTTCTATATTCTTGTTCAGAAACAATAACATAGTTGAGCCCGTTTTAAAAAGCGTGCCAGCCTTCTTGCGTGAGTGGACGATACTCAATGCATACCTAACCAGCAAATCTATTGCAGAGCACAGGAATGCAATGCGGGGTTCATGCGAAACAGCCAGTCTGTTTCAGGAAGTCTCATATATTTGACCCAGAAGTTTATGGTCCCATACAAATTGACTGTTCGGTGTCTTTTGATCCCTAATAGCTTAACACCAGTATTGTGTTGTAACTGCAGAACAGTTTTTGAAATTATACATGGTACAAATATATTTAATTCAATAAAATATAATTTCCCTCGATTTATTGCAGAATGGTCTTGATTTCACTATTGAGGCTCGGAAGAATTAGTTGCCTCTCGTGATTCGAGAGACGAAGTAGTGGTTTTTAACGTAAAAATTTGAATTGCCCTCAAAAGAGCCAAAATTTAAAAGAATTTGATAAATCGAATTCATCACACACACATATATATAATACGGCCCACCGGATTAAAATCCGATTTCAAAATGAGCCCACTAAGTCTTTTGAGTTGGACAGGCCAGATTTACATAGATACCTTCGATTCATATATAATTCTGAACTGTCATACGAATCAGTATGAAATTTCCGAGTTTTTTTTTGGGTAGCAAAATAAAAAGATCAAAATGTTTTTAAATGATGTGCCCAAGTTCAAAATTAACACGAAAATTTAAATTATTAACGGAAAATTTTATAATAAGTGTAACTAGAGTGCAATTGCATCAGAGAAAGCTTATTTCCTTTCAATTACTTAATCCAATTTTACTTACTGAGATCTCCAAATCCTTTATCGAAATCTTGAATAATTTTTTGCATCAATGCCTCATACCCAAGTAATTCTGCATTTTTGAAACGAATTCCCCCCCCCCCTTTCCAAGACCTATAAAAAGATTATAGCTTGGAAAATACCGAGAAAAACTATCCTTTGGGAGGATTATGTAGAACTTTCCTTCTAAATTTTTTTTATAAAAATTTACCGTATTTAACCCTATAACTGTTTGAAAACACGTTTTGATTATGTGCTCAAAATCTATATTCACGATCTTTAAATAGTCTTGCCTTCTTTTTTTTTTCAACCTGATTATAGCTTACTTATTTCAATACTTTTTTATGGTTCAATGTTTATGTATGCCCCTACTTTAATTTTTTTATAAGTACATAAATTAATGAGGTGAAGATGTAATTCAAAGTTTATATAGAGTTTTTCTTAGCCATTCATCATAGATAGGGGGAAAAAAAATTCAAACCACAAAATTTTTACTCAAGACAATTTTTAAAAGAAGGTGTTTTTTTAAAGGTATGTAAAAGAAAAAGAAAAAAAAAGTTTCATGAAAAGGATTTTATGATTATATATTTATAATTTTTATCTCTTATTAATAATATTTTAATTATAGTTAAATAATCAAATAACTATTTTTATTATTTGTTATTCGAAATTGAATAATTAGCGTAAAGTAATCTATTCACATTTGAAAGCATTAAAATATCTTTCTCATACATCGACGTTTGTATCCAATGAATGACAGAAAAAAAAACAATGCACCTGTCGTGATTAAAATGACAGAATCTGAAATGCTCCGAAATCGCCGTTAGATTAGTCATACGCTACATTTTGTAATCAAATAGCGCTGTGGCAACAAGCACTCTTGTTTACATACTTTCTTTGTCTGGAAAAAAGTACTTTTTTTTTTTTTTCCGTTTCAAACTCAGACAGCTGATGCTATCGCCCAAACCACTGACATACAAGTGACGATCTTATCTTGGTTCTACGAATCGAACTGAGTGAATCATCTTTAATATAATTAATTTTCTTTGAGCTAAAGAACTATTTTTTTTTTCTACATAGTTTTCGTATCTCTTATAAATTCGTTTACTCCGAACGATAATCTTATTTTTCGCACGCTCGTCGTTAGGCCTAATCGCATGGTCAATATGTACGCACGTGTTCGATCTTGAATCAAAGCAAACCGTCTGGAGAAATAATAGGACAACAAACAATTGCATTTAGTCGGGAGCTCTTCTTTCAACTAGATAAAACCGTGTCGGTTTCGATTTCTTTTAGCAACGTGACAGACCAAAATCTCCACCTGCCGCTGCACAAACAAAGCCTTTATCAGTACACACCTGTGTGTATCTAATCGTTCCGAAAACTTTTTATCGACATTTTATTTTACTTCGTTTTTTTTTCCTCCCGTCGTTCCTACTTTGCTACTTTTTCGAGTACGTACAGAGATTGAAGAGTTGACAAAACGTCTCTGCTGGGGGAAAAAAATGGGGTATTTTACCCCATTTCCTTCGAATCTCCTCAGGCACTTCGATTGTGACTTGCAGAACTTTTACCACGATGTAATCCGCAAGGAGTTGAAGATTCGAAGCAAACGCAGTGCTCAAAAGATCAAAGTCGCTTTGAAGGAAGTGGTGGATGCATACAAAATGGAATATGGTATCGAACACTCGCATTCCATACGCTTTGACTCTCCTGCTAAGAGGTGTGCCTACGTTCTGAAGCACAGTCCTTGCTTCACCAGTGCGGTGGCGAAGCATTTCTTGCGAATGTTCCGCTCGAATCCACAACTTTTGGACAAATGTCTCCACATAGGACAGTTGAATTTGTGCTGTTTAGGTGGAGGACCGGCTTCTGATGCAGTGGCCATCACCAAAATCATCAGTGCCTTACATCATTCCATTTGGAAACAGACTCACCGGACTTTAAAATTTTATGTCACAATCGTAGACATAAATGAGGACTGGGAGATCACGGCTAAGAATGTGCTGGACATTCTCAAGACTAGCGAGGAATTTTTCGAGATCGAAGGACTGGAACTGAGCTTTCGATTTCATCGGGCCGATCTTACTCAACCAATGGATGCGAAAGTGGAGGAGGTTTTGAGGAACGCCGACATTGTGACAATGGTGTTCTTCTTATCAGCCGTCAATAGATCCAAGGCCATCGATAAGGGTTTTCGCATGGTACAGGTAAGATAAGCGTTTCTTATGAACACAAAAATAATCTTTCATGACAGCTGAAAGATGAACAATAAAAACACGAGAGTTGTTTGCAATATCCTTCTACCCTTCTTTTAAAAAAAAATAAAACGTTTTTCGAGAACGTTTCTCTATAATGGAATGCGTGATTAGAAGTTTTGATTTTTAAAATCTTATTTTAAAATATTTCCAAATGTTAGGATTTAATCAATTTTTTTCTGCATCTAAAAGTTGCTCGTTCCAAAATGGCGAGTGCATTTTATTTACTGTTTGAATAAATCATAAAAATTCTGGTAATATTTTAAGTTACGCTCTTCTGGGCTGCAAGATTGATGATAAAACCACTGAGCTTCCAATAAAGGCCTTAGCGTTTTTAGTTAGTGTTACTAAAGGAAAAAACAGGACATTTATCCCAGGTGGTATTTTTATGTCAATCATTTTAGAGTAAATACGCAAACGCCACAGTATGTCGAAAGAGACGTAAAAGAGAATGCTCCGGTTTTTCTTCTCAATGCACAGACAAAATTTAAAATGACAGTGACATGCGTTTTAGGATGTCACAATCGAAGAATCTACTATTTACTCAGTGCCTCACCCCCCCCCCCACACACACAAGTTGGTTGCACTAAGATCTTTCTAAAGCTTAACAAAAAACTTTTTCTGAATTCATTTTGCTTAAAATTACGTTAAGGATTATTCCTGGTATATTGTCTTTAAAAAGGACGTAATAAAATTTAAAAAATAATAAACAATGATTAATTTCTAATTTTCAATTTCTTAATTATAAGTAGAATAAAAAATTAGCCATAGAAGGATATATAAATTAAAAGTAAACTTAGAGGAATTTTATTTGGATGCAGCAAAATTAAAATAAGTATAATGCTCGTAAAATTACATAAATATTGATAATCACCAAATATAAATAACTAAATTGTGTACATAATAAATTATTGAATAAATTGATGTGTATCAAACTTTAATACTAAGGAAACTCCCCAAAATAACACATCACTCATTTTTTTATACAGTATGACAAGTAGCGATTGGCAAAGTAGTCTTCAATTATTTGGAAATACGGTTGTTTCTCAAAAATGAAAATCCAGTCCGAAAAATAAGTCTAAACATGATTTTTTTAAAATTACTCATTATTTCCTAACTATAAAAGTGATCTTCGATTTAGATTGTTCGACGGACATGTTTAGTTCATTCATTGTAACTCAGGATGCACACTTTCAATTGTAAAAAATAACAAATCTTTTTTTAATAAAGCTTTTGTTTAAAGACAAAATAAAAGGTACAAAAATAATATGTAATTTATAAAAGCTGGAGAATCTTAACTAAGATACCTGGGTAATTATTTATAAACTATTATTTAACATAGAAAAAAATTATTTTTGTACCTTTCAGTCCATCTTTAAAAAAAAAAGCTTGATTAAATGATGTTTTTTATTTATATTTAATTCTTTTTAGTGCGTGTTCCAAATTTCATGTGCAAACGACTCCTATTTTCCAGTTTCTTAAATGAGGGGACAGATAATTAAATATTGTTAACTTGTATACGGTCCCTTAAAACTCTGCGATGTCCGACCGAAAATATGACCTTGAATATTTTCTGAATTGTTGAAGGGAATTGCATTACATTTTCCGGGAATGACATGTAGCTCATGCATGTCGTAAGAGGCGACTCAAATGGGTGCCCAGCGTCTGTGGGTATAGCCGGGCACCCTGGCCCTGGGGATTATATCGGGACCTCAGGGACTTGCCTTCTTCAGGTAAGTACGGGCATCATGACCCCGAGGCACCTTAGTGATCTTTTTCTTTCCCATGGGGTTTACTGTCTTTGGTAAACACGGGTGCGCACTCCCGGGATACCCTAGCGATCCTTCTCTATTTTCGACCCTCCTTCTTGTCAACCATTTTTACCTTTTTTTTTCAACTTCACGTCTAGACCTCAGTTTAATCTTGTTTGGCGCAGTATAGCCATATCTGGCTCTTGCGCCAATAAACTTTACATTCACTCACTCACTTAACGTGCATCAGTCCCGGCTACACGGCGGGTCTTTTGTGGCATCAAGGCTCGAACCATCGAATCAGCGAAAACCGCCGGCCGTGATTTGAATTCAGAGATTCTATGCGTTAGGAATCCAACACTCTAAAATTATACATGTTATACAATTTATATAATCAGATTTTAATAACATTAATACATATTTCGGTTTTTATATAATTCGATTTAGAAAACATATTCGTATTTATATACGATTGGTGTGAACAATTTTGAATTATGTTCAATGAAAGATTTTGTATCATCTAAAGTTTGAAACTCTCAACTGGCATCGGGAAATTCATTTTTCAATTCCCCTCGCCCATCACTCAAAAATATGAAGCAGTGACTTACGAAATTTGAAATTCTGTCAGGGGTTTACCTTCTTTAGGTACGTACGGAAACCATGATTTCTAGAAACCTTTGTGATAGTTTCTTTCCTATAGGGTTTACTGGCTTTTGCAAACACAGCAGATGCATCCCCGGGATGCCCTAGCGATTCTTCTCTATTTTCGACCCTTCTTGTCAACCAGATTTTACCTTTTCCCCATATTTTAAATACCTAGATTACAGTTTTACTTGTTTGGTGCAGCATAGCTACTTCTGACTCTTGCACCATTTAACTCTATCACTCTGCCATATGTCTACCATGACTGACTCACAGTCCACAATGTGCTTTGTGAATCTCTAGCTGCTGTTTCTGAAGCGGAAACACTGTTGAGGCATTCATAAAAAAGTTAGGATGACTACAAGTCTCACGGAGCTCAAAGTCCTCATGTAGGAGTGGATGCGGAAACTAGGATGCTAATAACTCAGATGTCAACTTCATCATCTGATAGCTGCTCATAAATACAAACGTATTGGATGTTGTTAAAGGATCTTTGAAAAGGACGGCAATAAGTTCTCAAAATTTTGAAACTGTCGAAAACCATGCTCTAGTCATCTCAGATGCGTATATAATTCTAAATGGTCATATGAATCAATAAGAAATTTGATACTTTTTTAAAGAAGAAAAAAAAAATTCATTGTCATTTGTCAAAGCTCAAAGTTAACATGAGAATTAAAATTATTAATTAATTAAAACTATGAACATGAGATTTTATATTAAGTATAACTTTCCTTGAAAACAGTTGCACCAGAGAACGCTTTCAATAGCTTATTCGAATTTTATTTACTAGGATCTCCCAATTCTTTATCAAAATTTTGGATCATTTAACCATATTAACTTCCAAATAGTTCCATGTTTTTGATACAAATTAAACGAATTCTCTCCCCCTTTCCTTTTAGACCTGCAAAGTTGCGAAAAAAAACTATCCTTTGGATGGTTTGCGTAGAACTTTTCTTCGGAGAAAAATCGACATCGATAATGAATAAATTGAAAATGAATAATGAATAGATATAATACGTCTAGACCTCAGAAAAAATAATGAATAGAAAATTATTAATCAACAACTGCATTACATTTTACGAGTAGCATTATAAAGTATTCTTGTAACAAGATTTTTTTTAAATGTTTCTGATTCAAACCTTTAACAAATTCTTTGTTCAGATCGTCACCTGGAATATCGCATTTATAATTTATCCCTTACTACATACAACTGATTTATAATTATGCACGAATTGTGAATAATAGCATCAACACATAAAAAACAACATAGACATTAATACCTAAAATACAGTTAGACCTAATTTAACACGGTTTTCGAGAAGTCGTAGATTCGAGCCTTGATGCCACTATATAGACCCGCCATGTAGCCGGGCTGATGCACTTTATAAAGTCTCCCGTAAGCGTGTTGCAGAAGTTAGGAAGTTAACACCAGCTCAGGTGTCGTTCTCGTCACTTGACCAAGGTTCAAAATTACGAGGTCCATCGCCAATAGCCCTTGTTGCTCCTAGTTCGACATTACTGAAACCAAACAAATAGTTTAACAATTCCTCAGTTTATCATTAGATTTACTATAAATTAAATTAATATGCGAACTCGTATCAAAGACTAAACAGAGGGGAAAAAATGATTAGTGTGTAAAGTGATTTGATAACAATTTTAGAGCATGTGTATGTAATTCTTTATCCACGTAATACTTCTAAGTGTGTAATGTATGTACATGTAACAAGACTTGATTGTAAAGTAATGCCTCTATAGCCATAAATTTTTATATGTGACCTGAATTTCACAATTTTTTGGGGGGCCTGAAAGCTATGAGTATCTTTTATATAATGTGTTATTCCCTTTTCGACCTGGTCTCAAACCCTTGCCACGCACTTGCGTTAACGCATGTCTCGTAGCGCCAACCCGTAAGAGAAAAAGAATTTGGGTGATTATTGTTGATATGAGGCTTTAATGACAGCTTTTAGCTCATCGTCCGAACGAAAATGTTTCTTAAAGTGCTCTTTCATCTTTGGAGAAAGGTGAAAGTCGCAAGGCTGAGTTCGATGAACTCTCGCTGCTTTAACCTCATCTCCATGTGAGTCACCATTTTCTTCAGTTCTTAGCACACCAACGATATCTAGGAACAAAGAAAACAAATATATTACATTGAGAATATTCAGGTGCCGTCCTCGTCATTTGACCGATGTTCAAAAAAATTACGAGGTCCGTCGCCAACAGCCCTCATGTTGCTTCTAGTACAACGTTAATAAAAACTAAACTAAAACTACATTGAGAATATATGTAACTTTCAAATACAAGAATTATGAATATCGGAAAGCAATTAAAAAAAATTATGACCATGGAATCTTACCTTTCTTTCACAAGCCTGGTAATATATAGTATATAATAATATTTATCAAATATATATCAAGGCGAATATGTATATATATATATAATGAAGCCTAGTATATTTCCATGTGTTAACTCTATAAATTACTTTAGGCGGAAGCGATGGTAGATATATTCGCGTAGTACAAACGCAAAAAATAAGTTATTGTATTAAAAAAAAATTTGGTAAAAAAAATAACTCAATTTTTTTTATAAAAAGAGCCATGACCTTCACGACAGAAACGAACTTTATATTTCTGTGTGCTTGCGTGAGTTATATTAACTTGCATATAATTCACATTAAATAACATATTTGATTGAATGTCTATTAACACCTCATTTAGAAACACGTGAGCTATTAATGCCGGACCTATTAATTTAAACCTCGGTCAAGTGACGAAGACGACACTTGAGTCGGCATTACACTAACGGGAGAACTTGGGACCTCAACAGTTTTAACATTATCACCCCCGCTACACTGTGGGTCTTGGGTGACTCCCGGGCTCGAACTCGCGACTCGACGGAAACAACGCCGGTTTTAATCAAATATAAGTAACAAACATTTTTAAATTGATTTTATTTACAGACTAAAAGGTATTAAAAAACTAATGCAAAATTATATATAATTTAAAAATTCGAGGCTAAGATACTCAGACAATTACCTGTAAATTAAGTATCACAGATACTTTCTCATATATAGGATATATTTTTTATATCTTTGAGCCCATCTTTAAATAAAAGCTTGTTGAAAAATGTTTTTTTTTTACTTATTTATTCTTTTATGTTTGGAAGTTTAAGATTTAAAAAAAAAAAAAAAAAGTAATGACGTGAGCTATACGTTTGTGCAGAAATTCATTCGAATTTGACGTTCTTAAAACCCACCAGGCACCCCCTAAATATCCATTACTTCTTCGTTCCCGTAGTATTGTATTGTCATCGGAATTATATGCGTATGCGAAATTTCGATTTGATCGGATAACAGGGTGGGAGTTAAAAATCGAAAACAAATTTTGAACTGAAAAGACTCATTTTTTTATAATATATTCATACATATGAATATAGCGAGTTAGATAAAAGCTAGTAATAAAAATAACTTGAAATGGAAACAAAAATTGTTTACTTTTGGTCTCTTGTTTCCTATTGACTTTGAGTTAAATGATTTCGTTTAGCACTCTGTCGCCTAAGGATACATCTCATGCGTTACAGTTAGTGACAACAGAAATTCTTAGAATATGTAATACCCAAGAAGGGGAGTTGGGATGAGAGGTAAGCCGCCTAAGTAAACAAACAAGATCGAGACTTCCTGCCGGGTGATTAATCGTAGCACAGACAACAACGCACGAATAACGGCGTGCTCTTGATAATAAGAGGGGCGCGTTGTTTTGTCTAAAATGAATCATCATCATTCAATCAATCGAGTGTTATAAAAAATGAGCACCATCCATTTGCCATTTTCAATTTTTTCTAACCTTCTCAAACCCAGACTATTGTATTTATTTGAATGCATCCGAGTGAACACTGAATCCGATAGACCAAAAAGTAATACAGGTTTTTATTGTAGAAATTTCAGTTTTTCTCCTATTTTTGAGATTGTTTTTTTAGCCACTAGGAAGGGCTTTTGTTCTCGTACAACCACAAAATACCGTTCCTGAACACATTTCAAAATAAAATGCGTTATGCACGGGACTTTCACAGTAGTTTCAGTTTCAATTGCAGTATTAGTGTTAAGAAAAGAGAAAGAGATTAATATATAAAGATTTATTTTCATTGTACAGTAACAATGATTACTTTTAGTTTAAAATAAGTTAGATTTAGTAATTTATCGTTTGCTTTAATTTTTAATAGCTGAAAATAATATTATTGTCCCCTTCAATATTTTATCGGGTGTGCTTTAATTCTAATATTTAATTGAATAATTCCATTTATAGTATGTAATCGTTTTTTAAATGTTTGTTTGTTCGGTACAAGTTGTAATGTTTGGAAAGTAACGAGAATGACGATAGAAATAAAGAATATTATAATATATTGGGAAATAGTTAATCTTAGAATTTTTAGACAATCATTTAATGCTAAGTTATTTTCGAGTAATAGTATTACCAAGTTATATAAAACTTCTTAGAAAACTACACGAGCTAGATGTAGATCTGAAGTTAGATGCAGATCTGAATAATAATCATTTATAAAAAAAAGCAAATTATAATCTTTGGTGATTAAATTTGTTCTTTGCAAAACTTTGCGTAGGACAATTTTTTAATGTCCGCTTCAATTATTCATATATATATATATATATAGAACGGGGTTAA
>BMAW01049666.1:1512400-1527347 GCA_019974015.1 Nephila pilipes | reverse complement strand
TCCGAATCTAAGATGGTTTGCTCTTACGCAAAGGGCTGGTTTGTCTAGGGGAGTAATTCCATTACCAGATTCTATGACTTCGTATCAATTCGATGATGATGCTTGCATAGTTTTACTTCAGTTTATTAGGAGAGATGATGAAGGGAAAATATGTACAAAATACTATATTCAAATTGACCAGTCCATTAGAGAAAAATAGATGGCGGCCTCATTTAACCCATATCGGTGTTGGGCGTTGGAACACTCTCTGGCTTTTGGAGTTTACTTCCGATGCGGGTAATGAGAAGGATAAGAGAAGCGGAAAGTGGAGGAAAGAGAGTGAGAACGGAATATCGCTCAGTTTTGTTTCGGAATAGGTGGCGCTGCAAAAGCTATCACATGACGCTGATTCGTGGTGCCATCTATCGAGTAACTGAGAAACTGGTTCTTACATTACATTTAAAATACAATTAATTCTTTGATAATTAGCTGGAAAATTCTGAACACACTCACACACACACACACACACATATAGTGGGTGTGTATATTCTCAGATCTTTCCAAAAATATTTAAAATTATTTGAAAATGAAATTTTGCAGAAGTCTTCATTATTTTTTGCTCTTTTCGGTTGATTGTTTACTAGTATCGCAAACATAGATGCAATACAAAGAATATGGGCGATGGTCCTTACAATTCGAGCTGCACGGTAAATCTGTCAGAGCTCAAGGTCGTCCAATGGTGTGGTGTGGAAGTTAGGAGAGAAGGATGTCAGCTCAGGTGTCGTCCTCATTACTTGACCGAGGCTCACAATTACGAGGTCCATCGCCAATTGCCCACGTGTTGCTTCTAGAGTGTCGTAAATAAAAACCAAACCAATCATAATTCGAACCACTGTCGAGTGATGAGAAGCGATACCTGAACTAGCAACCCACTTTTCGAATTTCCACACGCCAAGGGGAGAATTTGAATACGAACTACTTTAACGTAAAGTAGCTCCTCTATACGAGGGATCTTTGAGAATGATATCAGGTATTGGTACTACTGGTATTGTTTTTCTATTTTGAGTAAATTTTACTGAATTCGAATAAATATAATTATCTAGATTTGAGTTATAAAAGTCGAAATATCAAAGGATTCGTGCTACTTTCACGAATTCAAAACGGTTGATAGACGAGGAAATTCGTTTGGAAAGGGGAAGAGAGTGCTCTTTTTTTTAACATTTTAGTGTGTGTGATGGTTAATAGAAGATGGTATGGGTATATTGAGGAAATTTAGATATTTGTGCATAAGTAACTGGCGATCCTTACTTATAGATAAATACGGATTTCTTACTCAACCATCTACATTAATTCAATAGCTCAATTCACATTCAGTTATTCGTGCACCAATGTGAATTAATGTACACAAAAAAAATATTTCCTGAAGTCGCAGCCCTAAAGAAAGGTTTCCCAAATGTTTGATCGTGGACTGGTACAGGGTCACGAAACTTCCGAGTGGTGACCCGGTGTGTACGAATCGTATCACAGTAACTCATGCATGTAAAAAAAAGGTGACTGAAACGAGTACCCAGTGTCTTGAGGTATAGCCGAGCAATCTGCCCTTGGGGATTATATCTGGGGACCTCAGGAGCTTGCCTTCTGTTGGTAGGTACGGGCATCATGGCCTCGAAGCACCGTAGTGATTTTTTTCTTTCCCACGGAGTTTATAGTCTTTGGAAAACACGAATGAAGCGCCCCCACCAGGATATCTTAGAGATCCTTCTTTATTTTTGACCCTCCTTCTTGCGAACCAATTTTTATCTCTTTTTTTTTTCAAACGTCTAGACCACAGTTACATCTTGTTTGGCACAGTATAGCCACATCTGGTTCTTGCGTCAATAAACTTCACTTTCACACACTCACTCACTCAAAATTTGAAGCCCGTTGCCAATTGCCCTCGTGTTGTTTCTAAGCGCGTCGTTAATAATAATAAAAAAAAAACAATCACTGAAAAAGAGAATATAGAAACGGACAAAACTGAACCGCATCTGAAAATTATGTTCTCGTATTTTTCTCCAAATGTGAAGCTTTTGGTTAGCAAGGAACAATATTTCCCAACTTCTCAATAATAATTTGATCTTATTAAAATTTCCTTTCTGTAGTTATATTTTTGTAATAATTACAAATAAGTTATTATTAAAGTACATGAGAATTACAGACATCTAAAAAAAATTTATTTTACAAACAAATTTCAAAACAGGCCGTAAATTTTTAATGTGTTACCAAAAATATCTTTAAAGTAACCGTGTCACACACACGGGGGTGGGGGGGAGTTTCGGAAACAGAGCAGGTTTTAGCGTAAAAATTATTTTAAGAATGAACAAGAATTGTTAATTGCTTCAAGTCTGGATCGATTAGTTTAATTCCCGCAATAGAAGCAACATGAAGGTTAAATGGCGACATGTTTCATAATTGTGATTCTTAGTCAAATGGCAAAGACGACTTCGCTTTTCACATAAACATTACTTACAACCCAAAGACTTTGAGCCTTGACAAATTTAACGTGCCCCTCTGTCAGGCTGTGTTTGCCAGTGCCGAACCCATGTCCCGTCCATGGCTGAAACATCACGATCTCGACACCACAGCCACTCGGCTATCGCAGCCACCATAGATTCATTTAGTTTAAAAACTGTATATAACATTTGTGTAAGATATATTAAATAATATTAGATCAAAAAGAGCGCTTTCGTTTTAAAGTATTAGTCCACTTTATCAACAATTTACTCTGATTTATTTATTTCAGGAAATAATGGAACGTATGAAAAGTGAAGCCTTCATATTTTTCCTCGACTCTGCCAAAGTTGTCAACTACGAGCAGATGAGTGAGGCGGCAGATTTGATGAACTTCGAGCGGATTTACGGTTCCCACTTAGAACAACTCCACACCGTGTCACTGAACTCTCTCAGGACGTTTCTCGATATTTACAAAAAAGACTTGGGTAAGCTTCTCTGTATGACGCACTGTTTTGTGTCCGTGAGTGCTTGGACCAAGCTGGACAACTTTTTGTGGTTCTTGCAACCGAAAGAGCCGAAGGTCATCGAGCTAAACAAACAAATGCTACCTTCTGAACTCGATTTTCAAAGGACGTCCAGGTTGACAAACAGAATGTTAAATTTTCGTGCGCAAGTTCGTAAGCTGCTGGTCACCTATTTCGTTGATGCAGGAAGCGATTCGTTTGATGACGTGGACGAAGCAGAGGATCCAACCGATACTTTGTTGGAGAGACACCTCAAGTGCATCCCTCAGTATCTGTTTCAGACAAAAGAAAAGAAAAGACGAATTTTCACTGGCTCTCTCCTGTTCATATAAATCTTATTTTACATGTCTTGTGGAATCCCACGCTTATCTTAAGAGCAAATTGGAACTGTTACAATGTAACCGCGAGATTGTCTCAGAAAATTTTAAAATTATAATTTTAAACGGATCTTTATCGTGACTGCCAATTTCGTATGGAATACATTCTTATTTTTAAGTGTAATATATTTCTTTTTAAAATTCCTCGTGTGATGAAATACGTCGTATGAGCAACTTCCTTTGAAAACGCTCATTCGTTAGATTAGTTATGATCATTTTTTTTTATTTATATTTCGAATTTCTGATTTCAAGCAACATTTATGTGCCATGACAATGCAATTTTTAAGGTTGGTCCTTTTTATTTTTATACAAATAATTATTTTTATAAATATATGAGTTTTATTACTGAATCTTGCATTTTTGTTTATAATGTGAAATGTGTTTTACGTATATACTGTTGTGATTTTCTAGGAATTTATTAGTTTTGATAGAGTATTTAACATCCCATAAGAATAAAAAAAAATTCATAATTGTAAATGATAATCATCAAAAGGAAATATTTTCTAAGAATATCGTAATAGAGGTTATTATATTTTATGACAGAAATTCATGGTTATTTTAAAGTTGTTGTATAGCAAGAGCCCAAACACAAAAATCTATTCCATTTCTATTGAAATCAGCATGATTTTAGACACACATTTTTGTGCTATTAAAAATGTTAAGCTACAAATGTGTTACAATTTATTGCCATTTTATATAGAATTTCTCAAATTGTTTTTAAAAAATACATAATTTTGAAAAACTAATTAAAATTGCAAGAACAAATTACTGAGCATGAATGAATAATATATGAATCTAATACTTTCAAACTGGAAATTTAAAATGTTCTAGTTGTATATACTTAGGAAAATAAGTGTCTACTTATAATTAAATAGACAGCAGCAGGATTCCTCACTGTAGTTTCATTCCATGTACTTTTAATGCAAATATAATTTAGAACTTAGAACTTTGCATTAGCGATTCTTATTCTGTGGAGCGCGCCTTCCGGGGGAACGGGAGGATGTGATAACACTAAATAGGGGAGTAAACAAATCGAAAGGAAAATATTATTGAAAGACGATTAATTTTCTGATATATATTATGAATCAATAAAAAAATTAAATACACATTTACGCTGCTATAATGCTCTTATAAATATGATTGTATCAATACTGCACGATGTATTTTATAATTAACGTATTAATACTAAATTAAAAACTAGTTTAATAATTATTAGTGACTCCCTTTGGCCTGTCTCGTAGAACGAAGTTTTTTGAAGGAAGTCTTGCTATGAAAAATAGAAACTCAGTATGTCTTCAAAGCAGTCACCGCAGAAAATCCGGTTTCGCAAAGATAGGATGTTGAAAATGGTAATATAATATGTGAATGCTCTTGTTTTCATTGCAGTAAACACATCATCCACCCCTGCCCAATATTCAAAGAGTTATTTATTATTAAACTGTTTTTTTACTTCCCTAGCCGTGAAGTCTATGATGATTTCTTCTTCGGCAGTTGAGAAATCTCCGAGGGTATATTGAAATTTATCCCTAATCCTCTTGTGACTTGCTACTAAATTGCCGTCTGGAAAAGAACACTTTTTAAAACTCTTTGCCAGCATGATGAAATGATTTTCAATGGTTATGAAAACAAACTTCTCATGTTGTTCTACAGCCTTGTAAGTTTTAACTCATTCATCCACATTTGCAAACATTTCTAGGTTTTTTTTTTTTTTTTTTCCCCACATTGACACATTCTGCACCACAATCTAATTTTCTACTTAAAACAACAACTTTATCATTCGTATCCAACATTTGTGTACTTTCTCCTTGGAGTTGAAAATTCAAGGTATTTAATTTCTCTAATATGTCAACCAAATAGCTCAATTTCATCACAAATAAACTATTTCGTCATCACATTCTAATTATATATCCGGTGTTTCATCATCATCTTCGCAATTTTTTTAAAATTCATCTGCTCTAAAGTTGTGTGACAGGATGGGAGAATTCTTCAAATACAACTTGTTTGCCTTTTTATACAAAATTGGATTTCTAAGCCATATTTAAGATTTTAGCCCTTTTTTTTTTTTTATCTGTGATCAATCTTATCTATTACCCATTTATAATAATCTATCTTTTAACAGTAATTTTTCCAAGCAATTTTTTTACAAATATTTTATCAATCTATTATTTATCTAATTTTATCTTTTTTTCCACCTCCGTTTAGAAAAAAAAAATTTATAACTTGTGATTTTATCAGCTAATATTTGGCGCAAATTAGCCAGACTTGACTTTTGTGCCATAAAAACGCTCAATTGATCAGTAAATCATATCTTAATTCATAAACACATAGTAAAAACTTCCCACGTGATAACCATCTTGCTTCACAATAAAAAAAAAAAAAAAAGAGTTTTGAATGTACTACACACATGTCTTGACAAAGTGCAGAAAAGGTTTTTGATTTTAGGGATATCATTTATATAAAATATACTAAGGTTACAACTGATGTTAGCACAATATGCAGACCAAGACTCATTTATTTGGAAACCAGAACACAATTGTTTCACAATTACTTGTATACTTTGGAATCCTCCAAACATTGAACGAGCACTATCGGAACATGTTCCGACGCAATTTTTCCAGTCTTTCCTGGATTTCTTTATAAATCATGTAAAATAGCAAATAATCCTAGTGCTGTTGCTTTGAGTTCTATAGGTTTGCGCAAAAAAAGTTCTACCGATATACCATCACGAAATCGAATATAGGCTTTGAAATGAGCCTCTTTACCTTTATTTGCTGCCTCATCATGCTGAATTGAAAACAATTTGTCACTTCCCAAGTTCCCAAAATGCTGATGCTGTAGATCTTCAGCTATATCACCAATTCTATAGGTAACAGTACCATTTGATAGAGGTATAGATCGCAGTTTTTAGAAAAGTTATCTCCAAGCATAGTTTCTACAATCTCAATTTAAACTGGAAAAATAAGATCTTCACACCAGCATGTGGCTTTTTAAATCTGACTATTTTATATGAAAACTTTGTAAGAGGCAAGTAAAGCTTTTTCATTCACATACTACATTTTTTTTAAATGTGGTTTTAATTTTAACTCCAAGAATTCTCGGTGTTTGTTAAAGTACTGACTATAAGGCGTTTACAAATGATTAAGTTTATTAAGTTTCATGCTATTTACTACTAAAATGTTTGAGCAAATAACACAAGGGTCTTTCTTTATGTACTTCTGGTACTGGTAAATCCAAAATGTAAGTATTCTTGAGAATATTTTCTTTATTTTATTTTCGGTACCACGCTCGTCTGTATACTTGTCAATGATGTACTATCGCATAAAGTACACTTACACCCACTTAAAAATTCATGCATGATTCCGTATAATTCTACTGTCGTGAATATTTAATACCGTGACTTGCAAATTACAACATACACATTCACTATAGAATGATCGTCTCGACTGAGACAGGCAGGAATTGAACGAGATGCAGCCAGGTCTGGGGGCCGCGGTAGCCTAGTGGTCAAGGTCGTGGACTAGCGGCCGGCAGTTTTCGTTCAGTCGCGGGTTCGATCCTTGGCCGCCAAAGACCCGCCGTGTAGCCGGGGCTGATGCTAATCTGTTGGGGCCCAAAGTCCTCCCGTTGGCGTGGTGTGGATGTTTGGAGAGGGGGGTGCCAGCTCAGGTGTCGTCCTCGTCACTTGACCGTGGTTCAAAATTACGAGGTCCGTCGCCAATAGCCCTCGTGTTGCTTTTAGTGCGAAGTTAATAAAAACTAAACTAAGCAGCCAGGTCTGGAGTAACCATTAAGCAATATAAGTGACTAAAACTGCTTGCCTCTGTTTCCTCCCGCAATCCACTGAAAATCTTTAGACAACACATGGATAAGAGAGTAATATGCACTCATTATTGTCTGTCGAACATAAAATGTAGCTGTTTCTGTTCTAGTCTTATGTGTAATGTATATGCATACCACTTAATACTCACTAAATGTTTTAAAAATGTAAATTTTGTCGTCAGTATTATTTCAGTTTAACGTCACAAATGTAATCGAGTTTTTCGCCGAAAAGAATATATTCGGGTCTATTTTCATTTCAGGAGCTCGCCCAGGAAAATTTAGGTAAGCATTTTGCTTTCTTGTTTTACGAAGAATGTCACTCTAAAAATTTTAATTATAAGTTTGGCTGAGTGACAATAACTACTTGATTAGGTCATCAAAGGTAGGGAAGGATCATATAAACTTTTTGTAGCATTTTTTTTTCAGATACGGGACATTTCTTAACGTTTATAAATAAATTTATATTTCTTTTTGTTATATATTCAATTCAAAATCAGTTTTAATAAATTTTAAAATTTAAAAAAAATGTTTTCATAAATGAAGTTTATTGATAAAATTAGTGAAAATAGTATAATTATTTCTACAGCGGATCCAACCAAATTTCTTAAAATCATTTCCGGCAAAAACTTCTTCCTTTCATTCATGATTTTGGGAATATTCATGAAATGAATAACAAAGATTCAAATATTTAGCCTCAACAAAAATGACAAATATTTCCCCTTTATTTTGTAACATGTTTAAGAACGAATTAAAAAAAAATGGAAAAGATCCTAAAAATAAATCATCCTAATTAGAAAGAGAGAGAATTGCTGCAGTTTTTTAAGTTTCTCTTTGTGTGTTTTTTTTTTTTTTTTTTAGCTCATATCAAATCAAAGGTGAGAATCTCCATTCCTTTGAAACAACAGAAAGTATTTATGCCTTTTATTTCAAATACTTGTACATATTTTCTAAGCTTAAAAGTGATAATAGTTATTTTAACGATATTTAAGATGAAGTGAAAAAATATCTTATTTGCATTTTTCTTGTAAAGCGGGCAGTAAAAATAATGTTCAATTTAATGAAATCTATTTTGTAATTTTTTTCTCTTTTTCTGAAGAAGATGAAGTAATTTTTATTTTTTAATCATATATTCTGATAAATATTTAGAATATTTTTATTTTGATTAACACGCTTAAGTGTATATTTCCTGAAATTGAATGCACCATAATCTTTCAGAAACATTTTCGATTAGTGTTATCAATTAGAGAACGGGAAATTCTCAGGATTCCCTTGAGTTTATAAGTAAGTTTGATCCATTTTTAGCTGAACACAATTCGAAATAGGGAAATTCTTGCAAAGGAAATCCTTTTATCTGTCCAAAATTACCTGTGATGAATTCATTCAATGGCACAAAAGGTCCGTGCTCTCGTTTATTAACAAAGTAAAATCTTCGGTTTATTTTAGTTTGTCAGTAGATTCAACGCCAGATCTATCAGATCCAGTACTTAAAAAATGGACAGTCTTTAACGACTGTCCTTAAATATTCTGATCTTGCACCATTTCTCTGTTATAGATATCAAGTTTTAAATATTGATTCCTGTTTTGTGTTTCTTAGTTGAATAGTTAAAGAGTTCCACAAAGTGACAAACCAGTTGTCTTTTCACTGTTTATTCAGATAACACATTAAGAACGAACAAATACGCATAGAAATAGTAAAACTGCAGTAAATGCGATTGAGAAATAGATCCCGCTATAGTTCATAGTTAGAAGGGGAAAACGTTCCAGTAAACGGACAACCTCTTTGAGATACAGACGTAATCTGAAATAATTCGATATAAAAACCAACGTTTTTAAAAACAACGTTTTTATATGGTGGCAAAGTTTATTAAAGAAAATTATTGAAATATTAGTTAAAACTGTTGGCTATTTTTAACTTTAAAATTTACTTAAAAAAGAGACATTTTTGAGCGTATTAAAAAATTCATAATACTCATAAAATCAAAACATGCATTTGAAAGTTTGTAAGCCACTCTATTAAAAAAAAAAATGGGAACCAGAATTCAGAAAAAATTATTGTGATAAGACATGGTGCCAAATATTGGAAACTTTCTTTCTTGCTCATGATTATTGACTAAAAGTCAGCAACCCTTACTATCTCGGAGATAGTAAAGGGAGATAGTATCTCCCCTTTGTGAGTACAATAGTTTTACGAGGCGTCATGTGGTGTGGGGAGTGCCCGGTGTTCCCAGAGGGGGAAATTTTTTTTTCCCTCAATCCTAAAAGCGCCTAGAGGAAAGAATATTTTGACTTATTAAAATTATTGAAATATTAGTTAAAACTTGTCGCAAACGTCTAAATATTGCATTGTTAGGCGAGTACGAACGATTCCCGAAATTTCAAAGCTCTAGCTTGATGGGAAGTTGGTTAAATTAACGATCGAAAATTTGATGACACACACACACACACACACCAAGTGAAATTCAGAAAAACGTTGTAAAATAAGAACTTCGCTGCTGGGTCAGTGACCATTAAAGCGTGGGGGCGTACTGCGCATGAGTAAACATGCCGCACCGCCTTGCAATGTGAACAACATTCAAGATTATTACAAATTATAATCAAAATAATTAAACACTTTAGGAAATGAAATTTTACAAAGAAATAGTTGTGAATACACATAAATTTACATAAAAAATCAAATACAAAATAATAATTAAATTAAAATTTGATATAAAAAGCAATAAAATATTTCTCAAATTACAAAAAGCAGTACGCACAATTTGGAGACAATTCTTTTAAACACACCGGAATTTATCTTAATATCTGCAACATGAATAATTATATCTTTCCTCATATATATCTTAATCATGCGATCCATAATCCATTTACAAAGTGGTAAATTGTCTTTAATTAGGACCATATCCCCAATTTTAACATTTTCTTTTTCAAACATCCATTTTGTGCGTTGTTGCAGATTGTTAAAATAATTAATGCTCCATTTTCTCCAAATTGTCTGTAAGTCTTTAGTGGCTTTTTGCCACAGGTGTAGTTTGTTGCTTTGAATAGCAATAAGAAAAGGTTCTACAATGGAAGTAAGAGAGCCTATAAGAAAACGAGCTGGTGCTAAAATTTCTAAATCCTCTATTTCAGAAGAAAGAGTTAGAGGGCTTGAATTTAGCATTTCTTCAACTTGAATTGTAATTGTCAAAAAGTCTTCATAAGCTCAAAAGTCTTTCACTCCTATGTTACTTTCCAAAGACCACCAAAGTGTGGCGCTCTGGGAGGAATGAATTTCAATTGAATGTTTTCTTCGGAGGAGAACTTATGAATTATTTCATTGTGTTTGCTCATTGTCTTACGGAAATCCCTAAATTCTTTGTTTGCTCCAACAAAGTTTGTACCCTTATTCGAAAATATTTTTGCTCATTTCCTTCTTACAAAAAGCGCTTAAATATTGCTATGAGGGACTCTGACGCCAAGTCAGAAATTATTTCTAGGTGTACAGTCTTGGTAATAAGGCAAATATACATACATAAATTTTCATGAGAGATCCCTTCCTTTGATTTTTTTTTTATGATTATAGGACCACATAGATCAATGCCTACTGAATTAAACACAAAATCAAGATTTATCCTTTCTTTGCGTAAATCTCTCATTTTCTGGGGACCCGTGTGATGATCGGGTATGACATCACATGGGTTCCTACTGTAAAAACAAATCCCACTGTAGCTCATGCATGTCATGAGAGGCGAATAAAATGGGTACCCATCGTCTGGGGGTTATAATCCGACACCCAGTCCCAGGGGTTTATATGATGGGAACACAGGAACTTGCCTTTTTCAGGTAAGTGCGGGCATCATGACCCCGAGGCACCCTAGAGCTCTTTTTTCTTTCACATGGGGTTCGCTCTCTTTGGTAAACACAGGTGACGCACCCCCGGAATATCCTAGCGGTCCTTCTCTATTTTCGGCCCTCCTTCTTGTCAACCAATTTTTGAAGTTTTTTTTTAAAAAAATTTCACGTATTGTCCCCTGTTTTATCTTGTTTGGCGCATCATAGCCACATCTGGCTCTTGGGCCAATAACCTGTACATTCACTCCCTCACTCCTCCCTAGTGATCTTTTTCTTTATCTATGAGGTTTAATGTCTTTGGTAGACATGGGTTACGCTCTCCCGGGATATCCTATCGATCCTTTTCTATTTTCGACCCTCCTTCTTGTCAACCAATTTCTGTTTTTTTTTTTTCATTTTATCACGTCTAGAAAACAGTTAAATCTTGTTTGGCGCAGCATAGTCATATGTGACTTTTACGCCAACAACCTTTACATTCACTCACTCGCTCACTCACTCATTTCTGGTAATATGTTTTAGGATTTGCCTTTAAACGTGTTGAAAACAATCATGTACACTGGTGTTCAAAATTAAGAGAATTTGCATATTTTGTTGAATTTCATGAAAAGAATTGGACGAGATGTAAAAATACTGTTTCGAAACAAAGATGCAAATCTTGTACGTCGAATACGTAAGAGTGTACGTGTATGGGAGCAGAACTAGTCGAAAAACGGGATTTATAAGCACGCGTGCCAAAACCGCATTTCTTTCGCTAGCGCATTTCGCCGAGTTTCTTTGTGTGTTTTTTTTTTTTTTTTTTGCAGCAAACCCTTAAATTAAAATTCAAACATTAAGTGTGAGTAGCGACCAAGATTTAGATGATTGAATGAGGTAACGAATTGGGGGTAGATTAGAAACAGCCCAGTCTCAAATCCTGATTTGCAGATAATTCGATTTTATGCCCAGCTTCGCGTTCAACTTATGGAAACAGTTTAATGATACCGAATCCGTCGAGAAAATGCCTAGGTAAGGTCGTCCAAAAGCCTTGGCGGCCAGAGAACATCATCATATGTCCATTACAGCGATACATAACACGGATGCTACAGCTTCTCATGTCTCTCATGAGTTGTAGGCAGCCACAATAACCCGAGTTTCAAGGATGATTGTTTCCAGAAGACATCTTGAGAGAGGTCTGTTTGCGTCCCGCTCAGTTCTGCGAACATGAGAGTCCGCTTAAAATGATGCAGAGATCATACAGATTGGAGCATGAATCAATGGGTGACCGTTCTTTTCACTGTTGGGTCCATGTTCAGGCTAACCAATGATTCTCGCCGTCTTTCATATGGAGAAAACCAGATACCCACTAGCTGCCCTCCAATGTCCAGGAAATCGTCCATTACGGCAGCGGAGGCTTAATGGCCTGGGCAGACATCATGTTGGATAACCGCACATTCCTCCATATCTTTGAAAGAGGCAGTGCGCTTGAGAGGTATAGGGAAGAGTTCTTGAAGCCCTATATCAGTCTTTTCAGGGGTCCAATTGGTCCTGATTTCCTTTTAATGAATGACAACGCAACGTCATATAGGGCTAATCAAGTTGACGAATTTCTGGAAAGAGAGGTTATTCGCCGGATGGATTGGCAAAACAGATCTCCAGACCTTAATGCTATAGAGTATGGTTGGGACACTCTAGGGAGGGCAATTGCTTTTTGCAAACCCCCTCCGAGAACCATCCAAGACCTGAAAACAGCGTTGCTGAACGAGTGGTACCAATTGCGACAGGAATTCGTAAACTCCCTTATTTCCAGCATAAAATCAGGTTGCGAGGCCTTTATATCTGTAAGAGGTGACCATATCCCCTATTAACCCGTTTTTTTTTTCTATTCTGCAACTGCTGTTTCATACCTTGAGATTCCGATGAATGTTACGCACGATCATGCGTGTGTATTATAATTGTTGAATGATTATTTTTTTTGTATTATATCAACCTTATGTACACATCATTTTTCATTAAAATCTGTCCAGTAATTCTAGAGATAACCGACCAAATTGGAAAATTATCATAATTTTAAAAACTAGCGTATTACTCGACCATTCAAAGGCCAATATTTTTGCCTTATTTGATAAAGCAATGTTTGAGGTCCAGAAAGCATATATTTTTCATGATAATTCGTAATTATCAAATGAACTAACTTGTCTTTAGAAGGCAATAAAAGTGGGTACTTGCTGCCATAACTAATAGTAGAGTTTTGGTCAGACGACCGCCTACTCTTAGTAAACCATCTCCATCAATAAAGGATGATAAATTTTTTAGCTTACTTGAAGGGTAAACATTAGAATTTATTCTCAAATCCCTGATTTTATCTTTAAATGTCCTGCATTAAGTCTTTTCAATCAAAAAGTTCTCTGCTGACTTAAACTGTTCGTAGCTGAGAGGATAAATTCTCTTTTGATTTGAGACCTTGCATTTATTGATGAACCTGAAAATATAAACTAAAATACGTACAATTTTCAGAAACTTATTACTCATTTGAAATAAACTATCCAAAAAATCAGGTACACTATAAAGAGAAATTATAATATTAGTATTAGAGTTCAATTTAGTGTCCTCTTTTTCATTTCAGGAAGATACTCTTCTTTTGGAACATGATGATTCTCTTCAACTTCAGGTAGGTTATGAGATATCAGGAAAGAAGGATTTTTCTACCTCATAGAATTATTCAGAAATGATTCAACGCTAGTACTTCTGGTCAATAGATTTTCAGAATTATCTTGACCAGGACAGTAAAACTGGGAGTTTTTATCTGGCAAATTTTTTATGGCGCTAACATAAAAAACAATCAATATTACAATTCAATCCATATTATGATCTGTATAATATTACAATATATGAATATATGAATTAAAAAAACAATGTAAAATAATATGTTTGGAACTTACAGTATATAAGATTTTAAATTTTTTAAGTATATATAAGATGTGGCTATGAAATAACGAAACTGATGCTATAAAACATTTTATTTTGATATCATATATATATATATATATATATATATATATATTATGCAAATATTAGATCCAAATCATAAAGATATCATTATTCAAAAAATCCACACATAATTAGGCGCAAAGCAACCATAAGAATGTATGAAATAAATATACTGAAAATTTATGAAAGAATAATTTAAAATATTTAAAAAGACAAAAATCCAGAAAGAAATGTAACAATGAAAGAAAAATAAATGAAAATATGGAACCCAGCAAGTCAAAAAGCAATATCGGGCTGAGGACCGATTAAGCGGGGTTAAACTAGTTTAATGGTACCAACCTTCCCCCTTTGCGACTTGGTAGGCTGAATTAGGAAATCCAAATTGCAAAAGAATTCATGATTATATGGTGATGATGTGTTATATTTTTTTCATTTTGAGTATGTGATATACATCTTGAAGCTTAAAGAAAATTCCGCCTTACTACTCACATATTTGAATCTTCATTTCTTTGAATTTTGTAAGTAATTTTTATATTTTGATTTGTTGATAATTTTCAGAATTATAGATTTTATTTTGTAAATTTTATCGTTGAAATTTTTTGCATTTTTAATCATTGAACTCTTTTGTAATTTGGATTTCCCAATTCAGCCTACCAGGAATTATAGATTTTATTTTTGTAGATTTTATCGCTGAATTTGTTTGCATCTTTTAATCATGAACTCTTTTGCAATTTGGATTTCCTAATTCAGCCTACCAAGTCGCAAAGGGGGAAGGTTGGTACCATTAAACTAGTTTAACCCCGCTTAATCGGTCCTCAGCCCGATATTGCTTTTTGACTTGCTGGGTTCCATATTTTCATTTATTTTTCTTTCATTGTTACATTTCTTTCTGGATTTTTGTCTTTTTAAATATTTTAAATTATTCTTTCATAAATTTTCAGTATATATATATATATATAT
>BMAW01049666.1:1352949-1509957 GCA_019974015.1 Nephila pilipes | reverse complement strand
TCCTCTGCATCACTCCCACCTGGCAGGTTCACCGACCTCTCTCTCCTTCCCTTCTCCTACTCCATCCTTTCCTCGCTCATTCCCACCTCCCCCAACTCAGTTCGCCAGACTCTGCCATGTTGCTGCATTGACAACACGGACGAAGTAGAAGCGATGTTTAGGTCAGCTGACCTTCAAACCCGTAGTATACTGATACTAGGTATGTTGCAGGGCCACTGGTATGTTGTGAAGTGCTTAAAGAATACAAGATGCAAGTTGAGGGTATTGCTTCCTCCAGTTTATTGATTGATGATTAGATAACGACATCCATCTGCTTACACTCTTTTTCATACATACTTCTACACTTTTACTGCATAATGTTGTAGAAATATGATGTAGTTTCAAAAATAAGGAAATAACGACGAACTTCAAATATAAGTTAAGAACGTAGAGGAATTTCACTTCCCGAATGAACCATTCATGAGATTTTACTTTATTTTCGATTAAACAGTAAAAAAAAGGTGTATAACGCCTCATAAAATTATAATTTTTACTCAATTTTCCATAATTGTTTTTATGTAAATATTTCAGTTAAAGATATATCTAAGATTTGTGTTTTAGTTAAGTTATATATTAGATATATCTTCTATGGTATACTTTGTTTTGAAGTTGATATATTATTTTTCCTGCTTATTTGATTTATAATTAGATTCTATCATTAAATATTTATTTTATACTTATCATAGATACAAAATGGTATGATATTAATCGTTATATCATCCTAAAAAATTCATACTTCTATTCAGTCATTGATAAGGAAGCAGTTTCTGTGACTCAATATAATGTATATACGATAAAAAAATGAGGTTGGATTAGTGAGACCGGAGCCGGTCAATTATGAAAAATCCAGGTTGACTGGAGACAGGAAAATGAAATAAAACAAAACATATTGTACAAATCGATTTAAAACCCTGTTTTATGATAAAACGTCTACCAGCGAACAAACAGTTAATCAATTGAATTTTCATTCGAGATAATGTAGTACCGTATGCCATTTGTCACTAATACGAGGTGTAACTAAGATTTTGTTGGTTTAGCGCCTGAATATATATTTGTAAAATTGCTTTCCCTCCACACCCACTCCCATGCGCACACACCTTTCTTTTCATACGTTAAAAGGTACTGTGAGAATTTGAAGACGGCCTTTCAATTTTTTCAATTCAAAAAAAATCGTGCAGATCTATCGAGTTAAAGAAAATTTATATTGATTCAAATACTCTCAATTATAATTTTTAAAAAAATATGTGTGATGTGGGATGGATTTCTTCGATTTCCTTTCTTCCCTTTCCTCTCCTTTCTTTCTTTGAAATTGCTTGATTTTATATTTCGAAATTGTATAGGCACAGCCACTTTAAACTTTTAAATCAAGAAAAAAGATAATAGAAAACATCTTAACACCGTGTTAGCAAAGCTCTCTAAATACATTTATTATACTTTCAACGATTGTCATGGCAATTCTCATAGATGTCTTACGACTCGAGATATTTATTTCCTAAAAATGCTTTCGATGTGGATATATCTTTTATTACTTTCAATCAATCAATATCTAGAAATTCATAAATCAACAAGCGTGTGAAAAGAACGTTTATTGTGTTAATTATTTTTAAACTGGAAATTTTGCAGCATTTCTGATATTGTTTCTAGGGAAAAGAGTTTTTTTTTATGCTTTGCTCAAGAAATATTTTATGGATTTACGTTTTCAAATAAAAATCTTGAAATTAAAGAAATTCTTAGTATGAAACGCTTTACTTTACTTCAAAGTGAGCAGTGCAATAAAAATCTGAGGGAATGAAGTAAAAAAAATTAATCATTAAACCTGCTTTGAATACCTACCAATGAAAAATGAATATATATATATATATCAATTGTTTAATTTTGATATTTAACCGAAATGTTGAGAGAAATCTGAAACAAAGTTGAGAAAGAGCGAATAGAAACAGTGATTCTCAGTTTCCGTCAGCTTTAGATTAATTTAATAAGGCGTTAAATTTAAATGAATGATGGCTGTAAAGTAAAATAAACGGGAAATTTTAACAAAAATATTATTATCAAATTCCAATTGTTGTATAAATGGCGTATCCCAATAAGTTTATTTTTCAAGAATTCTCCCTTATTGATTATCGAACAGAGAGGATTTTTACAAGATTCATCTCTAGACTATAAAAGATAAAATGTGTAAGTCGTCGTCACTTACAATTTAAATAATTTTACACAGCCCAAAGAAAATGACCAGAGAAAATTATTTATACAGGTTAAAAACATAATAACGGCTGTAACAGCTAATCAAAATAAACCATTACTAATAGCAAAAATTTGTTCATCTAAAAAAAATTCAACCGATGTTAAATATGAAAAAGAAGAAAAAAATTTAAAATTTGATATAAAACTTTCTAGCTATACAGAATAATAAAATAATGTAAATTCATCATCCGAAAGACACATTTTAAATTCATAGAATGATTTCATAATAGTCGACAATTTAAATTAACAAAATCGAATTATTGTGATTTTTGTTCTAGAATTTATGCATAGGCTGGCCACATAAAGCTCTAAAAAAATTTATTTATTATTCTAATAAGTTTATTAAAGTTTATTAACTTTCAAGAAATAAATAAAGAAAATATTAATAAATTATTATTATGAATAATAAGATATATTTTTTAAGCAAAAAAATTAGAATAAAAAAAGGTAACCTTAATTAAATAATAATATGTTCGCTCACTTTTTTTTAATCACACACTTGCGTGAGATAATTTGGAATGATATTTTCTAAATTTAGTTTTCGCCAAAGCATTTGGCTTATAACTCCCTCTCAAACAATATTTGGCTAAATATTGTTTAGCCAATACTGCTGAAAGAGACACGTATTGTGTTTGTATTGAATTATTTAAAGATTTTCAAATGTTGGTGCATTAAAATTTATTCGCTGACTATTCATTATGAAAGGAGGCTAAACCATCATGTTGTTCTTTATATTCATATAATATATACATTCTAAAGTCAATGGCATTCACAGGGGACCTCCCAACATGAAATAGTGTATTTTAAGGTTAAAAAAAATAGGAATATAGAACTATATAACGAGTAATATATATATATATAATCTGGATCTTCCCCCCCCCATCAAAAAAAAAAAAAAAAACTCTACGTATCTAGGCACAGTACGGTATTAAAAAGTTCGGTTGGTCGAGAAAATTTAAATATCTCTGACCCTCATATTCACCAAATTAAATTAAACACAAATATTAAAGTAGTACCTAAAATAGTTAAATAATTGAAAAAAGAAATTATTTTTTTAACCTGATTTTTAATTTTTATGAGCTTTTCTAAATATACGTGCAGAGATTTTATAAACTGGAAGTACATCATTAAGAAAGATATTAAAAAAATTCAATAGTGTACTACGTCAATCAGTTACTCTCAAATTTTTTAAACTCTTTTCTTAAGTTTTTTTTCTCATATGATCTACTCAAAATACTAGAAGGGTTTTTTTTTTTTTTTTTTTTTTTTTTTTTTTGTGATTATTATAAAATTTCAGAAATTTTTTGTTGTTGTTTAATATAACATGTTTCATAATTCTCTAATCGGGAGATAAGGATTTAAATAAATGGCTCTCTTTTAAAAAATCTACAAATTAGATACAGCTACGTTTGTTATTATTATTGTTGCTACTTTTTTTGCAGTGTCAGTTGGGAAAGAAAATTTAAAACTCTCCAGTAACTCTAGTACAAAATTAAACCCATATACAAATTGTGAAACACTTCTAAGAAACTGAGAAAAATCGGCAAAAATTGATTTGTATATAATTAGCTGGAAGTTTAAATATTGTAATATTTTGAGGAAAAATAACATTTTAAATAATTATTTGTTTGAAAATAATTTTTTTATCTTTTTTTTCTTCTTAAAATGTATATTTTATTGTGAGTTCAAATAGGATGAATAAAAACATTTTTTTTTTTCATAAATATCTAATTTTAAAAGTTACTCACAGAGTACCTGAAACTTCAAACAAAATAAATTAATCAGCTTGCTAATTTCTTCGGGACCCATGAAGCAGCTAGTAAGTAATGCAATTCTATTTACAATACCACTTCACAGCGGTGATTTTTTTACCGCTAAACCTTGCCCTGTACTGGACCCCATGCCAATTTATTAGCACATCACATGAAAATATAAAACAAATATCGGTGATCGGAAAACCGTCTTCTAAAATATAATAACAGCGGTCTCAGAAAGATAAACCTACTGATCTATGCATCTTTTAAATCAAGTATTACAGGGATTCTTAAATCTCATTTCGTTCCAATGTCCATTAAGATGAAGGCAATGGATCCTTTTCAAAATCGAGTGCCTTTTCTTAAATGCATGTGTGTTAAGTGGTAGAACAGCTTTCAAATATACAAAATGTCCAAGCATCGAACTGAGCTCGATGGTCGAAATTTTTTGCAATCTGAGACTCTACAGTAAATACAATAAAGTTCCTTTTTTTTACAGGAAACAATTAACACACATACGTATAAGTGTATGAGTATTATTCAAGACTCGGATCACTTTTAATTGAAGTAAAATTTTCAGTTAATCTTTTGGCTTGGGCGCGTTTTAATTACCCGCTCCATTCGTCATACAAACATTTATTTTTCCTTATTCTTCAACAGGAATAAAAATATTTTATAAAGATTTGCCTGTCTGATTATTTTATTCCCTTATTACTTTGTGACTTTTGATACATAAGTATCGCAGATCTATCGAACAGTACCCGATCGTAAGTACCAAAGTGGAAGCGTTACATTCAGTCGCTCACATGTATATGCTTTCAAAAATCCCAGAGACTTCAAAATTTGTCTTCTAACGCATCTTTGTCGCCAGGTGTATGACTTGGCGACATTGGTGGAATCATTCATCACCAAGTCGATTGCCAGGGTCTCAATACATCTTTCGGCCCTTCAGCTGGGAGAAAACATAGATCCAAACTTCCGTAACAATACGAAAATGTACATATGCATAGAGGTAAAATGGCGCGATAATACCAATTAACTACGTTTAAAAAAGCCTTTATATAATAAAAAAGCATATATCATATATATCATGTTCTTCTTTTCTTATGATACTTTACATGATAATGAATATTTTAAACAATAAAATAATGATACAGGAATAACAAGATTATATCTTGCATAAATTATTTAATACATAAGAGATTTCAAATACATTTTTATTTCTGAAAGACAATATCACAGTGATAACTGTTATTTATCTTAAAGTAGATTTTTTTTTTTTTAAAGAATTTAAGTGGTGGGTATTAATTAGTAACTGATGTAGTGTGATATTACTATAAATTTTGAAATTGAAGAAAGGCTGAAGCATCTAATTTTATTACTTTCATTCAGGGAAAAAGAGTCAGATGATTCATTTTTCCTCATCGAAAGTTCGTGAATCCCTGAAATGTTTTTTCATGGTCTTAGAAACAGTCCATGAACCCCGACTCTTAACACATAATTATTTTCTGTTCAATACAACCTAGAGACAGCTCTCGTCAAATACAAATGTTACCATACCAAATAAATGTAACTATGTGCCTAATTTATTACAAAAATATTTTTGAACAAAAATACAAGATCTAATATGTTATCTCTGTAAGAAAGAAAGTGGGTTTATTTTTCATATTCAAACTCATAAATCCCATAGAAAGGTATATCTCCACGTCCTTGCAAGAGTTTAAGAACCCGATACTTGTGTCGTTAAAGTCTCTCTCAGAAACAATGCGGGGCTATCGGTTGAGACCTCGTAACTTTGAATCGGTAAAAGTGACGAGGACAACACCGAGCTAGCATTTCCTTCTCAAATATTGTACGTGGTAGCCTAGTGGTCATGGTTTCGTGACCGGCGGTTTCGTTCAGTCGCGGATTCGATCGCGGTCATAAAGACCCGCCGTGTAGCCGAAGGCTGATCGTTAAATTTGTCGAGGCCCAAGTCCTCCTGTTGGCATGGAGGGAAGTTAGAGGAGAAGTGGGTGCCAGCTCCAGTGTCGTTCTCGTCACTTGACCGAGTTCGATACAGATCTCTGTCGCCAATAGCCCTCGTGTGTTTATCTAGTGCGACGTTATAAAAACAAAACAAAACCTTCTCAAACTTAACACCATGCCAATGGGAGGTTGAGATAACAGATTTAACAAGCATCAGCCCGACTACAAGGCAGGTCTTTACTGGCATAAGAGCTCGAACCCACGACGGCGGAAACAACAGCGGCTGCAAGTTTGCCAACCACGACCATTCGGCCACCATGGCCATGAACCCGTGTGACTCAAACGAGCTGCTCTCACTAAATGCGAACGCATGTTCCGTAGTGCTTTTATTATATAATTTGGCAAAAGTGATGAGTATAAAATGTAGTACATAGTGTAATCTTAAAAAAAAATTGAATAGTTTTTTTTTTTTTTTTCTCTTTCTTTCTATCAAGTTCTCTCACATTCTCGTGGTCAGAATCCATGGACAGCGGCTAAATTTGCGAATATTTTCTGTCCTACACAACCCATAAACCCATCCACAAACAGATACAGATATTGTCCGGTAAATAATTGATCAAAAATAGCTTTTCACCGTCGTCAATGTCACTTGTGTCGGCGAGCGTGCTGTCAACATTATGCATTACCTATTCAACGACGGCGGCATTTCGCTCCGCCTCTGTGTTTTTTGTCCGCTAAACTCACTGGAAATGAGCCAACAGAGAATTTAGTGATAACAATAAAAAAAAATTGAAACAAAACCACAGCGGCGAGTCCGCCCGCACGCGATCCTGTTTGTCCAATGAAAAACCACATCCGCAGCATTTCAATTTGCTTGAGATACCATCTGGAAGTGAGATTAATGGATCTCCCTCGTAATGGAACCAATCATCTCTGTAATAACAGGTACCAATCACACTTCAGCGACAACTGCACTTCTTCACTTATGATTGGCCCAGCCAATAAGTAGTCATTACTTATTAGTTAGGTGGCGCTTTTTTGGTACGGCCACTAAGGAGACGAATGGTGCTCGACATTTGATTACCTCTTTTTTTGGCTGTTGTGTCTCAGGCTCCCCTCTCCTTCCAGTTACTTTATTTTTTTTTTTTAAAAAAAAAAAAAGATCTACTAATAATATGTCTTAGTTTTTATTACTGTGCGTAGGGAAAAAAAGATCCATAGGTTAAAGATGAAGCATGGATCCATCATCGTTCTTCAGAGATGGATTATGTAGTCAAATCTATTCTAAACAATGAGTATAAAACGAAAACTTGAATTCGTTGTATATTCTCATATTATGAGTCATTTTTCACCGTTTTGATTTTAGAAACTCAGAACTACAGTGGATCAATAAAAGGACCTTTTTTTTTTTTTCAAAGTGGGACATCTCTTAATATTTAGGTAACAGTATGCGTTTTTCAAGAAAATGCATTTTGCCATCACAGTTTTCATTTGTTAATAGAAATTTTTTATCAACAAAGGTAGACACGTGAAACTGTAATATGTGTTTTTTAATTATACGTATGCAATTTGCTTAGTTATAGTGGCGCTCTGAAGTCTCTCCGTCAAGTAAACTCTAAGGACTTTCATATGATGTTATTTGATTCTAAATTTCTTCTTGTGGATGAATTGTGACATATAAATTATAAATGTCTGGGATGGGTGTTTATTGACGTCGCACTGAGAAACTTGAGAGCTATTGGCGAAAGGACCTCATAATTCTGAATCTCGGTGAAGTGATGAGGACGACACTTGATAGCATTCCCTCTCAAACTTCCCCACCAAGAAGCCAACGGAGCTTGAGACCACGTAGAAATATTGGTATGAATAAGTATGATGAGGTAGCATTTTTTAATCGAGTTTAATTTCCGCTGAGGAAATTATTAGAGAGTGAAGATTAGAATGTCTCGAAGTCGGACATGTGCTAACGAAGCTGAGAAGAACCAAAAGATTACGTGAGACATTAGTGCAGGGTTCTCACCCTTGAACAACAGACATGTAGTAGGATCCAGCTTACAAGAATAGTACTTACTCGGATCGGTTAGGCAGTATCAGTTAAACAATAATACAAAAATTATGTTAGGTTCCTTTGCGTGTTGAGACCTGTTCCATGTACGTAATAATATAAATATTTAAATATGAATATTCGAAGATTCGACAGTCAAATTTGATTTCCTTCGTTGTCTGATTATTTAAATGGTGATTGAACTTAAATAACTAGTGATGACACAATTATACGAAAAGAAATAAACTGGTTCGTTACAGTATATTTAGTGTTGATTTCAAATAAGAACGAAATTCTTGCCGCGATTTTTTTAAAAAAGTTTATTTTGGTAATTAACATTATTTCGAACAGTTCTGCTTGCATGTGTGAGACGTGCACTTACCAGTGCCGTCATAGCTGCGCTACTGGAGCTCATGTCAGATTTCCCCCCCCCCCCATCTTTTTTTGAAATTTGTTGCCACAGTGGATTGCTATTTTTGCGTGGAACATTTCAGCATCCAGAGAGAGAGCTGAAGTAGGGGTAATATCTAGAAATCGAAGGATGGTCTAGAAGCAGGATGTACTCGTTAAGGTTAGAGTCAATTACAGGCAACATTCCTCCATCCTCTTTGGAACCATGATTCTGATCTGAAGGTGCTGGCTCCTATCAAAATTTTTTGAATACAAATCTCACATCTAATTAGGGGTGATTCTCGAATCATGGTATGTGTACCTCTAGGGGGGGTACGCGGAGGTTTCTTAAGAGGAATGTAAGAAACTAAAATTAAAAGATTAACAATACCTATTAAACCTACGAAATTAAACTCTATCTTTGAGGATATGTCAAATTTTAATTTACACAAAAGAATGACCGCGAAAAGTTCGAAAAAGGAAAAAAAAAATATTAAATTAGTCATTTTGAATATGTATTGCGTATTGAAGTTGGTCTAATGAATTAGTGCTATTTATTTATTTCTTTGTTAGTTTACAATTTCAACCTTAAATGGCTGGTGTCATCGACCATCCAGATGTTATTTTAGTAGGAAAAATTTTGCAACAAATTGTCATTTTGTGCTCAGTATTAGCAAGATTAGTTGCATGATGTAGCATCTACCTGTCACTAGGGAAGTATTTTTTAATATGTATAGCCATAGGCGCCATGTATTGGAATTCCATTAGGATTAACTGGCGATTCAATAAGTGAAAACTATGTAAATAACGAATACCTTCACAGGTTAATTCGTTTATTTAGATATTACACTAAAGGACACAACAATTTAAGGACAAATAATAAGGGTTAACAAATAATGCAAATTTACATGATTCTCAGGTAAAATACCATGTTTATAAGTTGGCTCCTCCACCTGGACTGCTTGGTTCCAGGGTTCCAGGAAGTCATCACTCCTCCGGTAGCTCCGCTAGGTGACGCTTGAAAGCAGGGCGGACAGACGTACAACCTCTCATCTAAAATTTAAAGTAAATATACACTTCAAGTTTAATTACAATAACTATTGTAACGATGACATGTTGTGCATTACTCCCCTCTGCGGCATTTCACCTTTGCACCTACCAATAATCCGGCGTTTTACACTAGTTGAAAAAACTTACCTGCAAATTATTTTTTGTGTCTTCTGCTTCTATGGAATATTGCAGGTTACAAAAATAAAATAAGAGGACTTTTTTTTGTAGTTTTAGTTATTTCACATGCGTTTGGTCTTTGTTGCGTTTGCGTATTAAATTTTATATAATAATTCATAAATTTTGCTATTATTAGTGATTTTAAAATCCTCAGCGTTTTCGATAAATCCGGCAATATTCTGGCCTGATATCTGGGATTACCGAAGAGTACTGCTCATTGAAAGACAATCATAATAATTACACTTTACACCACAAAAACCTGGAAGCTAGTATTTTTTTCAGACAATGTAAACGATCTCATGCATATTTCCTTTTAACGAACCTCAGGGGCTGCTTTAACATACTATGATGTAATATGAGAACTTTGCCTTAACCGTAAATATATGTAATGAGCCATTTTGTTTGAAAAGCAGCGAAAGAATGAGAAGATATAGAGGTGGAGGGAAGTCATGAGGTGCTATAATAGAGAGGTTCAGCATCTGTAAGTGGACATACAGAGCAATATATCTGACTTGGATTCCGTTGTTACAGATCTTCTGTTCAGAGACTGCGAAATAAGTAGCTATAATTATCATAATTAGAATCAGTGGTGAAGGTTTAGATACTTGCTCCTCACATTTATTTCAGTGTTCAAACATTTGAATAAAAGGTTAAAAGACTTTGGTTGAAGTCTTTTATTGTATAATTCATACCTCCTCACTGAAGATGAGTGCCGTCTCAGACCTCATTCCCCCCTCCTCCATTTTTTTTAAATTTGGCTTTTTATGTATTTAATATTTCAGTGTTCGAAAGTTTTTAGTTGGGTTTTTTGTGCATTCCATAGTATTTCTTAATTTGCAGGGTGGTTCAAATTGCCTTTATGGAATGGAAATGAGGCATCAGGAATAGGAAATAAGGTAACTCACAATAGTATTGCCATTGATCATTTTCCTTTTTCTAAAGAAACTATAAACGAACCCCTTCGCCTCCAGAGCAATCGTCAATATAACTTTTCAGCCAGTATACTTACCTGCTTTTCAGAAGATAATGATGATTTATCGAAAGTTAAGTTCGAAGCACAAAATGACGAGCTTCTCGACGTGAGCAATCCATTATGATTTGTCATCAAGGGCTGCCAAATAAATTAAATAGGAATTATAAAATTCGTTTGAAATCGTTCAACAGAGGCAGCACACAATGGTAGCATCAACTTGGTTTTAGCTGCGCCATCACTCGTCAAAACAGGCACTTCGCCATTTTTTCCCATATTTTTCCCATAATCTATTACATTTAATAATAATAAGCCCCAACAAATGATTAATTTTTTTTCGGAAAATTCAATGACCCTATATAAATAACGTGTTTTGGTCATCTGGACGGCTTATTTGAAATCATAGTTTCTCAAAAAGTGCCTGATTAACGTTTGAAAGGAATTTCTTTCATTCTTCAGACTTTGAATTAATCCATAAATTTTACTCTTTATCCATTTCTTATATTATAAATTGAGTATTTGGAATTTTGTTCCAGCGATTATTTAAAAAAAAAAAAAAAAAAAAAAAAACAAAACGTGTAAGACGACAATATTTATAACTTGGGATTTTCAGGTGTATTTCTTTTCAAATTAACCTTTTACAGCTTTCCACAATACATTATTTGGGTTGAGAATCTCTGCTTGTGGATGAACTTATGTAAATTAGCATTGATGTATTGAAGCGTAGTGAATAAGAGTGATAAGATAGCATTTTATAGCTGAAAAGATAAATTGAGTTAGATAAGTGAGAGAGAGAAAGAGAGGAGAGAGATCGATTGCTTGAAACACGAATTAAACTCATGATTATCACAGAGATTGATGTTGGACTGGTTCGGACTCGGACTCACCCAATTCATTTCTGATTATCTTTTGCAGAGTACGCGGGGAGGGCTGCTCTGATCATTGATGACCATCTTGATTTTGATCATTCTTTAGAAGGAAGAATAAAACATTGTTTAATTATTTCACACATGTATCTCTTACCTACGGACTTTTTTGTGACTTACAATTGAATAAATTGTTGATAGAAAACCAGGATGTCACAGATTGAGTAAATTTGATTTGAAATGCAAAATTTTTTTAGTTCTATGCGCAGATTTTTTTATATATTTATATATATACGATTCTTGTGTTGAGTTAGTGAGTGATTGGTGAAAATTTGTGACACAAGCTAAATATGGCTATGCTGTGCCAAACAGTACAACTATGATCAGACGTTGAAAAATAGTGAAAATACCGTATTAGGATTGACAAGGAGCGGGGGGGGGGGGGTTGAAAGAAAGCAGAGAGAAGGATCACTTTGATATCCCGAACGTCACCCTTGTTAACCAAATACAGTAATCCATAGAACAAGATATTCAGTGGTGATGCCGTACTTACTTGGAAGAGGTAATTCCCGAGGAGACATATTCATCTCCGTGAGGATCTTCCATTTTCTAGTTTAAACACATCAACATTGCAGGAACAAAAATAAAGACAAATACATTACAAGTGACATGCAGCCTTTGCTACTACTGAGAATTATGATCTGGTAAAACTAAAAAAAAGTTATGGTCGTAGTAAGACTTGGATTGAAGACTATTTTGCAACAAATCCATAAAAAAAATGATGAATGTTTCGTTTAATTTCTTTGTGGTGCAAGCGGTTTCCTGAAAATCTCATTTGTGCATAATTTGTCATACAAAATTTTAAGAAAAAAGTGAAGTGAAAAAATGCTTCCTTCCACTGAACCTTTGCATGGTATTCTTAGCCATAAGGATCAGCTTTCAGAACATTTTCTTTCTACAATTCGTAAGTATAATGGATGTTTTCAGATGACGTCATTCGGAGCAAAAGAATTGAAGGAAGGAAATTTTATGCCAACATTTAAAGTTCACGGGCAGGTATATCACAGGATAGGTAGCCTATTAGCTGAGCCTCCTCGACAACCTTCTTTTCTTCAGCTTTACTTTCTCTGTGATGATGAACGTGAAAAACACATTCATTGTGGTATTTTCCCAGGTGTTAAGCCAGAATTAGCCAATTACAAAAGGCGCTACATGAACATAACAGGTATATTCACGATTTCAAAGCTGCTGTTGATTCAGTTCCTAAAGACCAAAAGGAGTTCAAGGTTATAATTAATGCCGATAAAAAACCATCTGGAGAACACAAAGGTCGTTTCAATGCTCCAATTTTCTTGATATTTTATGTATAGGTTCCAAAATATAATATTATCGTCTGCCCAGCGAAGCGGGTGGGTATCAGCTAGTATAAAATATATACAATAAAAAATCGTTGAGTTGGATTAATAATCATCGGAGCCGGGCAAGATTATTAAGAATCCGGGTTGACTGGAGACAGGGAAAATGAAATAAAATAAAACAAACATGCCGGAAATCATATTGTACAAATCGATTAAAAACCCTGTTTTATGAAGATAAAGACGTCTACTTAGCGAACAAATAGTTAATCGATTGCATTTTCATTCTAGATAATGTAGTACCGTATGCCATTTGTCACTAATGATAGGAGGTGTAACTAAGATTTTGTTGGTTTAGCGCCTGAATATATATTTGTAAAATTGCTTTCCCTCCACACCCACTCTCATGCACACACACCTTTCTTGTCATACATTAAAAAGTGTTACTGTGGGAATTCGCAGACGGCCTTTACAATTTTTTCAATAAAAAAAATCGTGCAGATCTATCCGAGTTAAAAATTTTATATTGATTCAAATACTTTTCTCAATTATAATTTTAAAAAAAATATGTGTGGTGTGGGACGGATTTCTTCGATTTCTTTCCTCCTTTCCCCCACATTTTTTTTTTTTTTTTTTTTTTTTGAAATTGCTTGATTTTATATTTCGAAAATTAATAGCTTTAGGCACGGCCACTTTACACTTTTAAATCGAGAAAAAGATAATAGAAAACATTTTAACACCGTGTTAACCAAAGCTCTTTAAATACATTTATTGAACTTTCAACGATTTCTAATGTCATGGCTTTAAATTCTCACTAGATGTCGCCACGACTCGAGATATTTATTTTCTAAAATGCTTTCGGTGTGGATATATCTTTTATTACTCAATCAATCAATATCCATACAAGAAATTCATAAATCAACAAGCGTGTGTGAAAAAGAACGTTTCCTATTGTTAATTTTTTTAACATAAATTTTGCAGCATTTCTGAAATTGTTTCTAGGGAAATAAAGTATTTTATGCTTTGCTCAGAAATATTTTATGAATTTACGTTTTTCCAAACGAAATCTTGAAATTAAAAAAAATTCATAGTATGAAATGCTTTACTTTACTTCAAGAGAAGTGAGCAAGTGCATTAAAAATCAGGGAATGAAGTAAAAGATTAATCATTAAACCTGTTGAATACCAACCAATGAAATATATATATATATATATATATATATTGCAATTGTTTAATTTTAATATTTAACCGAAATGTTGAGAGAAATCTGGCTCTGAGCTTGAGAGAAGAACGAGAAAAGAGCGAATAGAAACAGTGATTCTCAGTTTCAATTTCCATCAGCTTTTAGATTAATTTAATAAGGCGTTAAATTTAAATGAATGATGGCTGTAAAGTAAGTAAACGGGAAATTTTAGCAAAAAATATTATTATCAAATTTGAATGCAATTGTTGTATAAATGACGTATCCCAAAAAGTTTTTTCCAAGAATTCTCCTTATTAAATTATCGAATAGAGAGGGATTTTACAAAAAATCATCTCTAAGAATTTACAAAAAGATAAAATGTGTAAGTCGTCAGTACAATTTTAATGAGTTCGACGGCAAGAAAATGGCCAGAGAAAATTATTTATACAGGTCAAAAACATAATGGTTTACAACGGCTAATCAAATAAACCATTACTAATAACAAAAATCTGTTTGATCTAAAAAAAATTTAACCGAATGTTAAATATGATAAAGAAAACAAATTTAAAATTTGATATAAGACTTTACTTTCTAACTAGCTATACAGAATAATAAATAATACGTAATTTATCATCCGAAAGACACATTTAAATTCATAGTATGATTTCATAATAGTCGTCAATTTAAATGCTTTAAAATATTCAATTGGTAGCTATTTTGTTCCAGAATTGAAAACAGCTAGCCATGCAAAGCTCTAAAAATTTTTTTTATTATTCTGATGAGTTTATTAACTAGCTTTCAAGAAATAAATAAGAAAATATTAATCGATTATTATTATAAATAATAAGATATATTTTTAAGCAAAATTAGAAAAAAAAAGGTAATCTTAATTGCTGTAATAATATATTCGCTCACTTTTTCAATCACTCACCATGAGATAATTTTGGATGAGATATTTCTAAATTTAGATTTTCGCCAAATATTTGGCGACAAATATTGTTTTAGAGAGTACTGCTGAAAAGAGACACGTGTATGTTTAATATTGAATTATGTAGGATTTTCAAATGTTGGTGCATTAAAATTTATTCCATTATGAGAAAGGCTAAGCCATCATGTTGTTCTTTATATTCGTTTATAATATATACATTCAAGTCAATGGCATTCACAGGGGAAGGTCCAGAAGGGCCCTCCCAACATGAAGTAAATTGTATTTTAAAAGGTTGTTTAAAAATGGGAATATATTGAACATGTAACGAGTAATATATATATATATATATATATATATAATCTGGATTCCCCCCTCCATCAAAAAAAAAAAATAATAATACGTATTCCGCTGACACAGTACAGTATTAAAGTTCGGTTGGTCTGAGATATTTAAAATATCTCTGACCCTCGTTGTTACTTAAAAATTAAATTAAACTCAAATATTAATGGGATAGTACCCTAAAAATGATCAAAATAACGAAAAAAGAAATTATTTTTTTTAACCTTATTTTAATTTTATGACTTTTCTAAATATATGTGCAGAATTTTATAACACAAGCTACGAGTACGTGATTGAGAAAGATATTAAAAAAAAAAAATTAATGGAGTGCTTCGTCAATCCAGTTACTCTCAAAATTTTACTCTTTTTCTCAAGTTTTTTTCTCATAACGGCCATGTACTCAAAATACTAGAGGTTTATTATTATTATTATTATTATTATTTTTTGTGATCATCGTAAAATTTCGAAATTTTTTCTGTTGTTTGTGTAATATGTTTCATAATTCTCTGATCGGGAAATAAGGATTTAAATAAATTGTTCTCTTTTTTTAAAAAAAAAAATCTATAAAATTTGATACAGCTACGTTTATTGTTATTATTGTTGCTGTTTTTTGCAGTGTCTGTTAGAAGAAAACTTTTAAGACTCTAAGTAACTCTAGTGCAATTAAACCCATACACAGAATTGTGAGAAACACTTCTAAGAAATTGAGAAAAATCGTTTGAAAAATTATTACAATTTGTATAATTAGCTGGAATTTTAAGATATTGAAACATTTTGAGAAAAAAATGAAATTTCAAATAATTATTTGTTTGAAAACAATTTTTTTTTCTCTTTTTTTCTTCTTCCTAAAATGCATATTTTGTGTGAGTTCAAATAGGATGAATAAAAACATTTTTTTTTCCATAAATATCTAATTTTGAAAAAGTTGCTCACAGGGTACTGAACCCCTTCAAGCAAAATAAAATTAATCGCTTCGGGATCCTTAGGCTTAGCTAAATAATGCTATTCTATTTACAATATCACTTCACAGCAGTGATTTTTACCGCTAAACCATGCCCCAGTATTGGACCCCGTGCCGAATTTATTAGCATCATATGAAAGAAATGTAAGAAAAATATCCGGTGATCGGAAAATCGTCTTCTAAAAATTTATCAAACTGTGGTCTCAGAAAGGATGAAACCCTCTGATCTAAGCATTTCTTTAAATCAAATTATTACTGGGATTCTTAACCTGATTTCGTTCAAATGTCCCATTAAGATGAAGGCAATGGAACCTTTCCAAAATGGAGTGCCTTTTCTTCAATGCATATTGTGTTACGTGGTAGAACAGCTTTCAAATGTACAAAATGTCCAAGCATTGAACATAGGCTCTTTTGGAGTAATTCGAAATTTTAATCTGAGACTCTTCAGTAAATACAATAAGGTTCCTTTTTTTACAGGAAACAATTAACACACATACGTATAAGTGTATGAGTATTATTCCAGACTCGGATCCCCTTTTAATTGAGATAAGTTGAATTTTCAGTTAATCTTTGGCTTAAGGCGCGATTTAATTACTATTCCACATTCGTCATACACAAACATTTATTTTTCCTTATTCTTGAACAGAAATAAAAATATTTTTAAAAAGATTTGTCTGTCTCATTATTTTATTCCCTTATTACTTTGTGATTTTCGATACATAAGTATCGCAGATCTATCGAACAGTGCCGATCGGTACCAAAGTGGAAGCGTTACACGTCCAGTCGCTCACATGTATATGCTTTCAAAAATCATTTTAGAGATTTCCAGATTTGTCTTCTAGCATCTACTTTTGTCACCAAATATTATGACTTAGCGACATTTGGTGAAACCATTCATCACCAAGTCGATTGCCAGGGTCACCAATACATTTTTCTGGCCCTTCGGCTGGAAAGAAAACATAGTCCAAACTTCCCGTAACAATACGCGAGTAAATTTTACATATGCATAAAGTAAAATGGCGCAGTAATACCAATTAATTATGAAAGGCATGTCACGGGGAAAACTGTTATTTATCTTAAATTAAATTTTTTTTTAAGAAATTGGCAAGTGATATTAATTAGTAACTGATGTAGTGTAATATATTACTATACATTTTTGAAAAAAAATTGCAGAAAGACCATGAAGCATCTAATTTATTATTTTCATTCAGGAAGAGAGTCAGATGATTCATTTTCCTCACATCGAAGTTCGTGAATCCCCTGAAATGTTTTCGTGGTCTTAGAAACAGTCTGTGAACCCGACTCTTAACGTATAATTATTTTCTGTTCAATACAACCTATACACAGCTCGTCAAATACAAATGTTTCCATACAAATAAATGTAACTAATATCACTATAATTTATTGCAAAAGTATTTTAGGAACAAAATACGAGATCTAATATGTTATCTCTGTAAGAAAGAAAGTGGGTTTATTTTTCATATCCAAACTCATAAATCCCTTGAAAGGTCTATCTCCACATCCTTGCAAAGAGTTTAAGAAGCCGATACTTATTGTCCGTTAAAGTCTCTCTCAGAAGCAATACGAGGGCTATCGGTTAAGGACCTCGTAACTTTGAACCTCGGTAAAGTGACGAGGACAACACCGAGCTAGCATTTCCTTCTCCAAACTCGTGGCCGCGGTAGCCTAATGGTCATGGTTTCGGATTCGTGGTCGGTGGTTTTCGTTCAGTCGCGGGTTCTATCCTTGGCCATTAAAGAACCGCCGTGTAGCCGGGGCTGATGCACGTTAAATCTGTCGGGGCCCAAAGTTCTCCCGTTGGCATGGAGTGGAAGTTAGGTGAAGGGGGTGCCAGCTTGGGTGTCGTTATCATCACTTGACTGAGGTTCAAAATTACGAGGTCCGTCGCCAATAGCCCTCGTGTCGCTTCTAGTGCGACGTTAATAAAAACAAAACTAAACCTTCTCCTAACTCCAACACTATGCCAATGGGAGGATTTGGGACCTCAACAGATTTAACAAGCATCAGCCCCACTACACAGCAGGTTTTTGCTGGCATAAGAGCTCGAACCCACAACTCGACGGAAACAACAACGGCTGCAAGTTGTAACCACGACCATTCGGCCACCATGGCCATGAACCCGTGACTCAAAGTAGAAACTGCTCACTAAATGCGAACATGTTCCCGTATGCAATTAACATTACCATAATTTATTATAAAAAGTATTGAAGTATTAAATGTAATATATAATTAGTAATCTTAAAAAAAACTGAATAGGTTTTTTTTCTTTCTTTCTATCAAGTTCTCACATTCTCGTGAAATCCAGAATCCATGGAACGGCGGCTAAATTTGCGAATATTTTCTGTCCTACACAACCCATAAACCCCATCCACAAACAGATACAGATATTGTCCGGTAAATAATTGATCAAAAATAGCACGTTCCTGTCGTCAATGTCACTTGTGTCAGCGAGCGTGCTGTCAACATTATGCATTACCTATTCAACGACAGCGGCTTGCATTTCGCTCCGCCTCCCGTGTGTTTTTTGTCCGCTAAACTCACTGGAAATGAGCCAACAGAAGGTGGTGATAACAATAAAAAAAAAATTGAAACAAAACCACAGCAGCGAGAGTCCGCCCCGCACGCGATCCCTGTTTGTGTCCAATGAAAAACCACATCCCGCAGCATTTCAATTGCCCCGAGATACCATCTGGAAATTGAGATTAATGGATCTCCCTCGGCGTGTGGAACCAATCATCTGTAATAACAGGCCCGCAATCACACTTCAGCGACAACTGCCCACTTCTTCACTTATGATTGGCCCAGCCAATGATAGTCATTACTGTTAGTTAGGTAAGTGGCGCTTTTGGTACGGCCACTAAGGGAGACGAATGGTGCTCGACGATTACCTCTTTTGGCTGTTGTGTCTCGGTCCTCCCCCTCCCCTTCCAGTTACTTTATTTTTTTTTAAAAAAAAAAGATCTACTAATAATATGTCTTAGTTTTTATTACTGTGCGTAGGGGAAAAAAAGATCCATAGATTTAAAGATGAAGCATGGATCCATCGCCTTTCGTTCTTCGAGATGGATTATGATCAAATCTATTCCTAAACAATGAGTATAAAACGAAAACTTGAATTCGTTGTATATTCTCATATTATGAGTCATTTTCACCGTTTTGATTTTAGGAAAAAGACTCGGGGCTACAGTGGATCAATAAAATGACCTTTTTTTTTTTTCAAAGTGGGACATCTCTTAATATTTAGGTAACAGTATGCGTTTTCAAGAAAATGCATTTGCCATCACAGTTTTCATTTGTTAATGAAATTTTTAATAAAACAAAAGGTAGGAGCACGTGAAACTGTAATATGTGTTTTTATTATACGTATACAATTTGCTTAAGTTATAATGGCGCTCTGAAGTCTCTCCGTCAAGTAAACTCTAGGGACTTTCATATGATGTTATTTGATTCTAGAATTTCTTCTTGTGGATGAATTGTGACTTATATAAATTAGAGTATAAATAATGGGATTGTTTATTGACGTCGCACTGAGAAGTAACGCGAGAGCTATTGGCGAAGGACCTCATAATTCTGAATCTCGGTGAAGTGATGAGGACGACACTTGAGCTGGCATTCCCCTCTCCAAACTTCCCCACCAAGCCAACGGAGTGACTTGAGACCACGTAGAAATATTGTTATGAATAAGTATGATGAGGTAGCATTTTTAATCAGCGAAGAGTTTAATTTCCGCTGAGAAATTAATTAGAGAGTGAAAGATTAGAATGTCGAAGTCGGACATGTGCTGAAGCTGAGAAGAACAAAAAGATTACGTGATTTGACATTAGTGCGGGGTTCTCACCCTTGAACAGACATGTAGTAGGATCCAGCTTACAAGAATAGTACTTACTCGGATCCGGTTAGGCAGTATCAGTTAAGCAATAATACAAAAATTAATATTTAGGTTCCTTTGCGTGTTGAGACCTGTTCCATGTACGTAATAATATAAATATTTAAATATGAATATTCGAAGATTCGACTAAAGTCAATTTGATTTCCTTCGTTGTCTGATTATTTAAATGGTGATTGAACTTAAATAACTAGTGATGACACAATTATACGAAAGAAATGAAACTGGTTCGTTACAAAGTATATTTAGTGTTGATTTCAAATAAGAACGAAATTCTTGCCGCGATTTTTAAAAGTTTATTTTGGTAATTAACATTATTTCAGGAACAGTTCTGCTTGCATGTGTGTGAGACATTGCACTTACCGAATTGCCGTCATAGCTGCGCTACTAGACTCTATGTCAGATTCCCCCCCCCCCCATCTTTTTTGAAATTGCCACAGTGGATTGCTATTTTTCAGAAAATGGAACATTTCAGCATCCCGAAACTGAAGTAGGGGTAATATCTAAATCGGGATGGTCTAAACGGGATGTACTCGTTAAGGTTACGTTAGGGATCAATTACGAACTGTATTCCTCAATCCTCTTTTGGAACCATGATTCTGATCTGAAGGTGCTGGCTCTATCAAAAATTTTGAATACAAAATCTCACATCTAATTAGAGGGGTGATTCTCGAATCATGGTATGTGTACCTCTAGGGGTACGCGGAGGTTTCTTAAGAGGAATGTAAGAAACACAAAATTAAAAGATTAACAATACCCTGAAACAAACCTACGGGTAAAATTAAACTCCTATCTTGGGGATATGTCAAATTTTAATTTACACAAAAAGGAATGACCGCGAAAAAGTTCGAAAAAGGAAAAAAAAAATATTAAATTAGTCATTTGAATATGTATTAAAAGCTGTTAAAGTTAGTCTAATGAATTAGTGCTATTTATTTATTTCTTTGTTAGTTTACAGTCACAACCTTAAATGGCTGGTGTCATCGACCATCCAGATGTTATTTTAGTAGGAAAAAATTTTTGCAACAAATTGGTAGTCATTTTGTACTCAGTATTAACAAGATTAGTTGCATGATGTAGCATCTACCTGTCACTAGGGAAATATTTTAATATGTATAGCCATGGGCGCCATATTGTGGAATTCCATTAGGATTAACAGCGATTCAATAAGTGAAAACTATGTAAATAACGAATACCTTCACAGATTTAATTCCGTTTATTTAGATATTACACTAAAGGACACAACAATTTAAGGACAAATAATAAGGGTTAACAAAATAATGCAAATTTACATGATTCTCAAGGTAAAATACCATGTTTATAAGTTAGCTCCTCCACCTGGACTGCTTGGTTCCAGGGTTCCAGGAGTCATCACTCCTCCGGTAGCCGCTAGGTGACGCGCTTGAAAGCAGGGCGGACAGACATGCAATATATAAATACAAAATTTAAGAAACAAATATACACTTCAAGTTTAATTACAATAACTATTGTAACATTGTATGTTGTGCATTACTCCCTCTATAATCCGGCATTTCACCTTTGCACCCCTACCAATAATCCGGCGTTTTTACACTAGTTGAAAAACTTACTGCAAATTATTTTGTCTTCTGCTTCTATGGAATATTGCAGGTTACCAAAACAAAATAGAGGACTTTTTTTTGTAGTTTTAGTTATTTCATGCGTTTGATTCTTTATTTGCGTTTAACGTATTAAATTTTATATAATAATTCATAAATTTTGCTATTATTAGTGATTTTTAAAATTATCCGGCGTTTTCGATAATCCGGCAATATTCTGGCCTGATATCTACCGGATTACCGAAAGAGTACTGCTCATTGAAAGACAATCATAATAGAGAATTACACTTTACAAAAACCTGGAAGCTAGTATTTTTTTCGAATAAATGTGTAACCCGATCTCATGCATATTTCCTTTTAACGAACCTCAGGGACTGCTTTAACATACTATGATGCTTAATATGAGAACTTTGCCTTGTGAAATAACCGTAATATATGTAATGAGCCATTTTGTTTGAGCAGAAAAGCAGCGAAAGGAATGAGAAGATATAGAGGAATTGGAGGAAGTCATAGGAATGCTATATGTATAGAAGTTCCAGCATCTGTAAGTGGACATACAGAGCATGTATATCTGACTTGGATTCCGTTGTTACAGGTCTTCTGTTCAGAGACTGCGAAATAAGTAGCTATAATTATCATAATTAGAATCAGTGGTGAGGGACGAGTTTAGATACTTGCTCCTCACATTTATTTCAATTATTCAAACATTTGAATAAAAAGGTTAAAGACTTTGGTTGATCTTTATTGTATAATTATACCTCTCACTACCAACGAGGGTAATTCGTCTCAAGGTACTCATTCCCCCTCCTCCCATTTTTTTTAAATTTGGCTTTTTATGTATTAATATTCAGTGTTCGAAAGTTTTAGTTGGAGTTTTTGTGCATTCACCCTGTATGATATTTCTTAATTTACGGGAGTGGTTCAAAAATTACCCTTTTATGGAATGGAAATGAGGCATCAGGAATAGGAAATAAGGTAACTCACAATAGTATTGCCCATTGATCATTTTTCCTTTTTCTAAAAAACTATAAACAAGACGCCCCTTCGCCTCCAGAGCAATCGTCATCATAACTTTTCCAGCCGTCTTCACTTACCTGCTTTCCGGAAGATAATGATGATTGCGCGTCTCTTCGAAGGTTAAAAAGTTCGAAGGCACAAAATGACGAAGGCTACTCGACGTGAGAGCAATCAAATTATGATTTGTCATCAAAGGGCTGCCAAATAAAAATTAAAATAGGAATTATTATAAAATTCGTTTTGGTATCGTTCAACAGAGGGCAGCACACAATGGTAGCATCAACTTGGTTTAGCTGCGCCATCACTCGTCAAAAACAGGCACTTTTTGAACCATTTTTTTCCCATATTTTTCCCACTAATCTATTACATTTTAATAATAATAAACCCCAACAAATGATTAATTTTTTTCAGGAAAGGATTCAATGACCCTATAAGATAACGTGTTTAACAAAAAAAAAAAAAAATTAGTCTGAACGGCTTATTTGAAATCATGAATTTCTCAAGAATTGCACAATTTAACGTTTGAAAGGAATTTCTTTCATTCTTCGAACTTCCAAATTAATCCATAAATTTATATTTTATCCATTTCTTATATTATAAATTGATATTTGGAATTTTTGTTCCAGCGATTATTTTAAAAAAAAAAAAAAAAAAAAGCAAAACGTTATTTAAGACATTAATAATTTATAACGGGATTTTCAGGTGTATTTCTTTTCAATTAACCTTTTACAGCTTTCCTATTACATTATTTGATTTGAGAATCTCTGCTTGTGAATGAACCGTGACTTATGTAAATTAGCATTGATGTATTGAAGCGTAGTGAATAAGAGTGATAAGATAGCATTTTATAGCTGAAAAGAGATAAGTGAGTTAGATAAGTGAGAGAGAGAGAAAGAGAGGGAGAGAGATCGGTGAATTTGAGCTACGAGATTAAACTCATGATTATCCTGAGATTGATGTTGGACTGGTTCCGGACTCGGACTCACTTAGAATTCGTTTCTGATTATCTTTTGCAGAGTACGCGGGGGGGGGGGGGGGGGGGCGCCCCAGTCGTGATGACCATCTTGATTTTTGATCATTCTTTAGAAGAATAAAACATTGTTTAATTATTTCACACATTGACTCTTACCTACGGGGACTTTTGTGACTTACAATTGAATAAATTGTTGATAGAAGAGCAACCGGGATGTCACAGATTGAGTAAAATTTGATTTGAAATGCAAAATTTTTAGTTCCATGCGCAGATTTTTTATATTTATATATACGATTCTTGTGAGTGAGTTAGTGAGTGATTGGTGAAATTTAATGGCACAAGAAGCCAAATATGGCTATGCTGTGCCAAACAAAGTATAACTATGATCCAGACGTTTGAAAAAATAGTGAAAATGCAAGTATTGGGATTGACAAGGAGCGGGGGAGGGGGGTTGAAAACAGAAAAGGATCACTTCGATATCCCGGGAGCGCGTCACCCTTGTTAACCAAATACAGTAAATCCCATAGGAAAGAACAAGATATTCGAGTGAGTGATGCCCGTACTTACTTGAAGAAGGTAATTCCCCGAGGGAGATATTCGGCTTTCATCTCCGTGAGGATCTTCATTTTCTTCAGTTCGCAACACATCAACGACACTTGGGAACAAAATAAACAAATACATTACAAAGTGAACACATGCAGCCTTTTGCTACTACGAGAATTATGATCTGGTAAAAACTAAAAAGTTATGGTCGTGAAGTAAGACTTGGATTGAAGATTATTTTAACAAATCCCATAAAAAAAAGGATATTAAAATCATTTCTATGATTTAAATTTCTTTGTGGAGCACGCGGTTTCCTGAAAATCTCATTTTGCGCATAATTTGTCATACAAAATTTTAAGAAAAGAACAAAAATTGAAAAAATGCTTCCCTTCCCATATAACACATGGATCAATTAGTTCCGAGACTAACCCAGAGATGGCGCTCGTAGTAAACCAGTAACCAGGTCTTTCTAGAGTACTAACCTTTGCTTGAAACGTGTCAAAATTTTAAGTCGATCGGACCAGAAACAGCTGAGTTATCGAGGTTGGAGTAAAGTCGTTTTGTAGTTTGTTTAAAAAATGGAAAAAACCGAGTTTCTCGTGTTCTGATAAAACATTGTTTTTTAATGGGTAAAAACACCGTGCAAGCGAAACAATGGATTGAAAAATGTTACCCGGACTCTTGTCCATCAAAAGCAACGATTTTTCGGTGGTTTGCCGAATTTAAACGTGGTCGTACCGACACAAATGACGCGGAACGCTCGGGTAGACCTGTGGAAGCCGTTACACCGGAAAATGTGAGTGAAGTGACAAAAACTATAATGAAAGATCGTAAAGTGAAGCTCCGTGAGATTGCTGAGATGACACAGATATCATATGGAAGTGTATTTACTATCCTTCATGAAAAATTGAGCATGAAAAAGGTTTTTTCCAAGTGGGTGCCGCGATTGCTTTCGATGGAACAAAAACAGCAACGAGTCAATGATTCAGAAAGCTGTTTATCGCTATTTACTCGCAACAAAAAAAATTTCTTGCGTCGTTACGTGACCATGGACGAAACATGGATACATCATTACACTCCAGAGTCGAAGCGGCAGTCATCTGAGTGGCGCACAGCTGGCGAAAGCCGTCCGAAGCGTCCGAAAACGCAGCAGTCAGCTGGCAAAGTCATGGCGTCAGTTTTTTGGGATACGCATGGCGTGATTTTCATTGACTACCTCGAAAAAGGTAAATCGATCAACAGTGATTATTGTTTTGACTTGCTGGTGCGTTTGAAGGAGGAAATCGCAAAAAAACGACCGCACAGTCTCGGGACTTATTGATCCATGTGTTAGACTTTAATATGCTCACTGAAACATTCGAATAAATATGATAAAAGCAATAATAATAATAAATGTGGTTTTTAAAATTAAAATTTAAAACATCCAGAATTTAACACATTTAAATAAAAATTCGGAGTTTGTAAACATACCTTTGTAACGATGTAATGTACCTTTAATTTACTTGACAAAGATGTTTGCAGTTTTCATAAATCCGCCAATCTCTGTAAATTACAAATTTTAATTCTGCCTAAATAATAAGTTATAGTTGACAAGATCACTAGTTGGAACAAATAATTCTGAATGCCTCATAACTTATTATTTTTTTTACATTGTAAGTACTAAATTCAAGATTTTCAAATTATGGTTTAGTGTTATTATCAAAGTAAAGAGAAAACAATTTGCTTTCTTGATCTTTTAAAATCTTTAATTGCTCAGTTTACATTTTAGTTTAATTCTCTAGACTTTTTTTTACAAATTTGTCAAGGAATAATTAAAAAAAAAAAAAACATCGATTTCCCACACCAACAAAAATTAACGGAACTACCCTCTTTTCACCTTATTCCATACACTGAATTAGATGTTGTTTTAAAGGATTGAAAAGATTTTGCATTGTTATATGTAGAACAAACAGTTTGATTTTATTAACGTAGCACCAGAAGCAACACGAGGGCTATTGGCGACGGACCTCGAAATCTTGAACCTCGGTCAAGCAGCGAGGATGTCATACGAGCTATAGTATCTTCCTCTCCTAACTTGCACACCACGTCAATGGGAGGACTTTGAGCCTTCGACAGATTTAACGTACATCAACTTCGGCTGCACTGCGGGTCTTTAGGGACATCAGGGCTCGAACCCAAGACTCAACGAAAACCGCCGGCAGCGTGTCCGTGACCATGACCACTAGGCTACAACAGCCGTAGAACAAAGAGAACAACATGCATAACTTCTATAAAATTATCTTAAAGACAATTGGATAGTAAGAATAAATGTTTATTACGTGAATGAGAAATATTTCCATATTGTACGAATAAAATAAAGTGAGTGAGTAAGTGACGATGGAATTTTATGGCGCAAGAGCCAGATATGGCTATGCTGCGCCAAACCATGTGACACATGAAAATTAAATAAAAAATTGTACTAAGGTAAAATTTAAAATCCTAGTGTGATAAATATGAAATAAAAATAAAAACAATGTTGATATACATAAATAAGTAGCAGTTTAACATCAGATAAAAATGTAATCAGATCAGAGTAAAATCAGATAAAAGCGTAAAACATAAGAAACTAAGGTCGAATCCAGGTTTTCTTTTGCTTCATGAAATTAGCGTTTTCTATTTGATCCATGGCATCCATAAGCCAGGAATCATCCACATTCGTACAAAATAAAATCATCTTCATTTCTAAGGTTATGCGTTAGGGTACTTTTTTTGAGTTTATAGGCATTTAATTTCATGTCAATATCTTATATATAGATTTATTGTCTAATGTTGTATTGGAAATATTGCGGTATCCGCGATTTACTTTATGTCTCTCTTTTGTTTTAAAACCAATAGCTGTTGCAGTGGGAGGGAGACTTCGGGATGCGGAAGAAACTGTACGGAGAATGGGACCAGTTGGTGGAGATATCGTTTTTTGGAGAGGATTTTATTTTTCAAAGCAACACGAGGGCTATTGGCGACGGACCTCGTAATTTTGAACCTCTGTCAAGTGACGAGGACGACACCCCTTCTCCTAATTTCCACACCAAACCAATGGGAGGACTTAAGGCTCCGACAGATTTAAAGTGCATCAGCCCCGGTCTTTAGCGGCCAAGGATCGAACCCGCGACTGAACAAAAACCACTGGCCACGAAGCCATGACCACTAGGCTACTACGGCGACTTTTTGGAGAGGAACTATTGAAGGTAAAATATCTGCCTGAGAAAATCAGGATGATTTTGTAATTGTAGGCAGTGGAATAGACGTAGGAGTTAAATTGGATGGTAATGACTTCAGACATTTCAATGAAGGGCATACAATTTTTGTAATATTTACATCAGTTTGGGTGAATGTTGAAATTGAAGATTTAATGGCCTGTCCTAAGATTGAGAAAGTTGTGGAACTATTAATTTTCGTGCTTCTATGTAAGAAATGTTACGTGTGGATTTTAATTCTTGAATTGTTTTTCCAATTTCCTTTTGGGGCATATATTGTGAGATTGGGAACAATTAACGCGCTTGGGCTCCAGTTTGCAATCCGTGGAAGAGTGTCCAATTGAAGCACATATAGAGCATGTTAATTGTCCTCTTCAAGCAGTTTCTGAATGTCCGAACCTCTGATACTAAAAACTGCGCAGAGGATTCGGAATATATGCAATTAAGGTAACCAGCTTTAATTTTTGAAGCCAATTGGGGACTATTGAAAGTTAATATTAAATGTTTTGTTGGAAAAATAGATTCGTCTTTTTTAATTATGATCCTTCTGACCTGAGTGACACTCTGATCGGAAAATCCATCGAGGATTTCCGCTTCGTATGCGCACAACAGGTCAGGTTCAGAAATAACGCCACGGCAGGAATTCAGAGATTTGTGAGGAGAGACTTTCAGAGGAGAACTAAGAAAAGATGTGGCAAAATGATTTCGATTGTAAAACGGTCTTGGTCTGTATTAGTAGGTCACCTGATTTTAATTTTCTTAACTGACTTCGGTTCACCACCGATATCTAGCTATGCTTTTTGTATTGCGAACGGAGATTTTGGACGCATTTCATCGTTGGGTAGAGAAAGGATCAGAAAATGTGAATGTGTGGCAATGTCGTCAATAGTTGGAGCTGTAGGTAAAATAAGGCCTTTATAACCAAGCACGAAGAAGTAGGATCCATAGAAGAAGAATGGAATTTATCCTGGAGAGCCTCTACCCACCATGGAGTCCAACGAGTGAGGCAGCTGCTGGCCAACTGACATATGTCAGACACGGTACTCAACTGGAGGTCATCCAGGATTTAGCACCACAGCATCAGGGAGATGATCCAACGGAAACCCGATGCACCCCTTATCTGCAGCACTAGCCCTACAGCAGTGTCTCCTTGCGGATGAAACCACAAAGAGACTTACCACCAGGCGATTGATAGAGTGAGTGTGAGTGAATGTAAAGTTTGATGGCGCAAGAGTCAAATATGGCTATGCTGTGCCAAATAAGATTTAACTGTAGTCTAGACGTAAAAAAATTGAAGGGAAAAAAAAGACAAAAATTGGTTAACAAGAAGGAGGGTCGAAAATAGAGAAGGCTCGCTAGGATAACCCATGTTTACCAAAGACAGTATACCCCATAGGAAAGAAAAATATCACTAGGGTGCCTCGTGGTCATGATGCCCGTACTTACCAAAAGAAGGTAAGTCTCTGAGGTTTCCTGATATAATCCCCAAGGATAAGGTGCCTAGATATACCCCCAGAAAATGGATACTCATTTTAGTCGCCTCTTTCGACATGCATGAACTGCAGTTGGACTATTTTGTCATGCCCGGTCACCACACGGGTCAACCGACAGACAGAAACGGGCTCACTCCTGTCACCCATCTACAGCGAAGCATGGGTCAAAGGGAACGCAAAAGGTATCCCCAAGATCCCAATTTCCTCCTTACGGGACGCCGCACACGGCAAACATGCGGGTTGACAAGCCAACTGAGAAAAATCAAAAATTAAACAAATACATACTGCAATATGTAAGTACAAAACAGAAATGAGAACAAACATTGACTCAACACAGTGGAAACAAAAATGATTGCGAACGAGTAGACACAGCAATCGAAACTTTTAGTTGTGATCCAGACGGAAGGGAAAATAAAAGGAGAAATATTATGACAAGCAGGAAAGTCAAAGGATCGCTTGGATATCCGGGAGAGCGTCACCCGTGTTTACCATTGATAGCAAACCCCATGGGAAAGAAAAAGATCACTCAGGACCCTCGGGTTCATGAAGCCCGTACTCACCTGAAGAAGGTAAGCCCCTGGGGCACTAATAAAATAAAAATAATTAATATATTTTTCCCAACATGCGAATGGGCAACAATTTCTCTACATAATACTAATGATGTGAATTTTAAAATAAAATATGTTATTTAACTAAACGCTATTCATTTTTGATTTCTACTCTGTTTTATGTATGAACTAATTGCTTAGATTTTGGATGGATTGCTCAGCATTTTCGTTTTGTTAAAAAAAAATATTTTAATTTCAATTTTGGCCAACAGAGGGAGACACAAATTTTTGAAAGTTTCTTTAATGAATTTTAAAAGTTTAGTTTTTAATATTTTAAATAAATGCATTTTTATTGCATAAATTCTTAAATTTTAAAAGATTACTTGACCTATGTTTTTAAATATTTAAAAAAAATGGGGAAAAGTTTTTTTCAGTAAATTCTTTACTGTATTCATTCAAACGATTGGTGGTTCTTAAATGTTTATTCCGCCATGTTGGATCGTGATGAACACAATATTGTTAGAGATGAGGGTTTTATTTTCTTGAGATTTTTTTTAGTGTGTGTTATTAAGGACTTAGTTTTTTTAAAAAAATTGTTTACTTTGGTTTTAATACAATTGTTTCCTTTTTCTAACTTGAATTTTTACTCATTTCTGGAATTTTGTTTATTATTGGTTTTTACCTTAATTGATAATGTGTAATTACTGAAATATAATTATTTGATTCGTAAAACTAATTTAAATACATTTTCCATTCCAAAGTATCGGACAGTATTTATATTGCATTATCTCCGTTTTTGTTTTTCTTTTCTCTTAAGAATAGCTATTTATTTTTGGGGTAGTTTTGTACTTAAATAAATTGTAATTTTTACATAACAGTTTATATATGTTTTTAATAAAATTATTAGTTTAGTTTAAGCAACACGAGGGTTATTGGCGACGGACCTCGTAATTTGGAACCACGGTCAAGTGACGAGGACGACACTTAGCTGGTACCCCCTCTCCTAACTTCCGCTCCACACCACGCCAACGGGAGGACTTTGGGCCCCACAGATTTGACGTGCATCAGCCCCGGCTACACGGTGGGTCTTTAGCGGAGGAGGATCGAACACGCGACTGAACGAAAACCGCCAGCCACGAATCCGAAACCATGAGCTACAGCGGCCTTTATAAAATTATTAAATATAGTTTGTATTTCAGAAAAAAATTTAGCTTTTTTTTTTCATTACATATTTTGTATACTTTTGATTTAGAATAAAAAATTATTTTAAATTTTACGTAAAATTTAATACATTTCTTAATTTATTCTGTAATATAATTGTAGGTTTTTAGCTTTAATTTTTTTCAAGTTTTAATCTGTTTTTTAATATGTGCAGTGTGTGATTTTGTATAATTAAAAATTGTCTAATTAACATTAATAAATATTTACATTCTTTATATATATATATATATATATATATATATATATATATATATATATATAAGATAAAGCAATTAATTTATCATTAAAAAACACAAAAGGAAGAGAACAATTAAAATCCAAAATCAACAAAAAAACAAAAAACATTTATAGAACTAAGTAAAAAAGTTGAAACTGAATCAAATTTGAACCAAAGAATAAATCGAATAATTCGAATACCCAACAAAACAAAACATGCATATTCAAACTGGGGACTGAATTGTGGGGTAAACTAGTTCTATGATACCAAATTTCCAATGCATTCTTGTTGGTAATATATATTCTTCAAAACTTTATTACTGTGAGAGATATATTTTTAAAAATATTCATGATTTACTTCTAGGCATAATAGCTTTTAAAAATATTTTTTTAAATTGGTAGGGTAAGTAATTTAAGTGAGTAATTTTTGTTTCGTAAAATCAATCAATTAAACAAGTTGTTTGATGGTAAAAGCTTTCGATGTAATAAATATATCGGGATATATTGGAAAATAGCTTAAATACATCATTTGTTTTGGCTTATGTGTGAAAAGTTTTTTGACTGTTTTTAATTAAAAATTTTTAATAATGTTTATCTTTAAAGGATGATTTAATTTTCTTTGATATAAACAAATCTGTTTAATAACATTTTTTTTTCCTTTGGTTGAATTTCGGTTTGGTTTTGGGATTCCGACATATTTTAATTTGATACCCTTTTGTTATATTATAATTCTCTAAACTGTGTTGGAAATGATCCGTGATACTAGTATAAACACACTTTTCTCAGTCCTAAGTCTCAGATAGCTTATAATTACTTTCTCCATTTTTGAATGAAATTAATTTTTCTTCTTCTTGAGATATGCTTTGTCGGTTTGTTGGTCGGTCTTGTATAGGCCTTGATATATTGTACTTTTTTGTTATTTTTTTTAAATTACTGGCATTATTCTTTAATTTTACATGTTTAATATGTATTCTTCAACATTATGTAACGTTGTTCTTATTGAAATTTAATAACTTTTTAACATTATAACTTTGTATACTTTGAATGATAGATAACAGATAATCTAATTTTAACTTTAATGTTCTAACATTTGGATTGTGTTCTTCTATTTGTTTTTTGCTATTCTGTATTATTTGCTATTTAATTGTTTTAATATTTATTAATTTTAATTTTGGTTTTTTTATTAGATATGAATTGTAATTTATATATATATATATATATACGAAGTTTAGATTACAATTATAAATTAAAGAAGTTAAATTACATTTGTAATAGTAAAAGGTGCATAACTTGTAAAATGATTAATACTGAACAACTTCATATTAGTTACAAATTTATAAAAGATTTTTTTTTTTATAAATTAAGAGTACTATAAGTATTTGCTTTTATTTGTTTCTTCTAATTTTAATTTTATTTTTTAAGAATATTATTTTCTTGCAATATTTGTAATTATTTTCTGGATTTCATTTAATTCTAACTCTTAAAGGTAAATGGTGTTACCATCTTAAACCTAATCTCTTTTATTTTAATTCAGAATGTCAGTCAGCTATTTTTTCTTATAGTATTAACTTATGTTTCATCGTAAGTTTATTATATTTATTTTATCTTATTTATCATTATCTCAATGGATTTTTCTAGGATTACTAAATTATTTAATTTTCAAACGATTTTTTTCCAAATTTCATTTTCGTTTATCTCTATTCATTTGTATCTTTAATTTTATTGCCATTTTTTGGTAACGTAATTGCTGATGGGGACCTGTGGATGTTCTGAAAAAATCCTGCTTATAAATGTTTGTAGCCTGTTACAACATTTACTTTTTTTACAATTTTTGAGTGTTTCAATTATTCAATTTCCTTATCTCTTCTTTTGCTACTTTTAGTGGATATCAATTATTTTTTCGTTTAGTTTGTTTGCTTTTAAGAATTTATAATATATAGTTAACATTGCATATTTATTTTTATTCGTTTTTCTTTATTTGCAATAATTTATTTTTATACTTATATATCTTGGTATGTATGATTTTTGCTTAATAATGTGAAAATGATTTCTTCCTTACTATATATATATATATATATACATATATATATATATATATATATATATATATATATTCAGGCAAAGCTAGTTCTAAAGATTTATGCTTGCATTCGTTTTATGTTAAAGTATAGAACCGAAACTGGAAGTGGATTTTCAGATTGAACACTGTTCCAAAATTAGAATATTTTGACATCATGAGCATATAGACAGTAGCACATTTTATCGGATTACTTTTTACAGTTCAAATGCATATTTAATTTTAAGTCTTTGAGACGAGATATTAAGCATTATTTTTCTTGATTAAAAATATATGAATTCAGAACAAAAATATATAATTTAAAATTATTGCACAAAAAAAAAGGAACTTTAAATAATAATTTTAAAAATTGTCGTTTTCTGCTTATGAAATTACAATGTATTGTACTTTGTTGATTGTGAAGATAGAAGGGGTGTAGGTCTTGATTTTTAATTTTTTATTTGAAATAATAATTTAATATTTACTTCTATCTCAAAATTTAATGATTTTAAAAAAAATTTATTTATTTTTTTTATTAGAGTTAGTGATGAGATAATTTGACTTAAACAAACATGGGCAAAGTAAGAATTTTCTTGTCGAATCAGTAAATTACAGGGGGGGGGGGATTATAATTATTAGCATTTCCCCTTTCTACCAATTTATCTTATCTCACTGTTTAGGAATACTGAATTAACAGCAGCTCAACTTGTGAATTCTTCAGTATTTTATAAAAATTGATACTCCAAAATATATTTTGTTTAATCAATTGCATCATTTAGTTCATTTTTGTGAACAGAAATAGTGCGTTAGAAATATTGTTATATGTATAACAGAAAACGACTCTAGATGTCGCTAACAGCCTGAAAGCCAAAGTTGAAAGAGATAGTAACAACCATTTGAAAAAGACCATTAAGAGCATCGAAATCTTCGAAAAGAAAATACATCATGCAGAAAAAATATTTTGAAAGTACAGGATTATTATTTTCATTTATCTTGACTTTTAAAAGAAACCATTGCCTAAAACAGCAGAATGATTGTTTTAAAAATAATAAATTGTACGAATTAAAAAAAAAAAAAAAACGTTCTGAATTAAGTTTTCGTATTTCTCCGAAAGATGGCAGCACGACACCATGTAATTAAGGTCTTACCTGTCTGATTTTACCTGTCCAATTACTAAAGTCGAACAGGTGTGGGCAGGACAAGGCGTGGCTTTGTCTTTTAGTTTCAACCCCATTGTGGGCGGAGTTTCGATTTGACCACAGCTTTCAGAATCTTTAATCACGATTTCTTTGTCCTGTTCTCTGGCGGCAAGATCGCGGCTTTGTCGCTTGGGTCAAAGCGTTACATCAAGGCTAGCAAAAAAGTATTTTATTTTCCATTGAAATATTTTTACAAATAACGGGAGAAAAATGAAGTTGATGTCACATTCCGTAAACATCATTCTATTAATTTTCAAAGAGTAATTTGATTTTTGATAAATCGAGGAAAATTTTTTATTCGGAAGCTCAGTTTTATGATTTTTTTTTATGAATTTTAAAATATTTTTTTTTATCCGTTTTGTACCATTTCTTGCTTTAAAAATATCTTTTTTTTAGAATCCTCACATATAGATTAAACATGTAAGGGAAAAAAAGCCAAAACGAAGAAATATCTGAATTCTTAATATTTCACTTGTTTATATTTGAATTGATTCTTTTTCAGGATATATAAATGATCAACTTTTCCAGTTTGTGATTTTTCCGCATTGAAATTGTTTATTTAGTGTAATAGTTTATAATTAAAGAAATGCGGTAGCTTTTTTTAAAAGAAACTTTTTTTTTAGGATTTCATTAAAATTTACAAAAAAAGTAGTCTAATTTTGTCATGTGATTCATTTAAAGATCTTGAGCTCCAAATTATTGGTTTCAGTGGCAAAATTTTATCCTTAGAATCGATAATTTTAAAAAATATTACCATTTTGCTTAAGAATTTTAGTGAATTATTTTGTAGAAAGAAATTAGAGAGAGAATTGGAATTAAATGAAATTTGAACAAGTATAATTATTCACTTTAACGAAAACTATAGCTCCAAAATTAATTGAATCCTGACCTCCACATTTTACTCAAAAATGAAACAAATAAATAAATGTTTATATGTAGAATTAGTAATCATTTTTACAACCTAAACAATTTCAAACATTTCTGATAAATTATTACTTAAATAGGGGGGAAAAAAAGAGCAAACGATCTAAAAATGCATAAATAATAACTGTCTTTCCAAAAGTCATCATTTTTAATAACCTTTTCTGCAAAAATAATCATCTATAGCCTTTTTTACATCGGTTCAAGTCACTATTTTTAATAGCTTTTATATCAACGCTTCCTTTCGATTCAGGACTTTAAAAATACACCGAAGTTACTATTCACTGTCTTTAAGTGATACCTCTTACTTTCTCATACAAAACTATAAAAATTTCTTGGATTTTTAATGAGAAATATCACACTTATCAAAATCATGCTTTCTTCAATAACAACAACAAAAAAAAATGCCTCTTCAAATAACTGTAAAAATGTCTCGTTTAAAGTGAAAAAGTTTTTAAGAATGTTTTTCCTTAAATGTCAAGTTTTGTTCTATGATTCTATTTACAGGTATTTGCGTTTTTATTCGGTATGCTAAGTGAGAATAAAATGTTGCACAGCCTTGTCAAAAGGGGGGGGGGGAGAAACAAATGAGCCTTTTTTTAAAAAAAATGTTAATTTAATAACTAAGAAAAAAAGTGATATAATGATAATTTTAGTGATGTATGGATATCCTCATTTTATATTTAAAATTCCACATTCAAAGAAGCTTGATTTCTTGATAAATTATTCAAGATAACTAATGTTTGGCAATACGTTTACGCGGGCATTTCGTTAAGTTTTCATTATTACTAAAAAATGACCGAGATATCCGGATAAAATTTAATCCACATATTAATTGATCCTTAAGTACGTTATGCTATAAATTACAGCTATTCATATCGATTTGTTTGGTTTCAAGAAGTCGTAGATTGAAGTAGGCCCCAGTGTGGAAAAGTTAAGAGCTCAATCTGCTGATTTTTACAATGACGGCCTTCGAAAGGCCAAGAAACGCTGAGAGTAATGCATAACTTTGGATGAGAGTTTTATGAGTATATAAAAACTAAGTTTCTAGCTCAAATATTTTTTAGTAATGATTGATACTTTACGATATACCGAGATAATAGTTGACAGTACTGCGCGTTACTTCAATCAACTGCTTCCTAAAATAGAACAAATCAGCATTAATGGCTGTAATTTACAGCATTATGTTCATAAGGATTAATTAACATTCAGAATAAATTGTATCCAAACATCTCGGTTATATCTTAGTAATAATTAAAGTTTTATGAAACTCCCTCGTACATTGATTTGATTTCGAAAACCCTTAATTATCTCAGGGCCAGCCATCTGGGGGGGAGGTATGGACGATGCTATGCACAAGGTGATCACGATTGAAGCCCAACAGATCAAGAATCAAGATAATGTATGATAATATTCAAATCGTTGTCTGTACGACGCAAAGTTCATTTAATTGTAAACCATATTAATATATATCTCTGGGCCGCAGTAGCCTAGTGGTCAAGGTCATGGACTAGCGACCAGCGGTTTTCGTTCAGTTGCGGGTTCGATCCTTGGCCGCCAAAGACCCGCCGTGTAGCCGGGGCTGATGCACGTTAAATCTGTTCGGGGCCCAAAGTCCTCCAGTTGGCGTGGTGTGGATGTTAGGAGAGGGGGTGCCAGCTCAGGTGTCGTCCTCGTCACTTGACCGTGGTTCAAAATTACGAGGTCCGTCGCCAATAGCCCTCGTGTTGCTTCTAGTGCGACGTTAATATAAACTAAACTAATATATATCTATGAATTTCGACAATTTTCTCAAATTAATTCTTGATGACGCGAATGGTTAGTCTTAGTTATTTGACTCGGGGAACTTCCGAATATCCCCACCTAACTGAATTTTTTTAGTCAAGTAAGTGTGCATTTTTCTTAAATGCACTTGCTACATTAAGCATCGAAAAAGAAATTGCAAAAAATTGTAATTTTTCGGAAGTAATTAATGTATTAGTAAAAACAAAATCACGCAATAAATAAACATGCATTAATACATGTTCGGGTTTCAATTATTTATTTTTTTTTACTTCATAAAAAATTTAGGGCCTGAAATGGTTTATTGCGGCCAGGCTCCTTAACAGAGAAGGCCGAATCTGAAACGTCCCATAATAAGAAACTTAAACCTTTTAAACTTTTGAACTTAAACCTTTTAAGAAACGGCTCAAATATTTAATCAATTGTAACTATTTTATGAGCATAAGCTAGGGTATAAATCTATAAGCTACGATTACACCACCACAATTTATTTCAATATTATGTGTTCATCCTTTTCTGCCTTTAAAAAGCATTGATTAAATTGATGCAAATGCATCGTAAAACATTAAATATTATTCGATGTAAAAACTTTTAATAAAAATTTACTAAACATTAAAACAACAACAATAAAACTCAACAATAAAAAAATAGAGAGAAAAGGGAAAGTAAAAAGTGAAGGTTTCCAATTATAATTATGAGTTAATCTGATTTAAATATATATGAGAACAACGATATTTTTCCTCGCTGAAAATTGGTGAAGACTGATTTGTACAGAGTTTGAAAACGATTTAAATATAGTTATAGTATTTTCGAAAAATAAACAGTCCCAGGACGATAAAAATTTAAGCCATCCGATATTTAAAATTAAATTTGCGAAGTTATATAAGCTAAAAATTCATTCCGAATCGTAATTATTATTCTAAATGATGGTTCCTTAATACTTTATGATCAAAAAATGATGGTTTTGGGGCACGTTTGAAAATTTACGAAAGCAAACCAAGATTAAATTTAACTGCATACATTCCGACCCTTAAATGCCGAATGAATATACTGGCCATAGATCTTTTTAAATATCATAAATTACCGCCAAAATCGTTTAAACTAGGAAAAAAAAATGGCAGCAACTAATCTTCATCCTAATCTTACAATTCATTATAAAAATTCCCTTTTAGCCGTTAAATTATATCGATTAACCTTAGACAAATGACATTATTAAACACTCTTCGATATCGACATAATAGGTTCTGATAACAACTAATTCGATGGACGACAATAGAAGCGGGAAAAAAGCTTCTGAATATAACAATGGAACGAATTCGATTTACTTCTTCCAACCTAAACGCCAACGAACATTACAGATCGAACTTTTTACTTCTGTGGTCATCTTCTCCCACCAGTTACGGTTGCAGTTATTTTAATCCCTGACCCCTCGGTCCTAATTGGTATTCATTACGGCACCTGCAATTTAGAGTCGGGAGCCCATAATTTAACAGTCGTTGGACATGTTGTCCCCGTATTTTACGATGCGGGCCCCAATTTATGGTTGACGACAGCCATTTGCCTCTTGTATGTACATGTCTTCACTGGGACAGGATCGAAGAGTTTTAATTTTATTTATGTCATCGGTGGGGGGCCGTGGGGGGGCTTTCTTTATGGGCCTCTTACAGGTGTGGCCCCTTTCAGCAACCAAATGATGATGAGATGCGATGGAGAGGTGTGGACACGTCCCATTACCGATTTGGCTCCCCGCGTGTCTAAAAATTTCCAGGTGCTGTTTGAAAGCTACAAAAAAGACTCATCTTTTTTTCAAAATGATTAGGAATTCCTGAATAGTACTGATGTTCTGTTACTCCAGTAAATCTTTTGAAAGCTAGACATACCGAACTTAAATTCAAGATACAGTCAAAAAGGGTCTTCCTTACTAACATATTGTTCTTTCATTCTTCTTGTTCTTTTGTGTATTTAGCAAATAGGAATTCCAAATGCAACAAAAGAGCTAAGCCTTACTGAATATTCTGCTTATAAATTTTCCTGAACTTTTTACTTTTGTTATTTTTATTGATCATTTGAACCAATAATGATAGCAATTGTTAAAAATAACCATTTAGAATAGGGTTCAATATAAAGTTAGGTCTCAGAACTCAGCAAATAGGTATTCCAAATACTATATACAAAATGGTTAAGACTTGTGAAACATTCTGCTTATAAATTTTCAATTAACCTTTCGCATAAATTTTTCTTATTGGTCATTTTAAATGATAATGATAACAATTGTTTAAAAATATCATTTGGAATCAGGTTCGATAAAATTGGGAAGTGTAAGAAAAATCCTTCATTGCTGTGGCTTCTCGCTTTCCCTGTGATTTTCAAATGGTGTTTGAAAGTTACAAGAGATTTCGTTACTTCAGAAAACATCTTTGTACTGTTGAATTAACATTTTTTTTAGTAATTGTTATAATTTGTTATATTACTCTGCTGTAATTCTCTTTAAATAGATCATTATATTACTTATGTAAAATGGAAGTTCTAGATACTGTAAAAAAGAAAAAGACTCAACCTTATTGAAGGACAAAAACTATCTGTATAAACTTATTAACATATTGTTAATATTTTTATACATTTCCCAATTTTCTTACTGTTTTAGTTGCAATAGAGCCTGGTTAAATCGAGCCCTCTTTTGCTCGGTTTTCCAGTTAACCCCGGATCGGTCAGCACGAAGAATTTTTTTAAATATGAGGAACGATCTGCATTTTCCAATAAGAATATTTATTTTTTTCATCCAATTATTTTGGCCCAGATAGCCTATTGGTCACGGTCGCGGATTCGCGGCTGGCGATTTTCGTCGCGTCGTGGAGTCTTGTGTATATTAATTCATCATTTTAACCCTAAAAGTAGCCCAGGGTGGTTGATATAAATTATTCAGAACTACATTTATTGCGCTTAGGCATTACAGGTGTAATAGCCTCCCCACTGCACATGCAGATGTACAGATATAGTTCTATCATTTGTCCAGAATTTTCAAAGTCCTACACTAAAAATTACTGAAAAATTAAACCATATAGAAGTAATATTTAACTCGAAGGGAACGATTAGCTTATAAGGTTATGTAATGGCTATGATGCATATTGCACAAGATACCTAGAAATGTGAAAAACTTCAATTTGGTCTTGAACCTTTGCCATTGACATACACCTATTTACTTGATTTACACTCCTCCCTTGATTTACACGAAAAACCTTACGAACGGAAATCTTGTAAAATGAGATTAGATAGAAAAAAAATGACGGACGGGTTCACACTTTTTTTTTGAGACACTTTAAGACTAATTGTTTTATAATTTTTTTTTTTTCCTTTTTGAAAATAAAATAACGCAAACACAAATTAACAATGCTCCTTACAAATAAAAAATAATAAGTATAAACAGATTAACAATATTCCGTATAAATAAAAACAATAAAAGAGTTCCAACATCACAACAAATGTACTTTAAAGAACAAAAAAATTTTAAAAAAATGGCATTTACTCTTCAGCAGTGCTTTGAAAAGTTAAAATTCTTCTTCTTCTTCTTTTTTTTTTTTTTTTTTTTTGATTGTTCTGGTGTGACACCGCTATTTCACTAAAGCTATGGTTTCCTAAGAAAGCGGAGCCGTTATCTGGTGGCCACAATATTGCGTTAGATGACATCTACCAAAATGCTGTCTACCTAAACCACATGGAGAAGGTTTCCCAAAGAACGTTCAATACGAGGAAACCACATCACTAGTTTGCATAGACAACGTTTAGGTAAACGTCCTCCACCATAATATTACGGCCAATATTCAACACTACATTTTTTAGGAGCATTTAATTTTATTCATGGTATAACACAAAACAATAAGTATAAAACTCAAAAAAAAAAAAAAAAAAAAAAAAAGGCATTTTGTTTGCTTTCATTTAAAAACAGAGTAAAACTAAAATACGTAAATTAATTTAAGTCAAGTGCTGTGAAAAGCGAGGGATAGCTGTAAATTTGTTTGAATATCCGACATCGAATTTTGCTAATTTGTAACAACAACTGAATTCAACTGAATTATGCCAGGTATAACACCATTAAAATCGAGTTTTTAAAAAATATTTGGGAAAAAAAAAAAAAACTTAAACAGCTAGAATTTGTCTTACAAATTCTCACTAGCAATTCCTACTTATTTTTCTATAAAATACATAATTCATTAAAACCTCGTGAAATCGGATTATTTGGAACCAGAGCTGATCCAGAACACCGAAAATCCCGGTTAATCGTAGAAAAGGAAAAAGAAAAAAAAAAAGGAAATAAGATCTATGTATAGAAAATCTTCTTTATACTGAACAAATCGAGTGCGAATCCTATTCACAGAAGATAACTATATCTACTTTACGAACAAAAGAAGTGTGCATTAATTTGCTTCGTTGCATTTTCCATTCAGATAATATATCACCATATACCGTTTGGCATTTTCAACTGGAGGTGTAACTAAGATTTTATGGTGACTTTGCACACCCAAAATATTTGCGAAGTCCCTCCTTACTTCATATACACTCATAGCTGTTAGGAGATTTTGGTAAAAAAAAGAATTTCTCTCAAAATATTTGGATAAAAGAAGTGTTCATTTGGAAATTTGTATATCGCTTCTCAAATTTAAAAAAAAAAAAAAATTCTTGTACAGCTATCCTGGTTGTCCTGGAGATCCGACTTAAATGTTCCCAGTTTTTAAGACTACGGACCTGTAATAACAACTGGTGAAGTAGGGAATAATGTTTTTGAATTGGGAATAATGTTTTTGAATTGGGAATAATGTTTTTGAATTGGGAATAATCGATAATGAATTACGGGATATATATGAGAAGAATTTCACATTTTCATTCGTAAATTGAACGAGGCGGACAGTGAATTATAGAAATATTTTTCGACAATTTGGAGTCTTAGGTGATAAAATCACTAATTTTCTGAATAATTGGGCATATAAGATATTTAATATATCTGCCTATCATCTATAAGATTGATTTTGACTCATATAATTAGAAATTTTTAGGAACTAACTCAAGGAATCATTGAACTTTTTTAACGAATGAAGAATTTTGATAAAATGTAAATATATACAGTCGGACCTTTTAACACGCCATTCAGTAACACGCGGGTCTGCTTAATATGCGGTAAGTAATCGCTTGTGGATACCACTCCCAGACATTGTCACGTCTCATAAGTCTTATTTTGTTCTTAATAAAATTCAGATTAATCTTTTGTTTGTATGAAGTCACGACTTCCTCTTAACAGCAGAGACTAATACCTTTTTTACATATGAATCATTATTTCTTAAAGAGTGAAATGTTCCAGTGCAGATTATTTTTTTTGCATGAGATTATTTTCAACGTCTTACGTTCAGTGAGATTAGCTGTATGTTCAACAGCCGCCAGGAGCTCATTCATCAATGGCTAGATAGTATATCAAAAAGTAATTTGTTTCAAATATGACCTAAAGTATTACTATGATTGAATAAACCACTTGGACTTATTAAACCTAAATGACTAGCAATTATTAGTTTCATTTCATTGATAACAATATATTGTTATTCAAGATGTATCATATATATATGTGTGTGTGTGTGTACATGCATGCGTGAGCGATATCTTATTAAGATCTAAGTAACCTATCGTTGCCTTCCTGCATCAAAGTTGTCTTCCCGTAATGGTTACAGAACGTGACCTGAACTTGGAAGACTGTTTCATATAGAAAAAAATATCTAAGCTCGAGTGACTATAACGCTAACAATCTTTATCAAATTTCGTCTTTAAAATAGAAAAGAGTTTTCAATAATTATTCAGATTTTCGCAAAAACATAAAAAATTAAAAATGTGTGTATGAGCACTACAATATACAAGATGAATTATGAAACATATTTCGTTTGATGGAGTAGGGGGAGGGAAGTCGGTAAGAAAAGGAATGAATAATACTCAATACGGTACTAAAATAAACATTTGATGTATTAATACGAGCTTTGATTGAAAAGTAATGTTTACATGGCCATAACTTTTTAATTTGTCATTCGATTTGCACAATTCTTGGGGTAACAGAGTTACAGGTGTCCTCCATATAATGTAAGTGGCCGCGGTAACCTAGTGGTCATGGTTTCGGATTTGTGACCGGCGGTTTTCGTTCAGTCGCGGGTTCGATCCTTGGCTGCCAAATACCCGCTGTGTAGCCGGGGCTGATACATGTTATATCTATCGGGTCCCAAAGTCCTCCCGTGGCGTGGAGGGGAAGTTAGGAGAGTGGGGTGCCCTCTCAGATGTCATCCTCGTCACTTGAACGAGGCTCAAAATTACGAGGTCCGTCGCCAATAGCTCGTGATGCTTCTAGTGCGACGTTAATAAAAAAATAAACTAAACCATATTAATGTAATTTTTTTTTGCTTGTTCTCTGGCGTGCTGAGAACTGAAGAAGATGGCGATCCCCATGGAGATGAGGCTGATGCAGTGAAGCATCATTGCACTTAGCGATTTTACCTTCTTCCCAATGATGAAATAACACCTTCAGAGACATCATTTTTTTCCTTCTGAAAAGTGAATTACGACAAGTCTTCATGAATCCGGGCCCCATTAAACCAAACGTTGCTTAATCCGGACATCCATTAAAAAGTTATAGTTAATAAACACAAATACAAAGCTGAGTTAGAAGAGCAAGACTGGCGAGTTTTGTACCATGACTAGTGGCAGTGACGTTCTAAAAATATTTTATGGAATTCATGTTATTCTTTGTTTCGGTCCCGTCACTTAAGGTATCTGTACACCTTTAAAACGTCATTTTTGTCAAAATTTTCAATTTTCTAATTTTAATGTCAGTTTAAAATTTTAACTTTTTTCTTTCTAATAGTGTTTGAATTTTGTTTATACCTTATTTAGAACTTAAGTTACAAGGGTTTGAATTTTAATCGGTAACTAATTTTTAATTGCATTTAAAAGTTTGCTTTTGATTTTTCGCAAAATGAGTTTTCTCGACATATTCACATAAGATAATGTTGATATCAGAAAAAGTTATGAAACAAATTAATTTAAATTTTGCAAGTATCTTCCTTATATAGTTTTTAAGAGCCCCTACTACTTTCATGGTTGTAAAATTGATGTATATTTAATAACAAAGATGTAAATCAAGTATAGTTATAACTTTTTTTTGATTTTTCATTGTTACTTAACTCAATACACAATAAAAATTGTAGTAAAATGATTTTCATCATGAAAGTATTACCAGCCCCAAAAAGTGTTATATGAATAGGATAAAGTTTACAGAATAATGATATTTTTGTTTACTTTTGAGTTATGAGCGTTATTCTGATAATCAATTTATGTACTATTTTCACCATGTTTTCCACTCCAAACATTTTTTTGAATTAAAAGCAGATTATTAAATGTGTTTTTCATAGTTTTAGGCTATTTTAGCATTAAAAAATATTTTGATAACAAATATCAATGTATTTCAAAAAAATGTTCTCCGAAGGTGTACGAATACCTTAAAAAAGGAAGCCAAAACTTAGAGAAATTTGAAGATCGCTCGAATTTCGGGATTAATTACGTCGAGAGAAGACAGCAATGAAACCATATCTAAGTATTCCGAACATTTGAGGCATCTGCGTCAATTAATTGTACAAGGAATTAAGGTAATAGAAAGACGACAAAAGATCGGTTGTTTCTTCAAACCAGTGAGCGTGTAAGTGGGATCAGTAACTGTGAACCTGAATCATCATGATCTAAATAGTTCTTTCGCCCTGATACATTTGTAAGTAATGAATTGGTTTTAATTCTCTCTCATGTGCAATTATTTACCAATTTGTTCTGCCTAATTTCAAAATGCGTGTTTTTTTTTTTTTTTTTACCGTAAAGGATGTTTAGCTATGTGGCTTGGCACATTTTAAGGTTACGAGTATTTTGCTCAATTCGAATTAATGGAGTATGTAGAGGAAACTTGTAACTTTCAGGTTCAACAAGCATTGTGAAAAATCAGGCAAGAAATAAAATTTTGAGGCGTAAAGACATTGATTTCCAAACAACTATCATATTAGGACATTTTAACTATTTGTTTAATTGTTCCAAAATTGGATTCTATTCGTTAGCAATACCTAAAAAGCACTTTAAACGATGCCAACCTTGGACATGACTCCGATACACTCCGATTGGGGACATTGCATTTTTTGGCGATGAGACTTTTTATGCCATATTCTGTTGCATGCCTATCGTCATGTTGTAGACCATATTAATATGGCGGGGAAAAAAAATTGGTATCTCGGAACGTATACTGCATCTCGTTCCAAACCTTAATTCCGTGCACGATGTCCTCTGCATGCAGCTGAAACATCTGATTAATTTAAACGTCTCTTCTCCAATGTTATAAAAACAATGATTTTCAGGTAAGATATTTCCTTGATGGCTGTTACTCAATTAATGTCCGTTGTCAAGAACAGCTCAAAAAAGGACAGTAATAAATTTCTAATTGTCGAAGCTGATTTGTTGACTACTAAATAAGCGGTAGAATAATGGAGGAAAGATGGTCGATGCAGATGTCTTTGTGAAAAATAAGAGAAGGAATGAATATGTAAGGACAATCTTAGATAAAATCTTAACCAGGTAAAACATGTGTATTGTTTTAGAGGCTCGAATTCGCCGATTCTCTGCGGATAACCTCATCGATCAGTTGGGACCTCCTGCAGAGATAAGGTCACCGTTTGCTATTAGTGGATTCAAATGAGATTGCATGACTATTACTTGGTGAAGAATAACCAATTATTGTCGCGGACTATTGAAATTGCTGATGGTAGATAAAGATTTTTTGACTCTGAAGTTGATAAGTTTCATCCTTAAAAATCTAGGGAACATCACACAAAGGCTTACATTTTTATATTGCTTAGAAATCCGTGTTTTTTTCCCCTTTCAGATCAGGGTTTTATAACTAGAGGGGGAATTTTGGAGAGTCTGTGAGTCTATATAAACAATTATATTTGCATTCGGATTTATAACTTCAGGCAGCCTTCGTATAACACAATTATGTTCCTTAAAAATAACGCGTTATGCGAATCCGTATTGTTCTAAACAAAGAATTAGTACAAAATAGGGAGTTATAGAACATTTCTGAATATAGTCTACATATGAATATAAACTGAGGATTGGTTTTATTTTTTCAAAAATCTATTCAAAACTCAAACCACGTAATTTAAAAAAATTTCTTTAGCACTGAAATATGGCAGTACTGCCATCTAGTGTCCAAATCCAGGGTCACTACTAAGGCTGGAGCGTTTTTTTCCCCAACACATCGGGGAATGTTTTTCTTCTCCGTATTGGGGGAGCACAGTTGACATTGGCTACCGGTGGTTTTTTGAGCCCTCAATCATTGGGTCTGAAGAAAATTTTATAATGCTCTTATCAACCAGACGAAAAAGAATTATCCTTCGGGCTAGTTACTAAGATGTTTTAATTTTTAGCGTTGTTGTTGAAGAAAGCCACAGCAATATATTTAAAATAATTAGAAACATATTTACTAAAACAATTTTCATCGAAAGAATTGTAACGTCTGCCTTTTATTACTCTGTTCTTGTGCCATATCTTAATAAAATATATCAAGCAATAATGAGTGAACTCCAGTCGAAGAGATGTAAAAACAAATGAAAACATTTTATTAATTGTCCCTATAGAATAGCTAATGTCGTTCTCTTTCGAATCCCCAAATCAACTTAACAATCCTAATTTATTATTTAAATATGAAATCTTAACTTACCAATTCACTTGTTCAAAATTCGACAATTCTCACAAACAGTATTTCGTAGCTTCATATTTTAACCAGAATTCTGTTCAATTCCCAAAACTAATCAAGTTACTTCGATCCGAATTATAAATTTTTTATCAGCAAATCGTTATCTTCTATTCCCCTTCATTTTCTATTCAATCAATCTTATTTATACGTGTATTATTATTTCTAATTCCATTTATTTCATTTTAGCCTTCATCTAATTTGCTTTATCACGTTTCATTTTGGTTGGAAAGAAATGGTAATTTTATGCCATTCAAAGGGTTATAAAGTTCCCGAGGTTAGTGAAGAAAAAATCGCAAATAACCCAACGTCATAGTATCATATAAACATTTTCTTCGTTATCGCGCCATTAAGTGCTGGATATCGAGCAGGTTTTCTTTTTGACAAGATATCTTCAGCCCCTGAACTTTCCTCACCATTATCTTACGGCGATCGAGAAGCGGCATCGTTGTTTCGAACCCTGGACCAAGGGGTCCGAAGTTGGCGGGCCTACCAATCAGGCCGAAAAGATATCTCACCGGGCTGGTTGAGTAAGGCCTTTTAACTTCTAACGTTGTAGTAGAAGAGAGTCGCTGCAATACTCCCCCTCCAGTATCATCGTGATGATACAAAGAGATTGTACAGAAGGTTGCTTTTTTTTTGATTGCTTGGTTTGTTCAGATGGTTGTTTTTCGATTTTGTCGTTGCAGTAGAAGAGAGTCGCTGCAATCTCAATTTGTTCTATTTTTCAGGGGGGAGGGGGACTGTTATTTTAGATTGTTTTTCTTTCAGCTGAGACACTTTTATAAATGTCTTTATGTGCTGCTAAGCACTTTTGTTGTTGTCTTTTGAAATTAATGCTGACTAACTGTCTGTATTTTAGTATTTTCAAAGGCCACAGATGTAGCCCTGCTGCGCCAAATAAGATAAATATGTGATCTAGACGTTTGAAAAAAAGATGTAAATGGCGGACAAAAAGGAGGGTCCAAAATAGAAAAGAAACTCTAGGGTATCCAGGGGGCGCGTAACCCGTGTTTACCAAAGACGGTAAACCCCCTAGGAAAGAAAAAGAGCCCCAGGGTGCCACGGGATCATGATGCCCATACCTAAGTAAAGAAGGTAAGCCCCTCAGCCCCTGGAGGACCAGTCTCCCCAACCTAGGGGATTGGGTGCCTGGTTATACCCAAGGTTATACACATGAATTTGAGCTTAATGCTTCTTTGAATGAAAGAGGAGATCTTCATTTAGGAAATACAATCGAACCTCATTGTAGTGAACTTCTGCGGACTCAAAAAGACGTTCATCACGGCCAAAAGTTCACTATATCCGATTTCGTTGAAAACAATCATTGTGATAACAAACACACTCAATTTATTCATAAATTATTAATTACATAATACTTACTGACATATACATAGTATATTTCTTTCTGAATATGGTAAACTATTTTAAAAGAGCTTCCGCTGCATTCTCCTTTATGGCCAGACGTAGCTGCATGCAAATTTTTTCGTAATTAGTGATGATCCCTCTAAGATTTTTTCCAAATGCTGGAGCCCTCAGGGCTTACCTTCTTCAGGTGGGTACGGACATCACTCACACGAGCAATCCTAGTGATTTTTTTTTCCATGAGGTATATGTAAACATGGGTGACGCGCCTTGGGATACTCTAGCAAACCTTCTCTATTTTCGACCCTTCTTCTTGTCAACTTATTTTGATCTTTTTTCCATTTTTTAGATCACAGATGCAATTTGTTTGACACGGCATAACTATATCTGGTTCTTGTGCAATTAAACTTTCCCATCCCTGGTTCACTCCAAATGTTGGAAACTGTAGATTTTGATAAGGAAAATTACTTGCACGTCACCAATTGACTGTCTCCCTTTTCTATGTATTTGATTTTCCTTTTATCCTCAAATGAAAATTATTTCTACCTCTTAAAGAAATCCGTCATTTTTACCAGTCTTTTTTCTCCACAGATATATTGATGAGATGGCAAAATATCTTTCAAATCCAAAGTGGTTATATGCGTATGAAAACAGTCCCCGAAGAAAAAAAAATGGAGGAGAAACATTAGAAGATGATTATTAAGTTCCTTCCACTATTGTTCCGATTTTTCGAGGAATGTTTTGAAATTGGGTAGAGTGAGCGGAGCATATGTGAGAGTTGGAAGGAGTGGCCATGTTGGATAATCCTGTTTGAAGGATCATGCCATAGTCATCAGATCAGATAACTGTATTATCATGGGTACCTATGCAGAATTTCAAGGACATGTGGGAGTGGTTCAAAATAGAATTGTAAGATTCGACCCAAATAAATATACTTACATTTATGTGAAGTAAATAAAATTTATAATAAAATTAATATAAAATGTCTATTTTTCACAAAGTAAGAAAACAAATTTCCCTTTTGAGTTTCGAAACGGGTGCGGCCGACCGCGATCACCTAATGCCACGTAACAAATGCAATTAGTGTGTCCGTTTTGATTTTTGAAATTTCTTTTACTGTCCTTGATCAACTTATAGATTAGACAGTGAACACAGGGGATATTTACTTTCTTCACCTTTTTAATTATTTAGAAGAGCAGTGCAGCGTTGATATTGTTTCATACGCTGATAAAGTATAAAAAAACCTAAATTTACTAGTTATTATTCCCAAATTTGTTATTGAAAAGTCAAATTTATTCGTTTTTTACGATTCATCGACTATATAGAAGTGTTACAGTAAATGCTTGTTTTGTTTATTTTTAAATTTTTCAATGATATTGCGGTTTTACCCACGTAGAATATTATTTATTCGTTGCAACGTATTAAACTATAAGTAATTTAATTTTACGCACGCGCAAATCATTCGGGATATTTTATTTTCGTGTCTATAGGTGCGGCAAATTTAGGGTTCACACCAGGTGTCAAAAATCCAAGCCACGCCCTAGAAAGTGAGGTCTATGTATTGATCAATGGATTCTTAGAAATGGTTGATAGAGAAGGGAAAGAGGAATTCTGTTTATCGCATTAACAGTGGTTGATTCCTTGAAAAGGGAGGTGGAGCGGGGGAGGGGAGATTGAAAGAGACGGAGTATTTCAGGGGATTTTCTAATACATATGTGTAAAATTCGCTTCGAAAAGGAAAAAAAAAAAAAAAAATCTGTGGAAATAAAACTTCTAATTATGTAAGAGGGCTTCCATTTTTTTTAGGAGTTCACTGCAAGTGTTTAAAATAACATTATTTTAATAGGAGTTCAGGTGAGACCACTGAAAAAGTTCACTACAAACAAAAGTTTACTATTATAATCCGGATTCATCATACCGAGGTTCGACCGAATCATGAAAAACATAGTTTCTAATTTCATAAAATGTTTGAATAATGCGCATAAGTTTTGAAACAGAAAAAATACAAATAAAAATAAAGTACTTAAAAATATGCTTAATATTGAAGAAACAAAATGGACTTCTAATTCTAACAGATTTCAAAATTCAGCTAGTAAATCTGGTGCGTCAAACACGCTCGGATGAAACAATGAGATATGCGCACTTAAAAGATTTGATTTCATTCCGTGTTTTGTGTACGGAGATTTCCCTAATTTCGTCTTGTATGCGGGGATTTATCTAGTTCTGAATCCGTGAATTACATAAATCCTTGCGTTAGATTGAAATTTAACTCTAGGGATGCCGTTTTGTATGACAATTTCCCCCGGTTCTTGAATCGTGCTACGTGGGAGTTTACCTGTAGGTAGATCTATTTTATCTGCATTTAGTTCCTGTTTTTTTTTCTCTCTTTTACATATTAACCAGTCCAATAAATACTTACTCATTTGTTTAATTATTTTATAATCGTCGCACTTAGAAACAACACGAGGCCATGGACCTGGTACATTTTGAGCTACGGTCGGGTGATGAGGACCGATTCTTATTATTATTAATGGATTTTCTTCTACTCCCATTGTATGTCAGGGTCAAAATTTATAAAGCTTTTTTATCACATTTTAAAGCGCTCAGTTTAGCTGAAATTTTCTATACACGATTACTTTGGATGACTATACGATAGTTTAATTATAATGAATAAAAATAATTGACTAAAACTAATTATTTAAATTACATTTTAGGCCAAGTTTCTCGCCAAGTCACCAAATGGTCGCCAAATCCATCTCCAAGGAGAAGGGGTCAATGCTCGAACTCTTGTTGTGTTAATTATTATTTTGTTAAAAAAATTAACGAAAAATAAATTTTTTAAAAAAGAATAAATTCAATTTAACTCAACATTCCCTTTTGCTCTGGAAATTTAAGATATAAAAAAAATTATGCACGCAAAGTATGATGCTTGAAAGAAAACCCATGTACAAAAAAACTCGTTTTTTACTGATGTTATTATCATTATTATTATATCCAGAGGATATTCACTCATCTGCCTATGGTCAGATGACGAGATGGTTACCCTAGTTGACAACACACTCTTCAAAACTTTCCCATTATTCATCGTGATCTCTAGGATACTGCGCATTCCATGGTTCGGCAATTCATTTTCGGATTTTTCTTGTAAATTCGGGAATTTGTTGACCTTGTTGCCGGGTTACGACACAGAACTGCTCGCATCTCCGTCTAGTGTTAATCGTAACTGTTAGTTTTCATTTCAATACAGTGTTTCTTGTTTTCCAACAGATCTCATATCACGTTTGCACAATAGTTTAATTGTGTACGAACTGAGTAACTATACAATAAAATGTTCTCCAAACCCAGCAGATGTTATTCAAGTCTTAATAAATCAAGTAAGCATAAGCATGCGACAAGAATAACTCGTTACAACTTATTTTAACTATCATTTTACCGTATTATTTTTTCTTTTGTGTCGTGATTTTTTTTTTTTTTTTTTTTTATCATTCCAAGAATATCCATTAAATTGATTTCAATGTTTGATTTTAATTTTATAATTGCTAGAGAGAATGACGAAATACTTTATTCTGATATTTATATAATCTTCACAGGCTCAGAATGTGCTTCAAAACATTAAATACATTTTTCGGGGGTATAAATTTCTTATCTAGAGTGACTTATCCTTAGTATTTTCTTATCCTTAGTATTATAAATTTCTTATTTAGAGCAACTTATCCTTAGTATTTTCTTTTAAACAATACTGATGCTCGACAATCTAGAAATATCACTAATCCAGCATGGCCATGGTCACAAACGTACCGAATTACAGATTACTGTAGTAAAACAAGTAATATGAAAAAAAAATAAATTTAAAGTCAATTCCTATACAGGTCAACAGAGAAATTTTTTATTTTAGTTACTTTTTATTAAATAATTACAATTAATATAAATATGCATATACATATGACAGTATCACAATATTAGGCGGCAAAAGAAATTTTTTTCCAGCGACCAACACGCTTCGTCACTGACGATATTTATTCCTAAATTTATATCCTGCTAAATATCTTATATAAGAGAAATTTTTTTCTCCCATGTAAAACTAAAATTAATTATTTGAAAATCAAATAAAAAAATTTTACGCTTCGACGAGATTCGATCCGAAAGCATGAAGATTCTACGCCGACACTCTATCAACTTTGCCAGTGCAAGACAAATGACATAGTAGAAGCATTGGCTTGTTTCTTAATTCATCCGGTAAATTAAATGGTTGGAATGCAGTTTAGTCCAACCACCCTTGGTGACAGAAATTATTTGGCGGTATTTTGCCTAATGTAATTACCCTGGTCTGCTTCGTGGACTTAACGTTCAGCCAAAAAAAAAAAAAAAAAAACCTCCTAGTTTGGCAATTTTTGAAGTCGTGCCAAGTGGTTGGGCTAAACTGCGTTTTTGATAATTAAATTTAATTAATGAACTAATATTTGAAAAAACTGTATTAATATCAAGTGTCATCCGCTACATGTTTAAAAAAATGTATTTTAACTTGAGTGGATGAATGAAAAGTATTTTATTAAGGATTGAAAATTTAAAAGATATATAAATATGCATAGGGAGAGTGTGAACTAATAGTGGGAATTTAAAAAAGAATAGTTTTTCCTTAATTATAGATCGTAACAGAATTTTTTATTTGTTGTTGTTAACAACGAATAATCTAATACTCTGTACATAAAGTGTACAAAACATTCTTATTAAGAACCTAAATTTGAAAATATTTTTAATTCACACATCATGATATTCAGTGACATAAAATTCAGACAACACACACTTATTTATCTCCAAATTTAATACATCTATGATAAATATTCATTTAAATATCATTTAGAAGGAAATTACACAATATATTATGCATTATTTTCTTTTATTGCTTCAAAATAATGCATTGAGATACATTTATATGAAAGATAAAATTCATGCACGTCATAAAAATTATTAAAGAAAATTTTAGTGGCCGCAGTAGTCTAGTAATCAAGGTCGCAGACTTGCGGCAAGCATTGTTTTCGTGGGTTCTTTGCCCTGATGCTTCTAAAAACCCACCGTGTAGCGGGGCTGACGCACATTAAGTCTAGTCGAGGTCCCAAGTTTTTCTGTTAGCGTGGTGTGGAAGTTTGGAGAGGTAGGTGCCAGTTCAGGTATCATCCTCGTCATTTGACCGACTCTCAAAGTGACGAAATCTGTTACCAACAACCCCTCTGTTGCTCCTCAGTGCAATGTTAATTTACAGTCACAATCGCATAGAAAATTGTAATTAAAAATAAGTTGCACCGTGAATTACTCATCATTTTCACTATTAATTATTATTTGTGAGAAAAACTGTAAAGAATTCTGAATCTATGGAAACTTAGGCATATATTCCAAGAAATAGGTGGAAAGAAAATTGGAATGAGTGTGGCGGCCACCCAGCTAAGAATAAACAAATAAAAATAAATAAACTTTAAGGTATTAAAAAAATTTTTAAAAATGTAGGTATAGATTTCTTCATAACGTCAGTCATAATTATTGTGTGCCTTCCTATCAATGACATCTTCGATGAAAGAAGGGTTGCGTCCGCTGGAAGATCGGCCTTCTCTCCTCTCGCGTGAATTCATCGAAAGAAGAGTATTTTGAACCGACTTAATTATCGAATCTTGAAAAGAGAGGGAAGAATTTGCTCGAGCTCTGATCAGATACGACTTTGAAGAATATATGGCGGAATGATGAACTTAGTGAGTTTTGAGGTCCATAGAGCTAACGAAACAGTGGACTTTCTAAAAAAAAGTCAATGTTTCTGTTGCCGTTTGCTACCATAACGTTTTCTTCCAATAATTATATAAAAAGAAATATAGAAGCGAATTAAATGTAGCTCGAAATTTCAGATTGTATTTACTCTCTTTTGAGACTAATTTTTCTGAACTTTGTAATTCAATGTAGTCCTAAACATCCCTTTAATTTCTTCCCATTTTTATGTTAATTTAAGTGACTACTTCAAAAATAGAGAAAAAAGTCATATAATATAATTCGATATAAAAACCAACGTTTTTAAAAACAACGTTTTTATATGGTGGCAAAGTTTATAAGAGAAAATTATTGAAATATTAGTTAAAACTGTTAGTTATTTTTAACTTTAAAATTTACTTAAAAAGAGACATTTGTGAGAGTATTAAAAAATTAATAATACTCATAAAATCAAAACAGGCATTTGAAAGTTTGTAAGTTATTCTATTAAAAAAAGAATGGGAACCAGAATTCAGAAAAAAATTATTGTGATAAGACACGGTGCCAAATATTGGAAACTTTCTTTCTTGCGAATGATTACTGACTAAAAGTCAGCAACCCTTACTATCTTGGAGATAGTATCTCCCCTTTGTGAGTACAAAGGTTTTACGATACCTCATGTGGCGAGGGGAGTGCCTGGTGTTCCCAGAGGGGGAAAGAAATTTTTTCCTCAATCCTAAAAGCGCCGAGAGGAAAGAATATTTTGACTTATTAAAACTATTGAAATATTATTTAAAACTTGTCGCAAACGTCTAAATATTGCATTGTTAGGCGAGTACGAACGATTCCCAAAATTTCAAAGCTCTAGCTTGATGGGAAGTTGGTTAAATTAACGATCGAAAATTTGATGACACACACACACACCAAGTGAAATTCAGAAAAATGTTGTAAAATAGGTACCTTTTTTGAAGAAGTTTCGGAATCCGCAACGAGTGGAACAGATTGGGGAGAGGGGGGGGGAGAATGCCTGTATGTGTGTGTGCATTTTCGGTCATGAGTATTTAAAAAGGAACCGAACCAACTGAGGAAGAGGGAGAGGTTATGTGGGCTCACAAAGGTTAGGAGCTACAGAACTAGAGAATAGGGAAAGTCCTTGAAAATTTGGTATTTCAAATACCCATTCAAATATTCTATCCTTTTGTAAAAAAATAATAGAACGGCGATTTACCTTTGATATTTGCTTTGATTTGATAAGAATCAATCGTACTATAAACGGCACCAATTTCCATGCATACTTCTCAAAGACCTTCATTGCAACTGGGAAAGATCATTAGAGTTCCTATATTCTTTTCACAGGTGTATGCAAGAAGAAAAGGAGAGTATGTGTTTGAATGGAGAAACAGCAATGCATTATTGCATTCCAACGGTTCGAATGATAGATAGCATAAGTTTTCTTGCTCGACACGTGTTCGAAGTCCTTACTTACAAATACACAGCGTGGGAGGGCCACCTCCATTTCCTCTTCCCGACAGGCACCAGATAATACAACGATTTCAATAAAGAATGCAAATATTTTGTGGGAAGGGGGATTCAAGGCAACAGCTAGTTATACATTTGAAATTGAAATTATCGCCTGAAACTCTGATAATTTATTCTTTTTCCAAAATGGTGGTGTAAACAAACTGTCGATTGAAAGATACGTTTTGAACCTTATTGGAGTGAAATATTTTTATTCAGTAATTAAAAAAAAAAAAAAAAAACATTGTGAAACGCATGGTATAAACATTTCTAAGGGCAAAATAAGAAGCGTTGTTAATGAAAAAGAAACATTTGTCAATCGTTGGACATAAGTCTTCTGTCCAATGATTGACAACGTTGTTGGAAAGTTCTGTCCACCTTCTGTCCATGTGGACAGAAGGTGGACAGAAGACTCAAAATGTATACCCTAAAAAAAAGGTACATACCATTTCGAATATTAAAAAAGTGAGGCTAGTGTTAAAAAGAAAAAATACATCAATGCAGAAATCATTCGCAAACGTCTGCAGCAGCAATAAAGATGAATAAGTCGAAATTTACAGCTTAAAAAAAGCTAACAAATAAACAAAATCGCCTTTTGCCGAGGCATGTCTCAAAGGAAGACATTTTGTAGATCCCCATACGGAAACCCTTTAGCAGGAGATATAGAGCTGTATTGTAAACCTTGTTGAGGCATGGGTTTACTAAAATGATTTCAATAAAATAAATGTATATCTACGATCAAAACTACGAGGAAAATATGTCCAAACCTAGCTCCGAGAATGCGTAAATAGTCAAAGTCCCTGATGTTCCATCTATGGACTGTAAATTGGCTAAAAAAAGCTTTTACTAAGCGAAAGCTCACCGAGATATATAGACTATGAAAAGTTTAGAAAGAGGATTACGATAACTTGGAAAGCAGTATGTAAACTGTCCAGAATCAAGGTTATCAGACAGAACATTTAAAGCATGGGTGTATAAACTATGACCGCTTGAGGGCCACACTGCAAAAAAATAAAATTTTCTGGGCACACATACAATATTTTTTCAACAAATTGAAATAAAAATTAACTCTATGTAGTTTTATTCAAATAAATTAACTTTTTCGTTTAATTTAGTTTGGATTTCATAAAGATGGAAAATTTCGAATAAATGAGATGGATGAATTAGCTTTTGTTGAACAAATGAATCGATATCGGGTTCAATAGACGAGGTAGCAATTCTTACTGCATTTTCAAGATGTTTGTCAGTGATCTTTGTCCTATTTTGATTTTTTGTAAGTTTCATTCTTGAAAATAATTGCTCACAAATATAAGTACTGCCAAAAGCTGAAGATATTAATAAAGCATGATTGTGAAAAATAGGATATTTATCGCGGGGTAGGAAATCTTTATAAAACTCAAGTAAAGAAACATTCCCAAATTTTTCTTTCAGTTAAATGTCATTTTGGAGTTTCAACCGGAGGTCTCTTCTTTGCAAAAATCACCCAGAACATTAAAACCAAAAATTTTCATTGAAAACAAACAAATTCCTTGGTCTCAATCAGCCAAATATCTTGGCATTGTTTCAGATAAAAGTTTCACTTTCAAACAACACATCACACATATTCATGAAAAATTCCGATTTGCCGAAAAAAATTTATCCTCCTGACATGTCGGAATTCAACATTATCTATAAAATATAAAATGCTTATCTATACACAATTTCTGCGACCCATCCTAACTTATGCCTGCCCAATCTGGAATCGAGCTGCTCAGACCAACCACAATAAAATCGAAATTTTACAAAACAACATTTTAAGAATGATCGTTCATGAACCAGATGGTTCATGCGAAATGAAGATATTAGAAATTCCTTTAATATTATTAAACTCCAAGAATATACAAATTTTGTTTCAACTAAATTCCAATTAATTTTGAAAATAACCCAAACCCTTCTACCCAAGAAACCAAAAATTACAAAAGAAAATATCAAAATCCCCGAAGATCAGCCATTTAAATACTATTTTCACCATCTCTCATCAACCAAAATTTTCCTCCAATAGGAAACCTCCCTCTACCTCTCTGAGATAGAAGAACTCAGTTTCCCCACAATGAATTCCGAACTCTAACCCTTCTGAGTAGCTGCTTCCTGATTGGACAGCAACAATTCACCCCGTACCCCTCCACCCCTCTGCACTGAAAACGCTAGTTCACCAAGATTCGCTCATTAAATTCAAAAATCTTATTTTTATTCGTAGCAATTTTAATTCATTTCAAGTAATTATTTAATTCATTATTTTATTTAATTTTATTATTCATTTAATTTTTATTATTTTATTTAATTTTATTATTTTGCAAACATCCATTTTAATTCATGGGCAAGTAAATTTTACCAGGTTAAACTCATACCGGAGATTAAAGCCCCTTAGGGCTAGGTACTCCATAATAGAATCATTACGAACAAAGGCCACGGCTCAATTAAACAATCCGCAGTGGACTCAGGGGCAGGAATGGAAAAAGGAGATGTCATCTGACTTGATCATATGCCATTTCATCTTGACACGAGCACTGTTTGTCTATTATCCGATCGGTCCGTTATTTTTTAGTCACGCCTCGTATATTCCCGAGTTTTTGATTGATTGATTGCTTAAGAAAGTCGCATTTAGAAACAACGAGAGGGCTATTGGCGACGGACTTCGTAATTTTGAACTATGGTTACGTAACGAGGACGAACATATTTACGTGAGAAAATTGTAAGATTTAATCAGTTATCAAAATATTTTCTTACAAAAACTTTTTTTTTACATCTAAAATTCTTCCCCAGACTTCTGGTTAAGAGTCCTTGTTAAAAAAAAATAAAAAAAAGGCAGAATTAAATTTAGACCAAAAGGAAAAAAATGTCGTTAAAAGTCTTCCAAATTAACGGCAAATCATAAAAATGCTGGTGCGATTTAAATCTTACTTTAAAAAAAATTCAAAAACTGCGATAGAATGTTAGTTTTAGAACATTACGAGTTATAGATCTTGTTATTTTTTTAAGTCATTTAACATATCGTAGAAAATTAATTGCTGTGAGAAGAGATTTGAATTAAAAGTCAAACCCATAAAATAAAGGAACGCTTGTAAATTCCAGCGTGGAACGTAACTATCAGAATTCTCTGATCTTCATGGGAAAAAAAAAGAGAGAGATTATTCTGATAACCCATAGCAGTAATTCAAGAGTCAAAACTGGTTTCGAATTTAGAGTTGAATGGTCCCTTTAAATCTTTGTCAACCATTAACACGTTAAACAGATGGTTTGGTTACAAATTTGTTTTATTCGTTAACAAGTTAATATCTTTCTTTTCACTCGTTTATCGTTTCTGACCATCTTGTTAAAACGCTGCAGGTTGTCCCAGCTATTCGTATTTTTGAAATACGATGACAAAACTTTGAAATAGTGCGCTTGTAAACACCATATATATGCATCAGGTCTTCCGTTTTTCATTTTAATGTAGTTACGTTGATAAAATATTTTTCTTAAAAAATATGTTTACTCTCTTTTATTCATTTTCTCTTCAAATTTTAAGACATTCACATCTGTTGGAACATTATATATATATATATATATATATATAGGTAGGTATAGAATTATAGTAGTAGGCATATATATATATATATATGAATGTGTGTGTGTAAACATGATCATAAAAAATTCATATTATAAACACAAAATATTTAAAAAATTATTTAAAAGATATAGTTAAAGAAATAAACAAAAATCAAATTAAAAATATTATCAAAAATGAAATATACTTTAGAAAATTAACATAAAATTTACTAACATAATCAAACAATGAAAAATTTAAAACCCCGAAACCCTTAATAATCATTACAAATATTTTCAGAATCAAACAAAAGTAAGAGAAAAGCACAAATTTAGAAAATGGAGATGATGTATTCAATACTTTGGAATGGAATAATATGTGTTTATAACAGCATTACCGATCTAACCATCACACTTCAGGGAATTGCATTATAAAAAGACGGTAATAATCCAAAAATCTAAGATTCAGAAAATCAAACACAGGAGAAAGAAAAAAAAAAGAATGAAGCTAAATTTTAGAAACATTAAATTACACTTAAAATTACAAAAGTACACTTAAGTAATCAACTGAAATATTTTAACACCAATTAGTACTTTTAGTTAAAAATAGTTATATTGATTAAACCTATAATTATAACACAAAGGCATGCAAACTCAAACACAATGAAATACGAAATACTTACTAGCGACACGTCTTCATAGCTATGAAATGAGGAACAAGTTAATAATGACAAAAACACAAAGAGAGTGAAATTTTTTACATATTCCATACACACACACACATATATACATATATTATACACACACACATATATATATATATATATTATACATATTATATATTAGTTATAATCAATAATGCATTAAAGGTGTATTTTAGCCTAGGCTGTATTATCAACAATACAGAGTGATTGCCCAAATGGTGTCTTCGCTAGAAATGTTGCGGAAGCTTTCACAGTTATTTTTCAATAATGAATTCGTTCAATGTACATTTATTTGATAGGCTCATTATATGTCCATTCTAAATTTTCTGGTGGTATATGTGTTTTATTTATTTTTATCTCTTACTCCTAATTTGTTAAGCTTTGGCTTTGGGTAGGGTGTCATGGAGAAGCCTTAGTTCAAAAAGTAAGCCGTGAGTCAAAAAAGTTTGGAAACCGATGATTTACAAGGTTAACTGGACAATAGTCAGAAGATTCCTTGAAAAAATAAAGCCTGCCCATTTTTTTGCACAAAGTATTTCTTATATAACGCATTTATAAAGTACTGGCAAAGGTCTTAGATAAGGTGACCAGACGTCCCGATTTTAACGGGACAAGTCCGGATTTTTAACTATTTATCCCGCGGGGTTTTAAGAAAGTCCCGATTTTTAGAACGAATGCACGACAAACAAAGGAACGGCTTGAGAAGGGAAAGTACGATTTTCGGCTTCCATGTAGTTATTTCACCAGGATATGAACTTTATATTATTTTTGTAAATTTTATAATTTTAAACTTTAATAATAAAAATAATTGTTGAGAACTGATTATCAAAGTTCACCTTGATCAGTTGATAGAATACGAACACCATTGTTTGGACTTGATGCACAGTGGCATTTTTCGGCATTGGCAACGACGAAAACATTTTGTAGCTGTAAAATGAAGAGAGAACACTTTGCACACTTCCACAGATTTCGCTATCGATCTATCATCATTTGGAACACTGTTGCAAATGAATTACATCTTATACAAAAATTGGAAGTGGAGGGGAGTTTTAGCGAGGAGAATGGTCAGGGTGTAAGGAGTTCGTTGGTCGTCCACGAAGTAACGCCTTCGCATATTGAGTTTAATAACTGTCTCTCATACGATACACATCGTACTGCGGGCTAGTTAAACAAGTGATGTCAACAAATAAGTTACTCAGATTATTTATGTTTGTAATTTATTTAGGTACCAAATTTTTAAATAAGAATTCCCCCCCCCCGTCAACGGTGTCCCGCTTTTCGAATGTTAAAATCTGGTCATTTTAGTTTTAGAGAATCTTGGGTTCTCCTAGGATCAACACTGTCCCCCTTACGGTACCTATTGATAGTCTGACACCGCTATCTAGCTCTAGAGAAGGATTCACAGATCAGGATCAAAGGGTAGCATTTGACCCTGGTTGGCCTCTACTATCAATATTATTTTACTTTTGGATCCATGTTTGTCTCTGCAATCCAAGTTAAATTTATTTCTAACCCATTTAAGGACAGGTGATTAAAAGTATTTTTCTGATTATAAGAAAGTTTCCATTTAGAATTGAATTACAATTTCACGATTACATGTTAAAAGTTGATAAATTTACATAAACCTTCGTGCAGTGTTTTCCTGATTTCTTTTTAAAAAATTACTATATTTATTGATGAACTTCTTCTTTTTCCATTCCGTTCAGTATTCATTCAAAATAGTTTCAATCAAAATAAGCAAAACACTGAAAATCGTCGGAATAAAATGAATTAAAGCAATTTATGTTTCATTGAGTAATGATAAATACAATCGTTAATCGTTGCAACGTACTACAATACAAACTTCCTAGACTGAACATATATTTCTCTATGTATTTTTTTTCAGTCGTTGATTTTATGAATTGAAAAATTGATTGAGTAATATGAAAATTCTGAATCATTACGCAAGTCTGCTATGAAATCGAACTACATAGAGATGGTTCAAGAAGTGCCCCTCTTAGGCACAGGAAATAAGACAAATCACTGTTAGTATTGTTCTTTGATCGTTTTTTTTTTAAAACTTTTTATAAGAAGTTTATGAGTACGTCGCTCAATGATTTTTTACTGCCGATGACATCGTCTTCGTCTTTTTTTTTTTTTTTTTGAATCGATTCACGGATTGGAATTGCTTAAAAATGTCTCATTGAGAGGCATCACGAGGCTATTGGCAGAATACCCAAGGGGAACGAGCTCACCAAAGGGTTTTGAGCTACAAACCGGCTCCCCGGGAGACAAGCACCCCTACACTTAGCATTTATTGATAAAAGAACATAAGATATTACATAATTTCGTAATAAAAATTAAATAAGGCTTACAATGTATTTGCAGAGCAGAAAATGTACAGGACAGAAACATAAAAAAAAACTAGCAGTAGGAAATTTCTTGTAGAAATAAAATACATAACAGGCTAAATGGCACAATACAAAAGCATTCATAAACTCGTGAACAAAAATGAAGTGTTAGGCAAAAATATATACAAGGTATACAATTATAGCTACACAATAAGGGAAAATTGAAGTATTAAGGAATGTAATAATAAATCTGAAACAATTAAGAAATTTATTGGGTAATTTTACGAGCCGTAAGAATACAAAATTTAAGCTTGAAATGCAAGTAAAAGGATTTTCACTCACGGACTTCAGTCAAATAGGTTTCTCTTCAACTATAAGACATTTTAAATAAAAGTCACTGGTAAAAGGGCAAGAGAAAACGTAGTGCTCAGCATCTCCAACAGAACCATAGGGACATAAATTTGTATTTTTTTAAAAATTAAAACGATTTAAATGACAAACGAAGTGACTATAATCAGTTATGAAGTGAGTAATACAACCAGAATTCGTATAAAAATTCAGATTTGGTCTAGGAATAACCGAATATCGGTATTACAAGTTGACCACCAGGACTTCCAGTCAGAAAGAAGCTTATTTTTTAAAATCATAACAATATGAGACCGAGGGGCAGAGACATTCATTCCCTGACCATCAGTGATAGCGAGCTTTGCAAAGGAATCCGCGATTTCGTTATATTAATCTCCGACGTGGGCTCGAACCCAGTGTAAGTTGTAAAATTCAAAATAAGTTGCTAATTTTTCTTTAATGGTATTGATAAAAGTCGATTTATTTCTGGTACTCTGCAGTAGCAATATTGAACGAGGTTATTGGTGACGGATCTCGCAATTCTGAACCTCGTTCCAGTGACGAAGACTACGCCTGAGCTGGCACTTCCCTCTCCGAACTTCCACACCCCGCCAGCGAGAGGACTTGGAACCTTGGATTTAACATGCATCAGCCCCGCTACATGGCGAATCTTTAGTGGCATCAGAGCTCGAACGCCCTACTCGACCAAAACAATGTCAGTCGCGAGTCCGCGACCGTGACCACTAGGCTACCACAGCAACCCATAGATTCCCTGCTTGGTTTTCGATGTATAATGTGGTATCCAGGTTTCACCGTCGATGACGATATAACAGCAATCAATTTTTTTTTATTTAATAGCAAATTATTTTCAAATAAAAAACTAACCTACGAAGCAGTGCCAAATTTATTTTAGCGCCGTTCAACAGATGGCAGAACACAATGGTAACACCAACTTGCCTTAGCCACTCCTTTTGTTGTCAAAAACAGGTGCTTTTTGAAACATCATTGTTGTGTTAAATCACATAAATACGATTTTCACAATTCTTATTGTACTCGAGGGCTAAATGTATCTTTTGTATAAAACATTTGTCCCCAGTGTCGCTTGTGAACTGAATACTGGAGAACGTAGCGATTCACATAGATAAGAGGTTGAAGCAGAGAATGGTCAATGCGTTTTGGGACTTTCCCCCTTTCCTAAGAATAAAAGAGCACCTTTCAGGGCCAACTTCCTTTCTGTCCACGAAATAAAAGCTGCCGTAAGCACCTGGAGACAATTACCACCACCGGAATTTTTCTCCTACAGGGTCGTCCCGACTAGTCACGCATTGGCGCAATTCAACACCCATACCCACCCACCCACCTATATATAGGGGAATAGCATACCTTACCCTCGACCAATCACAGCGCGCGCTCTTACTTTGACCAGACCGAGCAACCAAACAGGGTAAACAATAGACTTCTGCTGCAATACTTCAAACTTATAGCCTCAATAGTTTAAATTCATCATATTACAACGTTTTTCTGAATTTCACTTGGTGTGTGTGTCATCAAATTTTCGATCGTTAATTTAACCAACTTCCCATCAAGCTAGAGCTTTGAAATTTTGGGAATCGTTCGTACTCGCCTAACAATGCAATATTTAGACGTTTGCGAAAAGTTTTAACTAATATTTTAATAATTTTAATAAGTCAAAATATTCTTTCCTCTCGGCGCTTTTAGGATGGAGGAAAAAATTTCTTTCCCCCTCTGGGAGCACCGGGCACTCCCTACACCTGGGTATCGTAAACCTTTTGAACTCACAAAGAGGAGATACTATCTCCCCTTTACTATCTCTGAGATAGTAAGGGTTGCTGATTTTTAGTCAGTAATCATTCACAAGAAAGAAAGTTTCCAATATTTGGCGTCATGTCTTATCACAATAATTTTTTCTGCATTCTGGTTCCCATTCTTTTTTAATAGAATGACTTACAAACTTTCAAATGTATGTTTTGATTTTATGAGTATTATGAATTTTTTAATACTCTCACAAATGTCTCTTTTTAAGTAAATTTTAAAGTTAAAAATAACTAACAGTTTTAACTAAAATTTCAATAATTTTCTCTAATAAACTTTGCCACCATATAAAAACGTTGTTTTTAAAAACGTTGGTTTTTATATCAAATTATTTTACTGATGTAAATTAACACCACTAGTTTTTATCAAGTAGTAGTGACTCTGTATATATTTTTTAATTTAAATTTATTATTAATAATATTTTTGCGACTTAAATGTATTTTATTCAAAAGCTATTGCTCCGTAACTTAAATAATTTTATATTTTAAACTTAACTCCTGGGCAAGTGAAAAACCATAGTTCTGTCTCACCTCCAATTAATAATCAATTTACTGGGGATTAAAGCCCGTGAGGTTTATGGACCCCAAAAAGTATATTCGCTACGGCGTTGGCGTAAATGACAACGCGTGATTGAAACTATGTGGAAAAGTGAATTGTGAATTCACTGCGAACGCATGTAGCTCTCTAAAACAGTAAGAATTGTGACAGTTAGAAAAAAAAATTTAAAAAAATATGGCCATATTTTTACTTACTTTTTATTCAGGCCTCGTAATTATTCAAATACACATTAATTTTTATGCAGTTGAATTATCATTAATGTAATTATAAAATATTTGCTACTATACCCACATTAATTAACATAACTAACCATGCACTGTTAAATTATTTATAATTAAAGGGATTAAATATGAATTTAAATTAACTAACACAAAAATAAATAAAAAATGATCAGGATAATACTTTGTTTTTATAAGTGGTTGTAATTAATGTCCAATTTTTAAGTTCTATACAACAGCCATTGTATCATAATTGATTTGAAAGGACTAGATATAGTGAGTGAGTGGGTGACTATGGGTTTTCATGGCGCAACAGCCAAAGTAGGCCTAGCTGCGCCAAACATTTGTTAAAAATCAATCAGAATAAAAAATTTTAAGAAATATGAACAAACGCAAGATGAAAAAAGATAAGAGTTAAAACTTCAAATTTGGTGTAAGAGACCAATGTGTAAGGACTAGATATAATGGAACCAATCTTTAGAAATGTATTTGTGATTACCCATCAGTAATCGTCATCAACTATCACAAAAATAACAAAAATTACGGCCATGAAGGCATTATTTTTCATTCGAACCTTGCAGCAAAATAAACTTGCGCCGAACATACATTAGACTTACTTGGAATTTTTAATTGTTTTTTTTATCCTAACAATCCTATGAATTATGGGAAGAAAAGTCATTTCTTTGAGCCAAATGGCTAAATTTGAAAAAAGTATAAACGTAAGAAAGTATAAAAGTAAGATTTCAATTCAGCCTTTCATTTGTTTTATATCTAATTTTAATACACTATGGATTGAGATTTAAATTCTGAAAGCTACATAACCTATCATTTTTTACTAATATTCATTCCAAAATAAAAAAAAAAAATGATACTTTTAAATGTTTATAGGAAAACTTAATCTAACAAAGTATAGACTGGTTTTGAAAGAAAAAAAAAAGAGTCAATTTAATTCGCCAAAGGCAAAATTTTATTTGCAAAAAAAGGGAATTTTTAAATCGGATAACATTGTTCAAAATCGTATATAGAAATGTTATTCATTCACAAATACATATATTTATATGTATATACGCAAAATAAAAAAGTTATACTTTTAAAAGAATCGTAGAATATTTGTTCGAAAGAGATACAGAAATTCCTTTTTATGTTTCAAAAACTCTTTGAATCAGTTTTTAAGCATTGAGGGAGGTTTGACGTTTCAGATGTTCATTCACTTTTGATTTATATGTATCAACTTTTCTCTCTCTCTCTCTAATAAACGGATTTTACTTTAAAAAAAAAACAGAACTTTAGTGAGGAGAGAGAGAAAGTTCTGCTTTTTTTTTTTAAAGTAAAATCTGTTTATTAGTTAGCATAATTTTAACGGAGACATCAAATAAAAATCACTCCAAATTAAAATTTAAATGATTAAAACATGCATTTAATGTGTTTATATACATATATATATATATAACACATCGATCAATAACTCCCGAGACTAACCCAGATATGGCGCTCGTAGTAAACCAGTAACCAGGTCTTTCTAGAGTACTAACCTTTGCTTGAAACGTGTCAAAATTTTAAGTCGATCGGACCAGGAAAAAGATTTTTTGAAGTGAAGTGAAAAAGGTTTTTTCCAAGTGGGTGCCGCGGTGCTTTCGATGGAACAAAAACAGCAACGAGTCGATGATTCAGAAAGCTGTTTATCACTATTTACTGCAACAAAAAGATTTCTTGCGGAAAAATTGGGAAAAAGATTTGGAAAAGCGTTGAACGATTGTATCACCAAAGGTGATTAACAAAAGGTGTTATGTTGATGAATAAAAATTGAAAAAAATGTTTCCAATGTTAGACTCGGAGTTATTGATCGATGTATATATATATATATATATAATATATATATATATATATATATATATATATATATATATATATATATATAGGATTTTCCAGCTAATTATTAAAGAATTCATTTTATTTTCCAATGTACTGTAAAACCAGTTCCTCCGATACTCGATAGATGGCACCACGAATCAGTCATGTGATAAGTTCACGCAGCGCCACCTATTCCAGAACAAAACCCAGTGACACTTCGTTCCCGTTTTCTCTTTTCCCCAGATTCCGCTTTCTCTTCTCCTTTGCGTTATCCGCGTCGGAAGTAAACTCCGAATGCCAGAGCGCATTCCAGCGCCCTTCGCCAATATGGGTTAAATGAGGCAGCCATCTATCTTTCTCCGATGAGCTGGTCAATTGGTCATTTAATAGTATAAATACTTTTCACTCTTCATCATCTCTCCTAATAAACAAGTAAAGCTACTGCGAGCCTCATCATTGAATTTCTACACATGGAATCCGGTAATGAAATTACCCCCTTAGATAGCCCTTTGCGTAAGAGCCAACCATCGTAGATTCGGGATGTACAATATCGTCACAGCACATTCTATATATAACACACACACACACGCACATTCTAAACTTGTGTAGATGATATAAAAATTCAACAAAATATTTCGTCAACTTTAAAATTAAATTCAAATACACACGCACATTGATTTAACTGAATGTTCTTGTATTAAAGAGAACACTGCACAAAAGAAAAATTAATACAGTTGAACGATGACTAAAGCAAGTTGCGACAAGCTCTAGTTGCGTATTTAAGATTATTAGTTTTATTAGAACCTTGAAGAACATCTGCTCGGTTTCGAGAATATTTTACTACAAAGTACACAATATGTGCAAAGTTATAATGTTGTGCAAAAGTGATATGTAAACCATAGAAAACAGGAAGTACGATACTGAAACGAAAACTGACAGTTACGATAAACACTGTGAAAATGCGAACAGTATTGTGCAGTGATATGGCTGTTAAAGTTAATGAACTCCCAAATCCACACGAAAGAATACGGTAGCGAGCCTCTCCATCGGATCCGGATTATAGATTATAGATCGAAAACCGGATTAAAAAGTGCTTATTTTAATATATTTTTATTATTACGAGAAATACAGTAGTACCTCTTGTAAAGGACACCTCCGAATAAAACACTCTCAAGGGACAATTCTTTTGTCCCGGTCCATTTGATTATAGTGTATGCATTTACCTCTTATTAAGGGACATCTATATTTAAGGGACAAAATGTCGGCTCCGGAGTTTGTTCCTTATTGGGAGGTTAGCTTAGCGGTCATAGTCGCGCCATAAAGCGTTCGGCAATTAAAGTTTGCAAACGCTTGAATCCGCACGAAAAAATTCGAAAACGAATGGCTGGATCGGTGCTTCATAACAGAAAATGCCGAGTCATCGAATGCCGGATTAAAAGGAGTTTACCGTTATTCGAACTTTCATAATTGCGTAGTCTTTTCATTGACAATTCTTGAAGCACTACGTAAACAATGAATTAACTTTAGCAAAAATTAAATGAAACCACTTCATGTTTCTTTCATTTCGTATTGGAAAGTACTAATTTCGATTTCGTATTTTACGTGTTTTTTTTTTCTTTACGAGTGGCAACATTATATTTATTTACTACTATTTTTTTTTTATTTCGAATATTTGAATGAAATTATTAGTTTATAGATCTAGAATGTGTGTGTGTGTGTGTGAGAGAGAGAGAGAGAGAGAGAGAGAGAATTTAATACACACATAATTTATACAGTTTCATGTATTCACGATTAATCTCAAAATTCGCTTAGTTATCTTAAAAGGGGGGGGGTGCTCTAAATATTTATAAAAAGATTACGTAAAACGTTCGATCTGCACATGTGTTTAAGCGGGCATTTTACTTTAAATTTAATAACGTGCCGAGCTCTTGTGCCACCTTTAAGTTATTATCTTCAAACATTTCCTTCAATTAATTTTGATTTAAATATTGTGATTATAAATACATGTGCCAGGCATGATTGAAAATAATTGACTAATAATTTACCTTTTAAATTCCCAATAATAATCCTTTTATTATTATTTATTAATATTATTTATTTATTTTTACAGAATCTGGGTCGTTACACGCATGCACGAAATCCATAAACATGTTTAAATTCTATGAGAACGCGATGAAGTAAATGAATGAACTTCAATTCACTTAAGAATGATAGGAAAAACTTTTTAATTAAAAAATCGTCCACATTCGAAGTACGATAAAAAAAATAACTAAGCGTGCTATTTGTTGGTTAAAAAAAACTAATTCATACTGATGAATATGCACAAGTATTATGAAAATGAAAAAGAATCGAGAAATACGAAAAATGCAACCAATTTTTGAATTGTTAAAATAGTCTAGGAATAGCATACGTCGCAGAATTACGATGATATTCCATATTCTACACGCAATTTTTTTTTTTTTTATTACTTTTTTCATAGCTCATTTTTGTACTGAAAAAGAAAAAGAACCAAAAAACACGAACAGCATAGATCCTTAAGTTTCAATTAGCTTATAAACATAAAAAACACGGAAAGTCAGCAATAGAAAAAAAAAATGTAAGAAAATTCTATGCAATAAGATATTGAATATTATTCTCCACTATAAAATATTGAAGTGAATAATATTATTCTTTTTTTCAGTATTAAAGTTAAGGCAAATGTTAATTTGTTAAAATGAATATTTTTAAGCTAAATGTAATTATTGAGGCCATAAAATGAAATAATTTTTATTTTTATTTTATTTCAATTGAATAAAAAAAATTTAGAAGAAATTTATTAAGACAAAATTTTGAAAATTAAATTCATTACTGATGAAAGCCGGCATCAAACATGTATTTAAATACTTTAACGATAAATTTTGAGAAAAACTCAGGTGAACATTTTGTCCTTGAATGAAAAATAACCTTTTATGTAGCTAATAAAATTTCATTCATAAATAAGGTTTTATAAAATATATAACATACCTAAAAGTTATTTTAATCATCTTATTTTTTGACATGCTACCAAGAAATCTTGCGCGTGCAATATGTTGCTAGTTGTTATGAATACAATATTTTGAAAATAGAAAATGTGGTGGAGACCAACTTCATAAAATATGTAGTGATAGGTGTGTTGATGATTTGCTGTAACATTAATTTTTAAAACAAAATTTCTATTAAAAGCTTTCGTTTAAAAATACTCGTATATAACAAATTTGGAATTTTAAACCTATCACTTTGCACATCACTTAATTTAGATGCGTGGAATCTATTCTCAAATTAATTTTTAATTCTTGTTCACATGATTTTCAAAATATATGTGGAATATTTTTTTCTAGCTCAGTTTCTTAGGATACGTTAGAATGTTTTGTTGTAAACAGGATTTTAAAAATAATTGTTTTTTTTTTTAAATGAAACATATGCTAAAAGTTACATAATCCTCACTCGGAGGAAATGTATTGATATTAAAGGCTCAACGACTGTATTAGCTTTGAAATAAAATAATTGTATGTTTATACTTTAATAGAAGAAATGTACCACACGTGTTTAGTAGCGGACGAATCCAAACTCGAAAGAGAAAGTAGGTAAAAAGGAAGTGTGCTAAAAATCGCGAAAATATATTCGAACTTCCAATCAAGAATTATTCAAAAATAAAAATAAATAAAAATTTCATTGTTTGGTAAAGGGATCTTTTATTATTATTCGGGTTTGGAAACGTTAAAAGTAAAATCTGAACTCGACCAAACGATATTAAAACTGTTTAGATCTTAAATGAATTTCAACTGTTTATTGAATATTATTTTTTTATTGGCAATTTTTTTTATTTTTTACGATCGTTAATAAAATAAATTTAAATTTTTGATTATTTAAAAGAAATTACCTTCAATTGCTCCAAACTTTTGAACAATAATTTGTTGAGATAAAATTCGTCCAATGACGAAGGAAAGGATAGAAGTACTTTAAAGTTAAAATTCTTGAGATTTAAAGATTCTTTTAATTAAATTAAAATTATGTATGTGTATGACAGCTTTTTTGTTCTACGAAATTTTAAAAACAGTTATTAATGAATTAATTTACTTCAGAGAAACTGAAAACATCAAACTCGAATCGGGCTACCAAAAAAAAAAAAAAAAAAAAAAAAGATAAGGATTTTAAAAACAATTCTAATGCAAAATATTAATAACAAGGATTCATAAGAATCATGAAGTTTAAAGCGTTATAAACTGTTCTATTTCTATCATTCCGTTCGTTGAATTCTAACGCAGAGCGATTCATAATACATCATTTGGTTTATTCGATATTTAAAATATGCACAATGAATGGTGTTTATTTTATATAATTAATCATAAGATTCTAAAATATGAGTCAAAGTTTCACATTAACATCTTAAATTTAACAAAAAAATCGCAAAAATACGTTCTTCCTTGAATAAAATTAGACTCGGGACGTTCTCTTGAACACGAAAGTTCTCCAACGCTCAATAAAATCTCACCATTCTTAGGCAATTGAAAATGTACACATTATTCTTTTCAAAAACATCCATCCGATCCAGAAAGATCAGATATATCTGAACTAAAAATCCCCCATTTGTTAGTCTTTTGTTCGAAAGGTGTTGCCTGACCCCCTTCTGTCCAGGGCCCACCCCCTTTCATTGTTCCAGAATTTTTTTTTATACTTTTTTTTATCGGAATTTGTGGAACAAAGGCAGATCCTACCTCCACTTTCCCCCGAGACATCGGGTACGAAAGGGAAGGGGTGAAGAGAGAGGCCATGTCCACTACAGCGGCGACTGAGAAGGAGTTTCTGGCCGTTGGCCAAAGGTCAGTTCCAAGGGCACGGCAGGGGGCGTCCGAAATTGTTGTTGAGCAAAGAGGGATCTGTTAGAATACGCTGGAGTGCAAAGAAATTTAATTGGATCGTACTACAACAGCAAAGCAATAGAAGAGCAGCGAAAGAGGAATGTAAATTCCACTAAAGTCCTGGACCCCTTTTCTTTTATTCTATTTGTAGAAAAAAGGGGAGTGTACTCTTTCACCTGAAAATATTTCTTGGAATGTAGATGGGGAGTATTTAATGGGTGCAGGAGAAGAAAGAAAACGTACAGTTGACTTCAGAAAGTTAAAGAAAAGCGAATATTCTCGAGCGATGAAATCCTAAACCTTTTCTCGACTGACAAATTTCATTTTTCTCATGTATCATATACAGTGTATAAGATATATTATTCGATTCCTCAGTCATGTATTCTGTTTGCAATTTATGATTTTATTGTTGCCATTTCTTGAATTGTTTTTATTCTGGTCTCCAAAAATATCAGAAAATTTCGTTTCTCTCCTCCTCCTACCTTCTTAGAGTTGAAATATTCATGCTGAATCTTTAGCAATATAAATTTCGTATTCACCATGTATAAAACTATGATAGCAGTTTTTGACTATGATAGTTTCGATTTGAACACCGAACTTTTCCAGATTCTTATCACTTTGTTATAGTTAATGAAATAGAAAATAATAGGAATAAAGAATCAGAAAATTCTTATTTTTAAGCAAAAAAAAAGAAAGAAACTATTATTCTAAAAATACAATAATGCTAAAAGAATAATGCTAAAAAGCTTAATATTCGATTATGCGTGCTATCGTGTACTACAAAAAGTTATTTTTTCCCCTCTAAAAACACTTTATTACCCCAATGTTAATGATTATGCAACAGATGCTGAGTAAATTTAAAGAATTTAGAAAATTTAATATATATTCAGTTTCTCTGCCCATCAATAATATGTTATGTCAACTACAAAATAGTGTTAAAATTACTATTATGTATACAAAGTGGAGAACCGAACGATTATATAATTAGTTTTTGATATCCTAACTGAAGCATTTATTCGAGAATAGTTTTATAAATAACTAACTTGTTCGTTCGCTTTTATTCAGTTGCAGCAACACGATGACTTTTGAAGAAGGTTTATAAGACTTTTTATATGAATATAAAATATGTGTATTTATCGAAAATTTCCTGAGATGAGGGCTATTGCCAAATAAACAAATACACGCGAAAGTTAAGTGTATTTCTGTGATTATTTGGACATGTGATTATTTCTATCTGAAAATATAATACGTGCTGGAATGCCACTTTTATGCATTACAACAGGGGTGGCCTAGTGAGTGAGTGTAAAATTTATTGGCGCAAGAGCCAGATGTGGCTATGCTGCACCAAACAAAATTTAATTGTGGTCTAGACGTGAAAGGATAGAAAAAGACAAAAATTGATTGACAAGAAGGAGGGTCGAAAATAGAAAAGGATCGCTATGGTATTCCAGGAGAGCGTAACCCGTGTTTACCAAAGACAGTAAACCTCCATAGGAAAGAAAAAGATCACTAGGTTGCCTCGGGTACCTAAATCACGATGGTACCAGGGACGTCTTAAGGCATGGGCCAACTGGGCCCGGGCCCCGCTTTGAGGGGGCCTCGCCTCGTTCTCTACTTGGCCTCAATAAGATCATGATTAGAATAATTTTAACTGTCAAATGTTATTCCTGGACATAACTGGTTGAAGACAGTTACTTCCATATTAAAATTTTCTATTTACAACGTTTGCTGAGAATCGGGGAAAATATTAGTTTTATTTCTAACGCGAGTTATGTCCAATTTATTGATAAAAATGCTGCTGGGGGAAGGACAGTCACAGACATAGCAGACACTCCTTCCAGCGTCCTTTTATTTATTTGCACACGTGAGTTAAGGATCGCTCATGAATGGACAAGAGATACATTTAAGCCCCTAATAGAAGTGACAAAACAAATTCCCGATTTTTAACAGGCTTCAGGACTAATAAAAAGAGAGTTGAAATGACCCTGAAGGTAATCACACTTTTTCGAAGAAACAAGTGGTCTAAGGTTCTAAATCAGCAATTCATTTCTTTAAATTTAATTTCTTTGAAACAGCAAACGGTAATTGTGTTTTTATTTTTGAATTGTATTTCTTTAAGATTGAAGGTAATATACAAATATTTATATCGCATTAAAAGTAGTAAAATAATATGTAATTGTATTTGATTTTTTTTTATTGACAGTTATAAAAATAGTATCCTGTTTTAAAAAAATTCTGCTATTTTTTTTTGTAAACTTTCTTCTCTCTCCCTCTGAACTACATGAAATAATCTCTTAATTGTTTATAAAATTATATAAAAACATTTTAATAGACTTTTTAGAATATTTTTACAATGATTAATATGCATAATTGCGCTTTTCCTTCATTCTGAATGCACTGTGATCTTCCAAAAGAATTTCCGATGTGTATTGTCATTCAGAGAAATATTTTTATTTGCTTCTGATATGGAAAGCGTTATTTTACTCGTTTAAAAATTCAAATGACTGTTCGTTTTCATTATTATTGAAAACCAAATAAAAAAGAACATTTATAAAACGAATATATTACATTTCTACTGTATGTAATACAAATGTAGGAATACAATCATATAACAGGAATCCTACAATTCGATTTGGTAATTAGGTAAATAAATGCCTGAACAACAATTTGATGTTTTAAGAGTAAATATTAAAAGTGGAAAACTTTTCGGTACAAAATAAGAGATTTTTAGGGTATAAGAACCCTCGCTAGAAATGTTCAATTTGCGCGTGTTTGTTTAATCAGTTAATGAGATATTCCTACAGAAAATTGAGATTTATTAATAATACTTTAATTTTATACATTTTTTATTTCTAAACTTGTGATCAAGGTTTCTTTTTTTTTCTCTTAAAAAGTACCAAAAAAAAAAAAAAAAAAAAAAAAAAAAAAAAAACGAAATTTTACACGTAGTTATGTGCATATTACGTGAGATAAGGCATAATGATTTTTAAAACAGTGAATTCATTTATTTACTTATTTTTAGTAGCAAAATAACTATTCTTTTAAGAATAACTCGCCCCCAAAATGTGAGTGTGTTATTTTAAAAAACATGTTAGTTATTTTTAGGATAGAAATAAAAAGGGGAGCCATCATTTACTAAATTATTCACAATTTTTCTGTACATCATCTCGTGCAGGTTTAAAAGTGGATTCTAAGCTATAACTGGTCATTTATTTTAAGTTTTACTGGTCATTTATTTTGTAATAACTGATCATTTTATTTTAAAACTTCACTCGTGTGGAAAATGGGTATTCCAGTTAGTATTGATATAAAACATTTGAGGTTTCCATCAACACGACAAGAGTGTAATGTTAATCTTATGGAGTTTCGTACTTTTCTATTTACATCTAGGGTATCGCTTTTAATTGCATAGAATAAAATGAATTCGAAAGAGCGAAAAAAAAGGTTTCCCTGGTTTTCGATTTTTTAAAAGTGTTTGCAAGTATTTTTAGATATTTTCATGAGCATGGACGCTTAATTAATGATAAATTATAGGCATAGGAAACTCGACTTTCTGCAAAAAATTAAAAATTAAGATGAATGAATTAGAGAAGCTACTTTTTTTTAAGCTATCCTTTGGATTGACTTTTTTGACACATATTGACAAAGTAAATCTATTTCTCCAGAGTAAAAATATGGATATCTCGAAAGGTTTAAAATGATTAAAATCGTTAATGATATGTATAAAAACCAAAAGAGACTCTTTTGACTATTATGAGTCAAAAACCAAGGAAGTGTCCTTTATAAAGGAGTATCAAAGTGTTCTCAAGCATGTAAAACAACCTCACGTTAGGGTAATTTTCCTTGAAGGAAATAGAGACACTGACACAACGTTTGAAAACAGCCACAGCCAGAAATTTAAAATAGAGAGAAACCTTTTTACCAATAATCGATTCGCAGATTTACAATATATAAACGAGTAGTAAAAAATATGAGAAACTTTTTGAAATGTTTGGATTTTTTCAAAATATTTCTAATTTGGATGAGATAGATATTAAAATAGCATGCAAGAAAATATCAAAATTTTACGATAAAGACATCAATGGAGAGGAAATGAATTTGGAATGTAAGCATTTCAAGTCATACAGGATCATTCATGGCGAAAAGTTGAAGAAAATGCAAAGAGAAGAAATTGAAAAAATTAAGATTAATAAAAAATATAATTCTACTAATGGATTTGTTTTTATTAACGTCGCACTAGAAGCAACACGAGGGCTATATTGGCGACGGACCTCGTCATTTTGCACCTCGGTCAAGTGACGAGAAAACACCTGAGCTGGCATCCCCATCTTCTAACATCCACACCATGCCAAAGGAGGACTTTGGGCCCCGACAGATTTAATGTGCATCAGCCCCGGCTACATAGTGGGTCTTTGGTAGCCAAGAATCGAACCCGCGACTGAACGAAAACCGCAGGCCACAATTCTACCAATGGAGATGAAGAACGGTTGTTGGATGAGGGGACTGGAATTGGGATCAACACATTCTTTACATACAGGTGTAATGAAAAACTATTCACCGAGTTTCTCAGTATTGAAATAATAATGAGAATTTTCTTATCAATGATTATTACTAACGCGAGTGGTGAGCGTTCATTTTCAAAACTCAAACTGGTCAAAAACGAATTGAGAAATCGTATGACTCAATCCCGTTTGAATTATCTAAGCTTAATGAGTAGTGAAAATGAAATATTATTAACAATTGATTTTGAAGACCAATTAATGATTTTACAAATTTAAAATGTAGAAAACGAATATTTACATAAAACCTCATTTTACTGTGGATTGTTTTTATAGATCTGTACATGCATATACACCAAATTAGATTAAAGGTTTGCAGGTGGGGCCTATTTTTTGATGAGGGCCCAGGGCCTCAAGAAGTCTTAAGACGTCCCTGGATGGTACCTCGGGTATCACGATGCCCATACTTACCTAAAGAAGGCAAGTCCCTGAGGTCCCCTGATATAATCCCTAAGGGCAGGATGCCCGGCTATACCCCCAGACGCTGGGTACCCATTTTAGTCGCCTCTTAGACATGCATGAACTACAGGGGAACTATTCTGTCATTCCCGGTCACCACACGGGTCACAGGAGTGACCTAACCGTGGCGCATTGGTTAATTACGATTGGTGTTTTAGTCAAATTTGATAGAGAATAAATGCTAAATAAATCTTAAAACACTAAGTAAATGTCACGAAATGTTTTTGTCAAGCAATTTCATTAATTTGATTCGTTGATTGTTTATTTACGTTTCCACTGAGAAGCAAGATGAGGGCAATTGGCGATGGACTTCATATTTTGAACCTCGGTCAAGTGACGAAGACGACACTCGAGTTGGTACTTCCCTCTGTACTTCCACGCCACGTCTTGATAAGACTTGAGGCCTTAACCCGATTTAACATGCATTGGCGCCGTTATCCCAGGCTTCTTCTGGATTGATCCGAAAATTTTGATGTAATTCAACAATTAAGAAAACATAACCACTTCTGCTCTTTAAAATTTTCATTCTTCTCTGATATGAGGGTAAATTTAATTCTTTTAAATAGAAATCTCTTAACTGTTGGCCGTTTCCCCCGCTATACGGCGGAATTTTAGTAGCATCAGAGTTCGAAACCACGACTCGACGAAAACAACGCCGTCCGCGACCATGACCATTAGACTATCGCGGCCACTTCATTAAGCTTTTTTTAGTTTTTATTAACGTCGCACTGGAAGCAACAGGAGGGCTATTGGCGACGGACCTCGTAATTTTGAACCACGGTCAAGTGACGAGGACGACACCTGAGCTGGCACCCCCCCTCTCCTAACATCCACTTCATTAAACTGGCGTAAATTAATTTAACTGCTAGATTAAGTTATTCCTTTTCCTCCTCTAAGCGAAGCAGATTCTGTATCCTGATCTCTACTTACCAATCTTTAACACAATGAACGTAACTATCAATAACTTCGTCTATCAATGTTTATGTTGGCCATCCCAGCATTACACGAAGACATGATGTATCACAACTAAACGCCTTTTTCTGAAAATTTAGACATTTTCTTATTTATAAAATGTATTTCGATTTTCAATGCTGCTTTTATGTATTACACGAAATCATAATGGATTACACTTAATTGCATTTTACTAAAAAATCAGTCATTTTTCTATCTCAAAATGGGCCCCGAATTTGAATGCTCTTTTATGCGTTACACGAAGAAATAAATCAGAAAAAAATATTTATAACGAAAAGTTTCTAATTTTAAAGACACTATAATAATTATGTATGTGGTGTATGCATTGCAGCATTTATATAATACAATATAAATACTGGAACATTTTTCCGTCTTAAAATGTGTTCAGGATTTTAATCCTCCTTTATGCATTATACAAAGACATGGTGTGTAACAGTTAAGCGTATTTTTGCGAATATTTGGACATTTTTTTTATGTGAAAATGAGTCACCTTAATGCACAGTCCTAAATTATGATTGAAATATGAAATCTCTTATCAATCCACTTGTTGTTGATTTCCTAACTATTTTTGATAGTAACCACGTAGGTTAATGCGGTTTATGGAATTCAGTCAAATCCACCTAACAGAATAGCTTTAAGATCTACAGAATGATCGGTTTACCAACCCTTATCCTCTATCTCTATTATCATTTCCTTCTTGCTTATCATTTATGTAACATATTTAAATCACTTCGTTTCTACCTACATCTAATTTACCTAATCACGTTTCATTTGGGTTGGGAACAAATTGTAATTTAATGCAATTAAGCTCAATAGAAGGCATCGAGATTAGTGAAGATAAAATCGCGAATAGCCCAGCGTCACAAGCCTAGAGTGTTAGCACTCTTGGAACAGAACACAAGAAGCGCAAAAACTCCACTGGGCACTCAAATGATCAAGGAAGCCTGCAAAATATACAGAAACACGTATTGCAGCTAAGCGCATTTATGAAAATATTTGGATATTTATCTATATGAAGATGTGTTCCGACTTTTAATGCTACTTTGCATCCATTACACGATGGCATCCATGATCATTTGTTACTATAGGTGTCACTGCATCGATATAAAGGTGCATATACATTTGCCCGCCGTGCAGCTCGCAGATGAGTACGCACCTTAATAATCATTTAAAAATATCATTTACGGTTGTTGTTTCTTCATAAATGAATAACTCGTTTTGTAATCACCTCGAAAAGCAGCTAACGAACCCCACAGTTCATCCTTATACAAACAAGTATCACTGAAATAAATAAAACAAATCGCCCAATCCGTAATTATTAAGAACGTTTACGACTCGTTGTCCGCGCACAATAGAACTAACTAGACCAGACGTGGAATTTTCTTTCTAACAACCACAACGACGTTAAATATTGCGTTGTTCACATTCAGTCTCGGGCACGAAATGCCATTTCCAAGCAAACACATTACACCCCCGAGGGAAGGAAAAAAAAAATTCTCCCAGCCGCGAGGAGGGAATGTTCCAAAGAAACAGCGTCTGAAAAGTAGTTGTATTGTCCAAGAACGGTGACAATGATTTACGGTCATTGGAAGGGTCCCCCTCCCTAAGAAGGATTGTCCATCTTCAGACGTTAATAGGGTTTTTCGTTTTCCAGGGTTAACCAAACAGTAGATAATGATCTTTCCTCCTCTCCAGGTAAAAATGGGGAGCGCTGCAGGTTCCAATTAAGGGACCGTAGATCCCCCCCAAAGGAAAATTTATGGAGTTGGGTCTTGGTTGAGTCCGGTAATGGTAAGAGACCCCTTAGTGAAAATAGCCCCGAAGCGGTACAGAGTCTCAAAGGCCTTTCTTATTCCCAAAGTACGCAGTTGTGGTTTGCGGTTGACCAATAATTTTGAAGGAAACTGAAGTCTGTGATATACTTTTCCGCTGTTAGGGTTTTTGATTCAGAACAGTGTTTCTCAAACTTTTTATCCTGTGACCCGGTTATTTTTAAGCCTTTTTCGAGATTCACAAAACCCCCTTTTGTCCTATATTTCGAGATTCTCTGGTAAAATAAAGAACAACTTAGGTGTAAATATTATTTTGGTGTTCTTAAATAGTTGCTTACACGAAACTGTTACAAAAATAATGCCAAAAGGAGAAATTTTAATAAGATCAAATTATCAATGAGAAGAAGTGAAGCTGTTTCTTGCTAGCTATAAACTTCCCGCTTTTGGAGGAAAAAAAAAATGCAATTTAATTCCAAGAAATTATTCCCTTTCCAATCTGTTTCTATATTATTTAGCAAACCCAGTATTGAAACCTCGACTTCACACTTAGTTATAGGTCGTAACAAATGGCATCGGATAATTTTGCAGATTTTTCCGCTAAAACTGAGACTTTTGACGACACCACAGCCTTAAATCCATCAGTAGTATTTTCTTGTATATGTCATTGAGTACATATATATGTCATGCGACTATTCAATTATATTTTTAATATTTGAATCCGGTCATTCTGCCTCGAAAGCTACGTTAAATGCAAATAGGTTCCTTATTTATTCTTTGTCGCTGTTGATTGAGGAAAAACATTCATAAAATTAGTCTCTAATCCTAGCTAATGTTCCTTGAAAGGAGCTGAAATCTTAACCGGCAATGAACTCGCATTGTAATTCTGCAACCATGTTAGGTTTATAAAAATTATGTAAATAACAACTTTCGCCCTATATGACGTGATTTTTTTTTCGTGGCAATAATCTTCTCTTGACTTTAAATCAATCACATTGTTTACTTATTAGGTCAAACTTAAATTATTAATCAAAGATATTCCACATCGCATTGCGAGTGATATCGTGAAGCGAAGACTTGGCGACCCGGCAATTTTTTTTTTTTTTTTTTTTTCGTGATCCGATACCGAGCCCGCGACGCTCCGTTTGGAAGGGGGGGGGACCTTGATTTAGAATATTCTTCTCAATTTACCATTTAATCATAGCTTTATTTTTCATGCCATTGCGACTTTCACCTCTTCCTAACGCGGAAAGAGCACCTTAAGATGCATCACTCCCTCTCTGGTAGTGAACTGAAAACTACCATTAAAGCCTTGAGTCGACAACAACCTCCGGAATTTTCCGATGGGCTTGCCCGACTAGCCAGCGCGTTGGTGCAAGTGCGGGTTTGAGTGTGGGGAGGGAAAGTGAACCCTGCATTACAAATTAGAGAACACGTATAATTTTCAAGTATAACAAGAATCAGGTAACAAAAGGGGAAAAAAACCGGTTATGGCGACGTGACATTTTTCAATCAAGCATTATAATATTTATTCAGTTGCAAAATCATCGTAAAGGATATATCTTTTACATTGAAAATGCATTTTTTTAGACCCGAAGATTTACGTAAAGGATTTCAAGCTAGCACCTTAAATAACAATAGTAGTCCATAATTCTATGCTAAGCGTGCCAAATAAAAAAATATTTCAGGTTTTTTTGCTTATCACGGAGGTCTCATGTTTATTTATTTATTCATTTATTTTTGGCTTGGTCGGTGTGGTAGCGGTCAAATGATTGCAATTTACTTTGGTCAAAATAGTGAACAAGAAAAGACGGAAAATGTTCCTTATTTCTGAAAGACGAATGACGAGAAGTGAAGAATTCGGTGAAAATCGAAAAAAAGAAGTTGAGAAATGTCAATTTTTTGAAAATTTAACAATTGCAGGAAAAGTAATAACAATCGATGACAGCGGTAAAAATAGTCATCTTTGTCAATACACTGCAATCCTTATTTTCCGGTCTGTAAACCCCGTACTTTAACTACTAGGCGGAATCAATCCCCAGACCTAATTGACACATTCAGATCTCCAACAGAAAACCGCATACACAACGCAATATCATGCAAGTGGAAATTTCGAATTGAATGCTTTCAAATCACCATACGGCAGGATGCAAATTTGCAGTTTTTAATTTTTTTTTCTTTCCTGGTTTGTCGTAGCGAATACGTGACCCGATTGGAATAATTTCAAAGGAAATCTTTTCAATGAAGATTTTATTTTACAGCGTGTTAAAATAGAAAAACGAAATTTTAACTACATTTTAAAAGTAAATATTATAATAGTGATTTGATGATAAAATATGACCAGTAAACCATACCTTAAATTTTTGGAATAAAGTGCTTTAGTTCAGAAATATTTCGGTTGAATGTTTTAGTTATTGTGTTTTTATTCTGCTCGATTAATATTTCAAATCTTTTCAATTTTCTCATTTAATAAATACAACTCTTTCATTCGACATCCCAGGGTTCGACACATTCTGTTATCCGGCTTTGATTGATTCGTTCACTTTAGGATATTTCAGGTGGATTCGGGAGCTCATTGACCTTAACCGCCAAGTTGAAATACACAGCTAATCGCATTTTCGCGCAGTGTTTATTGTAATTGTTAATTTAATTTCAATACAGTATTTCTTGTTTTCATTTAATGTTAGTACATTATTTACATACTGTACAGTAAAATGTTCTCGGAGCCCAGCTGATGTTTTTCAAGTGTAGTAAAACAAGTAGTAAAGTAGCCAAAACTTATTTTAATTACCTCTTTACTGTATTCATTTTTCTTTTGCTCTGTGTTTTTCTCCATTACAAGAATATTTAATTAAACTTATGTTCAATATTTGAATTTAATTTTGTAGTTACTAGAATGATGAAATACTTAGTTGAATATTTATTCATCTACACAGACTCAGAGCGAGTGAGTGAATGTAAAATTTATTGGCGCAAGAGCCAAATATGGCTATTCCGCGCCAAACGAGATTTAACGGTGGTCTAGACGTGAAGAAATTGATGAAAAGACGAAAATTGGTTGACAAGAAGGAGGGTCGAAAATAGAGAAGAATTGCTAGGATAACCCGGGGGGCGCGTCACCCGTGGTTGCCAAAGACAATAAACCCCATAGGAAAGAAAAAGATCACTAATGTGCCTCGGGGTCATGATGCCCGTACTTACCTAAAGAAGGCAAGTCCCTGACGTCTCCTGATATAATCCCCAGGGGCAGGGTACTTGGCTATACCCCCAGACGCTGAGTACCCATTTTAATCACCTCTTACGGCATGCATAAGCTACAGTGGAACTATTCTGTCATATCCGGTCACCACACGGGTCGTATGCGTTAGCACATTCAATATATATTTTCATTCGCTGAAATTTCTTATCTAGAGTGATTCATCTCTGGTGTCTCTGTTAAAACTACATTAACGCTCAATAATCCAACAATATCCCTAACCCGCTAAGCGGTAATCCCGAACATCCCAGATTTAAAAAAAAAAACCTTACTGTAATAAGAAAATATTTTTCTTCATGATAGATAGATATAGAATTTTACATTCGTTGTTGTTATCAAAGAATTATTTAATGCTCTATACATGAGGTGTACCATAAACATTATTAGGACCATAAATCTGAAAATATTTTTGAATTATTATGACAGTCAGTGATGTAAAATTCAGACACTTAGCACTAATTTCCCCAACTTTAATACTTCTGTGACAAATATTCGTTTATGTTTTATTCATTTCGAATGAAATGATACAACATATTATGCATTATATTTTTTATTGTTCCCAAATTATGCATGAGAATACATTCGTTTGAAAGAGAAAATTTATGAACGTCTTAAAAATTATCAGATAAGAAAATTTTAATTAAAAATAAGTTTCGACGCGCATTACTTATCATTCTTCAGTGTTAATCATCTTGTGTGAGAAAAACTGCAAGGAACTATGGAGCGACTCAAAAAGTCATAAAAACATAGCTATATAATAAAAAACAAACGAGCAATACATAAAAAAAATCATGTATTGACCTTTTTGGTTGCGTGCATACTGATACATAAAATGTCGAAATATTCCACCTTACAGAGTAATTTTGTTTATATATTTAAAGTAAATAAAATTTTACACATCTAATCTTAACAGGTTACTTAAGCATACACTCGTACAACAAATTTTTTTGAAAAATTTTTACTACCGTAAGAATGTTCTACAAAACTGAATTTACACAAATTTCATTACTGTGATAGCAAACCTTCCTTTCTCAGCCTTCGAAAATTTTCAACCTTCTGGAGGGGGAGAATAGTTGTTGACCTCACGATACCAGTGGCCTTTTAAATCCTGGACCAGTGGTTCCGAAGAAAAGTTAAACGGACGCTTTTTGCTGCGCCTTTACCAACCAGGCTAATAGAGATGTCTTGTTATTAAGCTGTTTTTAATTTCTGGCGTTATTGTTGAAGATAACCGTCGCATACTCCCCCTCCAGTATCATCGTGATGATATGATGAGAAACATTCTAACTTATATTTGTACAGAAGGTCATTTTTCCAGTCATTACTGCAATTAATATTATCCCATCCCTGTTTAATTGAGTTTTACCTCGAACAGCTTCCTTCGTCGGCTATCTTTAGTTGAACGACAGGTCTCGTCGCCGTAGCTGAAATATCACTAGTTGTGATTTACATATGTTGGTTGGACACACCGAGGCAAGTGTTATACGTCGGGGGCATATGTAATCAGTAGTTCTAGGCTGTGCTGCCATCCATTGTTCAAGTCCTGGGTTACCACTTCGGCGATTGAATGATTTTCGACCCCACGGATTGGAAGATAATTTATGACCTTGGATGTTGGTGGCTGTTTTGAATCCTGAACCAGTAGGTCCGAAGAAAAGTTGACCGGTCGCTTTTAGCTGCGCCTTTACCAACGAGACTAAAAGGGACGTCTCTCCCGGGATAGTTATTAAGGCAATTTTAACTTTTGGCGTTATTGTTGAAGAAAGCCGCTGCATTTTTGTTTTGTTCCAAATGTTGAAAACATTCGCAAAATTCATTGCTGGACATGAAAATAAATTAGACGCTTTATGTATTTTTGGCATTACAGCCTGACTCCGTTGACACGCGGTAGTCTGCAACCATGGTTATTAAACCATGGGTTAAGTGAACCGTAAATTACAGTATTAATGTAAACTGAGCGAAAAACGAAACATTTTTCAATGGTGTTGGCTTTCCGCTGTCCTAGCTCTTTTTCTCGCCATCCCTTTAACATTATCAACTTCATAAATTTTTTTTAAAAAAAATACTGACGAAGTTTACTTTTGATTTTTAACCATTCACGTTCTGTGCCCTCAGGCTGATAAAATTCTCATGCAATTTCTGCCCGTCTTGCTGATTCTTTTCGAATTCATTCGGTAACATTGCATTTTTCAAAGATAGTATGAGCCTTTTCTTGATATTTACATTCTTTCGATATCATTATCGACATCCTCGACTTTCGGAAATCACTCAAACATGAAAAAACCTTTATATCTCTTAAAATTGGATCAATACAAAACGGGGGTTGAACATACATCTAATCTTAATGACTACCACATCTTAAAAATAACTCTTACAAAAAAAAAAGTAATCCAAACTGGGACATTTCACTTTTCGAGAATTGTTGATTCATATATTTTAAATAGGAAGAAAAAAAGGATTAAATGTCTGCTTTTAATAGAAAATCTCATGCCGTCGTCCTAACAAAAGATAATTCTGAATATTAATACAAATATAAGAATTGTAACGCTACAATGTGTAACAGTGATATCACCAGCGATTGTTTATCGAGGGAATCATAGTAAAAACGCGAATAAAGTGTTACTATGTCGCGTGTTAATGAGGTCAGACGTTGCCATGGTAGCCTAGTGGTTAAGGCATTGGACTCGCGACTGGTGGTATTCGTTCAGTCGTGGATTCGAGTATTTGTGCCACTAAAGGTCTGTCATGTTGCAGGGGCTGATGACGTCAAATATGTCACTGCCCAATGTCCTCCCGTGGCGTTGTGTGGAAGTTAGGAGAGGGGAGAGGGTATCAGTTCAGGTGTCGATCTCGTCACTTGACCGAGGTTCAAAATTACAAGGTCCGTTACCAACAGCCCTCGTGTTGCTTCTAGTGCCACGTTTATAAAACCAAACTAAAGGGGTCAGTCTGAATTAATTTTAACTTTTGATTGATTGATTAATGTCGAAGCAAAAATATTTCTTTCCTTTCCCTAAGATTGTAGAATGCTTACAAACTTTTTTTCAACTCTTGAGCAAAAGTATTACGCAACTACAATATTTGGAATTAATAAACTTTTGTAAAAATTCAAATTACTTTTCTGAACTAGCCATCAGATAATTCAAAAGTTGAATTGATTAAAAAATTTTCATTCTTCACTTCAAAATGCAATAATACTCTTTAAAGCTATTCAGAAGGATTGGTTCTCCTGCGATTACCACAAGTAGAGTGTGAGTGAATGTAAAGGTTATTGGTGCAAGAGCTAGATGTGGCTATTCTGCACCAAACAAGATGCAACTGTGGTCTAGACGTGAAAAAATTGAAAAAAAAAAAAAAAAAAAAAAGACAAAGATCGATTGACAAGCATTACCACTAGTGGAAACACCACAGCTCCCAATCGCTTTTAATTAATATTATAAAGGAAAATATAAGTACTGATGCTTTCAAAAATTAGATTAAACTGTTTGTTTTAATAAGATTCTACGGAACTTTTAAGTGGGAGATAAATTGTTTAAAATTGTTTTGCAGTTGGTTGATTTTATTGGCGCAAGGCTATATTTGACTAAGCTCTGCAAACACTTCTTAATTTACTAGAAACCAAGTGTAAAACTTAAACAATTGTTACAAATGATAATTTGATCCAGATGTATGGTGAAGGAAGGAAGAAAATGGTGAGTATTTGGTTGACAATAGTAGAGGGTCGAAAATAGAGGGAAGAGTTTTAAGCATCTCACTGGAGCACGTCACTCTAGTTTACTAAAGACAGCAAATCTCAGAGGAAAGATCAATCGGGATTATAAATCCTGTAGTTACAAAAAAAGGCTATCCCTTAAGGAGAACTTAAAAACACAAAGATATCCTTGAATTAATTTGTTTATACGAGGACATACCGTAAAGTTTTAATTAATACTAAGAAATAACCGAATTATCTGGATAAAATTTATTCCGTATATTAAGGCTCCCGTCCACCGGTCATTTTGATTTCGTGAACGTAATGTTAACCCTTTGGGATTTTGACTTTAATTCTCACATATTTACTTTTTGATCTATTTGAATGCAATAAAGTGCATCTGAAAGAACAAATGAAAAAACAGTGCTTCTGAGGAATTACTTTTTTCCTACGATTTTTAAAGATATTCTTTAAAGACCGGGAAAATTGGCAAACGAATCATTAAAATAGGGGTAAGAATATTTTTAAAAATTGGAGGAGAAAAGTAATTCCTCAGAAACATTCATTATTCTTTGCTCTTTCAGATGCACTTTATTGCATTCAAATAGATCAAATAGTAAATATGTGAGACATGATTAACATTACGTTCACAAAATCAAAATCGCCGGTAGACGGGAGCCTTAATAGATCCTTATATACAAAATGTTGCAAATTGCAACTATTAATGTTGATTTGCTTGGTTTCAAGAAACCATAGATTGAAGTAATCCGTAGCATCGAAAGTTTTAACTATTCTTAAAAATAATCGAGAGAGAGATCGAAACTTTTTATTTATTTATTTATTATTCTTAAGACTTCTCTATATAGTCATCATCCACATTGTTACATTTCTCCCAGCATTTCTTGACCTTGCGAATTTTTGTCTTTTTTTTTTTTTCATTTTCTAAACGTCTAGACCACAGTTAAATCTTGTTTGACGCAGCATAGCCATATCTGGCTTTTGCGTCATTAAATTTTACATTCACTCACTCTTGACCTTGCGAAGGCCGTCGTTGTAAAACTCGGCAGACGGCTCTGTTTTCTCTACATACAAAGAGTTACTTCAATCTACGGCTCCCTGAAACCAAACGAATAAACATGAATAGCTGCAATTTACAATATTTTGTACACAAAAAAATCCGAATAATTAATATGCAGAATGAATTTTATCCAGATATATTTCTCGCTTATTTCTTCTCTCGGTAACAATTAAATCTTTACGATACTCCTCCGCAGATACTTTTCTTCTGACACAGAATCTCTTTCTCCTCAGAAAGGTGACCTCCGGTGTGATCAGTGCCACCTACTGCCATATAGAGGGGCTGATACATGTTAAATCTGGTCAAGGTTCCAAGTCCTCCTATTGGTGTGGTGCAGAATTTTGGAGAGAAAGATGCCAAAATTCAGATGTCGTTATCATCACTGGGCCAAGGTTCAAAATTACGAGATCTGTCGCCAATAGTCCTTGTCAGAAAGACGTTAATAAACAATCACAATCACGCCCTCCCCCACCTCTTCCTATTGAAATAAAACATTCTAACATTTCAGACACGTTTCATAAAATAGGGAAGCGTTCGTTTTGGTACAATTTTCTTTGCCATTATAAAAATATACTATACATAAAGTATTGCTTAGGATTCAGTCATAAAAACAATCATTTAAATAATCACTCATCAATTTTTCTTCACCAGCGTTTCATACCCAATAGCACAATTTTTCGACTCTTATCAACAAATTCGCTCCTTTATCACGGAACACGGAAGCATTCGCTCTGGCACAGTTTTCAATGCCATGCCCACGTGCCAACGTGACGGGCGAAGACGTGCAGTTGGTCATTTAGTGCAAAGGCTCCAAGGCACGTCCACGGGGCACTCGTCACGACAAGCATCGGGGCCGAGAGGTAAGTAGCGTCTTTTACGATAAGAGGGGTTATTTAAGAATTAGGCAAAGAGTCGGAAGCTGACGATTACGGGCGAAAATTGAGAGAGAGAATCATTAATCAAAGAGACATCCCACTCTCGCTGTGCCTTGACCACTTCCATTAAGGGAAGGATGGCTCGGTTGAAGAGTGGTTCCCTAGAATCGATCCCATGGTGAGTTTTTATTGAATCGACTGCTTAAGGACGATGTATAGGTTGACGATTTGTGAGAAGTGTTTGTTTCGTAATTATAATATTGCGGCTTTTGTTTAGGTATAATGACATGAAAAATAAAAGAATGGAAATTTTGTAATGTTTCCCATTAATCGATCCCATGGGGAGTTCTTATTGAATCGGCTCTGTAAGGATTTGGGCTATAAATTTTTGTGTTTTAAAATTATACAGCAGGTGCGTCTTATAAATATATGAGCATTTGATCTTTTTTTCCAGAATATAATTAAAAGTTAATGTGCAGAAGAAAAATAATCGACATAGATAAAACACACAGTAGCATTTTATTACAATATTGATACATCATATAAAGTTTACTTTAATTTCTCCACCATATGTAAAATTATAAAGAATATACTGATCCAAAAATACATGGAATTTTATTCAGAGCAATTCAAATTTTGAAACCGTTTTTTTTCTTCTAATTAATTTGATTATCTGATCATGTATGCTTTGAACTAAAGTTTGTAATAAATCAGGTTTTAAAGAACGCCAACTGGTCTGTTTGATGTTTTATTTCCAACAGAGTTGATAATTGATGTCCATGAGCATACACATCACGTGCTAAGGTCCCAAAGATTTTCCACCAGGGAAGATTCGGGCTAATAGCTGACAAACCTATAATGGTAATTTCATTCGGTACAAACCCTGTTTTAGTTGATGTAAGGGTGTGGATCGAGACATTGTCCTGCTGAAATATCCAGTTATCACCTCCCAGAAATAAAGGCAAATATATCTGAAGCACATCCTAACAATCCTTAGAACATTAAAGACATTTTAGAAACTTATTAGTAGTGACATTGAAACAAAAAATGTCTTAATAACAGGTGCGGCGACTTTCTTCTACAACAACGTTAGAGGTTAAAATGCCTTACTTAACCAGCCAGATGAGATGTCTTTTCAGCCTGGTTGGTAGGGCCGTCAACTTCGGACCCACTGATCCAGGGCTCGAAACAACGCTGCCGCATCAAGGTCATCAACTCTCTCCCCCTCCTCAGGATCGGAAAACCACCGGCCCCCGAACAGGCGTAATCATCTGGGTCATTCATATTGATTTCTTTTTATTGTTGAAGAAAGGATTTAACTATATGCATTTCCAGTAGATGTGTTTCTTAGCCCAAAGTAATCACGCCTCTCTATGATATGCTTTGTGCATTGGTGTTCGCCACATACTGCGATAAACATGAAATTTTCCTGCTTGTAATCGACAATGAACAGTTGACCTGGACACTGGGATGGCTAGGTTATTACAAATTTGAAGGACAGACATTTTTTGGACTAGAAACAGCTCGCAAAAGCGTCTGTCTTGCCGGCGAGATATCTTCTTTTGTCTCCCTGTACGCTTTATTACTGTAGATGTGTTACGATGCAAGAATTTATTACATATGTCTGATATATTCCATTGCATTGCATGTGTTTTTAGAATTCCGAAACTCTTATTTCTTTACATTTTAAACGCCAGATTTCGATTTTATCTGCTTGTGGCGAAATTAACGTCTCGAAGCATATTGAAATACGAGAAAACTTCAAATCCAAAAAAAATGACTTCCTTTTACCATCACTGGTAAAGTGCTTGCAATATTCAAATTTTCTGATTTTGGACTTATGATTCTGATTGTAATTGACATTTGGAACACCATATTTTTATTAATTCACATTTATTTTCCCAAAATAAATACGAACAAATTTTTAAATATTTCACTTCGTATGTACAATATTCGTATTATATATATAATTTATTATTAATATTTCAATAGCCCATTTTCTTCAATTGCTATTTAAAAAACACTAGTCTACATGAAAATACTTATAAAATGTGCTTTAACATCGTATTTTTCGGTTGTTATGACAGGGAAAATATAAGAATTTGCTTGACCTTTCCCCGTTAGCAAAGGATAACCCGACTAAAGAGTGTTTTTCTCGAATCGATTCCAAGGTGGATGTCGTTGCAAATTGCATTTACTTCCCATGTGTATCAAATTGATTATTTTTCTGTTACCTTTGTTCGAGGTTTACTTTTGTTGTTCTTCTTAAGCTGAGAGTTTATAATAAACTAATCAATTTAATAAAGAAGGGGCCATGGATTTCATAGTCTATTAGATGTCTCTGACCCTGGTCTAAATTAAGTTAATCAAATAAATTAAGACGGACTTCGTAAGTGGTTCAGATTTTGTGATTTATTAGTGTACGTGGTTGTTTGTTTGTCGACCATTATTCCAGCTGCCTCTTACTGCCAGACACAAGATCGGTTAAACTCGCCAAATACACCTCGCATTCGACTATCGCGCAATCCTTCCACTCCACATTTATGCTACACCAAATTGAAAACTTTGAGCCTCTACAGATCAGCCTCTTCAAGACGGAGCTTTGTTTGAATCAAGACTTGAACGTGTAGTTCGACTGAAACATTGCCAGACGTGAGTTCGATGCCATTACTACTTGGCTACCGAGATCGCGTACAAAACCATACGACTGACTCCGAAACTTTAAATGACATTCAAGTGACGTGGTCACGGTAGGTTGAGTGTAAGCGATAGCGAAGTTTATTGGCGCAAGAGCCTGATATGGCCATACTGCGCCAAACAAGGTAAATCTGTGTTCTAGATGTTAAAACAATGAAAATAGATTGGTCGACAAGAAGGGTCAAGTGAGAAAATAAAGTTTATTGGTGCAAGAGCCAGATATGGCTATGAGGCGCCAAACAAGATTTAACTGTGGTTTAGACATGAAGAAATTGAAGAAAAGACAAAAATTGGTTGACAAGAAGGAGGGTCGAAAATAGAGAAGGATCGCTAGGGTATCCCAGGAGAGCGTAACTCGTGTTTACCAAAGACAGTAAACCCCCATAGGAAAGGAAAAGATCACTAGGGTGCCTCGGGGTCATGATGCCCGTACTTACCTAAAGAAGGCAAGTCTCTGAGGTTCCCTGATATAATCCCCAGGGGCAGGGTGCCCGGCTATACCCCCGCGGGGTACCCCTTTTAATCGCCTCTTAAGACATGCATGAACTACAGTGGGACTATTGTGTCATTCTCGATCACCACACGGGTCGACCACGGTATATTAGTGGACATGGTCGCAGATTCGCTGCTTGTGTTGCTTTCATCGAGTCTTGAGCTAGAGCCACGATGCCATTAAAAACTCCCCATGTAACGGGACTGCCCGTTAAATCTGGTTGAGGTATTCCCATTGGCGGGGAAGAAGACGGAGGTGTGAGCTCAGATGTCATCTTCGTCACTTGATTGAGGTTCAAATTTATAAAGTCCGTCACTAGTAGCCCTCGTGTTGCTTTTCAGTGTGATGTTAATAAATATTAATCATCATCACATTCGAGTGAGATTGACGACACTTGAACTTTAACCTTTTACTCTAAACTTCCTTAATATGGTGCGTCAACTCGATTTAACTTGTAGCTACTTTAAGGATTTCGTAAGAGGGGTCTGGAGAAATCAGGGCGACCAACAACGTTAGCCAAGTGGTCATAATTGCGAGTTCACGGTCATCGAGTCGCAAGTTCGAATCATGAAGCACGTTACAGCTATCGAGGCTCTAAAACCTTCTTTTGACGAAGAGAGGAGTGCTAATTCAAATGTTGTCCTCTACCCTTGACCATGGTTGAAAATTATGAGGTTTTTTGCCACTAACCCAAGTGTTGCTTCTAAACGCAAAAACGTTAATAAGTAATTATTCAATGAAAATCTATTGGTGAAATCAGGATTCCAACTCCTGACCCAATCATCACTGGTTATGAAAAATGTATATTTTTTTTGTAAATATTGATTTAAACGTCGCACTTAGAATAAACAAAAAATCTATGGGAGTCAGACTTCGTAATTTTGAGGAACGTTGACGATATCTGAGTTGCTCTGCCCCTCTCCTAGCTTCCCCACTATTTCAATGTGAGCACTAAATATCCCGATAGATTTAATGTGCATAAGCCCTGTTACACGAGGGGTCTTCAGTGGCGCCAGGACTCCAATCCAAGACTGAAACAAAACCTGTTATGAGCTTGATACCGTGACCACTCGGCTCTGTGTAAAAAAAAAAAGTGGAACGGATTAAAACGATTTAGCAAAACAAGAAAGAGACACACACATTGTTTATGCTTTAGCTCTTGGACACTTTCTTTCAACAGATTCCAAAACAATAGCAAATTTTCGTCGTATAAATCAAAGATTTTTACCTGCTTGAAAGAAATGAAGCGTTGCTCAATCGAAAACAAAATGTCGCAAACCCAAACATGCTTTTTTCCCTCTTCCTCTTAGCTCTCTTACTACATCATCGGCAGAAAATCATAGAGTGTGATTCCAGGTATCTTTCTCATGATTATTATAACTTTTTTTTTTTTAAAAAAAAAATCTGTTTTTCGTAAAGGTCCGCATTGAAGAGAACTATCCGACACGCTTCACGGTCAAACGGACCGGACCACAAAAGGAAGCCCAAGCGGCCATTACAGCAATTGACCACAGAGCAACGCTTTCCGACCGATAAGAATGGTAATTTGCTGCGAATGAGAAGCTGTCTCCACTAAACAGGATCTTGCTGACGGAGGATAGGACCTTGCCCATAAATCCGCGGCTTACTTTCAGGTCCGATGGACCCAGGTTTGTTCAACAACCAAGGGAATGGATTGGAACGTCGCTTATCATTTGTCAGGAGGTGTCGCTGTGTTAAACAAACTCACTGTTTGCGAAATGGTTGAGCACTTGGGCATTTGGAATGGATTGAAAGTGCGTGTAATGATAATTAAGGAATGATAGAACAGTCGGGTGAATTTGTCCGGCCTGTTCGTCACGAGATAATGTATACGTTTTAGAAGAGGCAGCAGATTCTGGGTAATCTTCGGTGCAAAGAAAACAGAGTTCACGTTTAATTAATCTCAGGACACGCGGAAAAAAAAATGTTTTTGTCACAGAAAATGGATAGATGTCAGTAACATCGAAAGCATACTTTTTTCCTACTCTGGGTACGTTAAGAAATAAATTTTGAAATAGCGTTAGCATTAAAATAATATATTAAAATATAATATATATAATTGCAATTTCAAAAATGTGCAATGTATAATTTTTACTTCTTACAAATGTTTCAAAAATTTTAAGTCAGAAAATATTAGTTATGGGTTTCAATAAAAATTAAATGCAGTAAAAAAGAAAATTAAATCTGCTCGTGTGAAAAGGAAATAATATAAAATTTACTCTACATATTAATTGTTTCTTATGTATATAATGATATAAATTATAACTATTCGTGTTGATTTGTTTGGATTATGGATGTAACCAGCAATATCGTAAAGTTTTATTAATTACTAAATTTTGATTATTTTTCAAATTTTTTTTTTATTTCATTTAGATTTTTCTACATACTACAGAGTTTGATATTTTCTCAGTGTCTTTTGACCTGTCCAAGGTCATCCTAATAGAACTCAACAGATTGAACTCTCTCTTCTCCATACAGCTGGTTACTTCAATCTACGGATTCCTGAAAAAGAACAAATCAACATGAAATAGCTGTGATTTATAACATTATGTACAAATAGGAAATTAATACGCAGAATAAGCTTTATACAGATATCTTGATTATTCTTTAGTAATAATTAAAACTTAATTATACGCTATGTGTATACCACAGGGGGAAACTTAATTTGTCTTTTAAATATAGAGTAATACCTCGTTTAACATGATATTCACGCAACACAGTTTCAGTATAACGTGGTTTGCACAAATTCTTTTAAATTTACTGACTTATATTCAGATAATTGCTTTTCAGGAAATATTTTTGGTACATTATTGATGCATATTTTGGTTTTGTAAGGGTATGAATATCGTATTATTAAATATGAATTTTCCAAAGTAGGCGTGTTTTTTTTTTGTGTATCAACTTTTCACTCAAAAAGGTAAAAATTAGCAACTTTTTTTTTATGGAAAATGTTCCCTCTGTAGAGCGTTTCGGGAAACTTACTAGGCAGTTGGATATTTGCTTACATTGTGCTTATATGCTATATAATGAGCTTAAAGTAACTACTTTAAAACTAAGAATAATGCAAGGCATTCTTCAACACTGAGATAACTGCATATTTGTATACATGTTTCTGCAAAGAAAATTCTGCATTCTTAAATAATATGTAAATGAGTGATTGAATGACAATATAGTTAAATGGCGCAAAAGCCATACATGGCTATGTTGCGCCAGACAAGGTAAAACTATAATCTAGATGCTTGGAGTGGTTGTCACTGTGCATTAACGTCGCGCCTAAAGCAACATGAGGATTATTAGCGACGGCCTCGTAATTTTGATTCGCGGTCAAGTGACGAGGACAACAACTGCAGTGGCACCTCCCTATCCAAATTTCCACACCTTGTCCTCGGTAGGACTTGGGGCATCGACAGATTTAACGTGCATCAGTCTTACTACACGGGGGAAGGGGGGGGGCCGGTCTTTATTGACATCGGGTCTCGAACTCAGAACTCAACGAAAACCCTTCAGCTGCATGCCTGCGAACATGACTACTGGACTACCGAGGGCACCTAGACGTTTGAAAAAAAAATATACATTAAAAAAAAGATTGATAAGAACGAGAGCAGAAAATTTTGAGAAGAATCTCTATTATATTCTGAGAACGCGTCATCCATGATAGTAAATCCCATAAGAGGATCACTAGGGTACCTCGGGGTTGTGATTCCCGCACCTGACGAAAAAAGGTAAGCCCCTGAGGGCAAAAATAATTATGTATGAGCAATTTATGTAACTAATAGCTGTATATGCATTTATAAATGTGCGCTTATCTTTAGGTACATTTTGTACAAAAAAATGTATGCAGTTATAAAGTTAAAGATTTGCTAAGTACTTATGAATATAACATTACACTAATAATTATTAATTCAAAAAAATTAAGCTGAATAAAACTAAAATTTTCTTTTTAATTTTACAATCCAAATTTCCCATAATTCTCATGCAAATATCGTGTAATGCGTATGATTTGTGGGTATTAGGAAAAAATTATGTTCACTGCGTAGGAAATGACCTGATTTTATAAAGTAAAAATTACAATTACAATGGATAATGCAGTTATTGAGGAAAGTTCTAAAATCCTGAAGTTCCAATTTGTGAAAAAAGCAAGCATGAATATTTTTTTGTGTGTGTGGCTCTTGGCACGTGTGCTCACAATTTTAAAATTCAGTTGTTTTAGAACGTGTTACTTAACCCATACACATAAATAATGCATCTATAAAATCAGCAAAGCATTTTTTATTTTCCACAGCAGAGTAAAAAAATGCAACTTTAGAAGCATTTTAGCGTCTAAGTTACCTTAATCTAAAATTGCAACGCAGCAGTAAGCAAAGTCTTATTGATTTTTCAGTAACTAATTCAGCCAAATTATGTCATAAGTGATGTGATATGATTGTTTATGAACGTCTACAGGGAGGCAACGCGAGAACTAGTTACTATGCCACGAGAAGAGATTTCAAGTGATGAAGACAGCTTCTTAGCCACTGCTAAATAACTAATAACTGCTAATAAATGTTTTCCTAAGTTACGTGAGTTATCCGATTTAAATAAAAAAAAAATTGTTATTGCATATTTTATTTAATTTTTGTAGTTGAAAAAAAAAAAATCAGTTTAGTTTTAGTTTTTATTAACGTCGCACTAGAAGCAACACGAGGGCTCTTGGCGACGGACCTCGTAATTTTGAACCACGGTCAAACAACACATCAGAACTAACTCCTCTTTTTTGTATGTAATATCAAACGCAAAGTTTCTGTGGAGCCAATTAATGCACGAAAAAGAGATTACTATATTATGTTTTTTGGGAACTATTTAAAAAAAAGTTTTTTCCCCTTCGTTTAAAAAATTGCATATTCATAAAACAGAAGAGAGGGAACTATTGATATTATTAAATTTCTATAATCCATTTATATGAGTGATGACATTGTTCATCGACGTCGCAACGGGAAGCAATACAAGGGCTATGTGCCACGGACCTAGCAATTCTGAACCTCGGTCAAGTGACGAGGTCGACACCAATGCTGACAACTCCCTCTCCAAACTTCCGCACCATACCAATCAGCCTCGCTACACGACAGGTCTTTAGTGGGATCAGGGCTCGAACCACCGACTCGAAGGAAATAACGCCGACCTCTAGTCCATGATCATTACCATTAGTCTACCATAGTCACATTCATTTGTACGTACAGAGATAAATTATTCTCGATAGATTTACGATATATAACTCAAGTAAGAGAAGTAATTATTTAATAATTCAACTAATAAGAAGATTAACACATTGAATGATCTTCTGTGTTATAAAGATGATCAGTATAAAGCAGTTTCAACATTTAAACACAACGTATAATACATATTTATTATTGAGTTATCCTAAAACTTGTCTAAATACTGTCCTTAAATCTAACAAGCAAAAACTTTACTAATAAGCTCAAATTTATGCTAATTGTTCAATCAAACAAAGTACAAGCCAAGTAGAAAAACAAAAATACCAGAACAAGGAATAACATGCCAGACACAGCAATAAACAACAAAATTAAATAAGCACATCAGACCCCGTAAGGACAAAGGAATCAAATCTTTAAGGAGCCTCTAAGGAAACTACAAGGTTCTATAACACATTTACTCAAGAAACTCATAAATTATTTACAAGAGCAGAAAAATCCAAGAACACCGACCAAAGAAGGAATAAAATATATATACATAAGCAAGAAGTAACCTTATAAAGATAACCAAAATAAGGTAGCCAGCAGTCTCAAACCCAAGAAATCAAGAAAGGGACTATCAAGCTATTCTAATTTAAAATTGATTTGGGAGTTTTTTTTAAAGGTTATTGGAAGGTCACTCAAGAGGGCTATGAGTGACGAGTCTCGTAATTTTGGACTCCTTTTTAAACACGATATGACGAGACGACAACTGAGCTGGCACTCCCCAAATTTCTCCGTAGCCGCGGTAGCCTAGTGGCCATGGTCGCGGATTCGTAGCCATTGCTGTTTTCCTCGAGTCAAGAGGTTCAAACTCTGATAAAGAACCGTCATGTAGCGGGACTGATGCACGTTAAATCTGGTCGAGGTCTCAAGTCTTCCCATTGATGGGGTGTGGAAGTTTGAAGAGGAAAGTTTCAACTCTAGTGTCATCCTTGTCACTTGACCGATGTTCAAATGATGAGGTCCGACACCAATAGCCCTTGTTTTGTTTCTCAGTGCGACGTAAATAATGCCACATCTTGCTCCAAATTTCCACATGCGCCAATGGGAGAACTCAGGGCTAAAACAGATTTAACTGTATCAACTCCAGGTTTTTAGTGGCACCCGTAATTGAATTCATGGCTGGAGGTGAACAACAACGACTGTGAACTCGTAATGCATCCTGTTGGACTCGTAATGCATCCTCGGCCAATGCATCCTGTTGGAGTAACTTTAGAATTTTATATAAACTTTTAACCGAAACTTTAGTTTGTTAGAATTTTTCAAATGAAACTTAATTTTCATTTTCTTGCTTTTAACGGAATGTTGAAGAAATATTCACTGTGAAGATTTCCTCTAGGGATTTTCATTCTCAAAAATGTTCAATCATATTATGAGAACTTACTCTTCCAAATTTAATTTTTTTTTTTCGTTTTTGATATCACAATACTTTTCTGTTCTTACTTCCTACTATTGATATCGAGTTGAGTGTTATCTTTTTTTGGACTGATAAAAGAGGAATTAGGGGAAAAAAAAGAATAGCCTTAGTAAGAAATAGAAAGTTGTAAAAATTTTCATAAGAATGATTTCGTTTGGTTTGGTTTGGTTATTTTAACGTCGTACCAGAAGCAAACACGACGGCTATTGGCGACGAACCTCGTAATTTTGAACCTGGAACGAGGACGACACCTAAGTTGGCCTATCCCACGGCTAATGCACCCCACTCTTCATAGTTCCACGCCCCTCTAACAGGAGGACTTTGAGCCTCGGCAGATTTAATGTGCATTAGCCCCGGCTGTACAGCGGGTCTTTAGTTGCATCAAGACTCAAATCCACGATTAGGATAACCGCCGGCCGTGAACAAAGGAATGAACGTCAAACGTTAAGTTATATAAAAAAAATAAAATGTAGAGCCTCATACGATTTTATGACTCAATTAACTCGGATTTCTAGATAACATAGACATTTGACTGAAAAAGGTCTGTAAAAAGAATTTTTATTTATTTTTTTAACTTTAGAAGAGTGATCTTCAAATTTCCTCATTAACGTTTATATGTTTCATCCTCATATTTCGAAAATTATTTTCCTTACTGAAGTCTTTTAACAACTGTATTAATATATTAAAGAGAATGGAATTTACAAATATTTTGTAAATGTAAAAAGGGGCAGCTTGTCCGTGTTTCGAGTGTGTTCTTTTCCTCTCGATGTTTTCGTAATTAATTCATTTTTCCTCACCAGTTATCATCCAGTCAGATATGATTCATTTTCCTTCGGCATATAGCAGGGCTGATGTATGTTAAATCTGATCAAGATCCAAAGTTCTCTCGTTAGCGTGTTGTGGAAGTTTGCAAAGAGAGGGTGCAAGCGCAGGTGTCGTTCTCGTTACTTGATCGAGGTTCAAAATTACGAGGCTCGTCACCAATAGCCTTTTTGTTGCTTCTCAGTGTGATCTGAACAAACAATCAAAAACACAATTAATTTTATTCTGAGCAAGCAGGGATATGCAAATCACGATTAAGCAAATTTTTCACTCATAATTCATGAGGCTCCCATCTGGAATAAATATAAATCAATCCTAGGAATTAATTTATATCGTACTGTAAATATTATTAAATGTATTAAAAATTTATTATTTTCCATCATTTCCTCCATTTTCAATTTTTTCTGAACATTCCGATAGACCTAATATAAAAGCTAGACAGTGCAGAAAATGGCGGCACATTGTATTAGAAAATCTCAGCAAAAAAGTACGCTCTATTTCGAAAAGAATTGAATAAAAACAAAACCCAAAGCGTTTACATTAGGTTCAAAAGCAAAATTTTTAATCCCAAGTTCTCTTAGGAGATAATTTCTTCGAAAAGCGATCGCTCATTAGAGCAAGCATCCACCCGAATCTGATTGGCTGTAACAAGCCGCTTTTCCGAGCCAATGAAGACGCGAAACTATCGGTATGAAGTGGAAAGCCATTATGTGTTATCAGCTCCACGCATCTCTATAAAAATTCGCACAAATCGTACCTGACGCTATGGCTGTGTTCCAAAGTCTGACAGACAACTTTTGTTTTGTTATCTTTTCTTCGATTCGAATGTTGCAGTTCATTCCGTAGGAAGAAAAAGCGTGAAAATTTTCAGGCAACCAAGTGATCCACTCTTAAGATAAAAACAAAGAAAAAAAAAATTACCGAGAGGTGTTGTTCCACCTCGCATGGCTGTCCAAAGCTGCCGCCGCGTGACAAATGAAACACAGCGTCCTTTCGTCAGGAATGCCGAGATTATAGATGAAGAAGAATGACATTTTTGTCATTTATGATTTCCATTTTCACAGTAAATGCTCTGGAATCTCTAATTGTCTCTTTCGAATGCTTCGAACCGAATGAATCGTTTCGCTGTGTCTTGTCAAGTCTTCACTCTTCTTTTAGGTTTTGTTTTACTCTCAGTGCTGCAATATTTCTCCTACCGGAATCGTTTTTCTTGAGGCAAGCCTCTAATTTTCATAAAGTTATTGCCGTAGACTGATGTCCGCTTCGATTATTTAAAAAATGAAGTTATTATTTGAAAAATGGTCGCGTATTTGCAGCCGACGTTGTTATCGTCGAGTCAGGGACTCTAGTTCTGATGCCATGTCTGTCAGCCCCATCATGACCCTGAGGCACCCTAGTGATTCTTTTTTTTTTATATATATATAACATAGGGCTTACAGCCTCTGGTAAACACGGTTGACGCGCCCCCGGTATACCCTAGTGATCCTTCCCTATTTTCGACCCTCCTTGTCAACCAATTTTTTTTCATCTTTTTTCAATTAAATCACAAGTTTTCTTCACAGCTTTTTGGTGCAGCATGACCTCATTTGTCTATTGCTCCATTAAAATGCTATTACTCACTCGTTCGTCTTTTCATTTTTCTCTCTCGTTTAAATCATAGTTTTACCTCGTTTTGCGTAGCATGGCCGAATCTCGCTTTTGCGCCACTGCAATACCATCACTCACACGTCCTTTTTTCAAACGTCTAGATCACAGCTTTATATATTGGCTATTGTGCCATATTTGGCTATTGCGCCATTAAAATCGACCATAACTCACTCACTTAGGCCACTCAAGATCCTCCATGTATCCGGGGCTGAAGCACGTTAAAACTGTCAAGGCTTGGAGAGGGAGGTGTTTGCTCAGAAGATTGTCGTCCTCGTCATTTAAATGAGGTTTAAAATTACAAGGTCCGTCGCCAATAACCTTCTCAGCGCGACGTGAATAAACAATCGCTTCAGGAAGGTATGCTTTTGGTTTGAATATTGATTTCAAATTTCCTCTTAAAATTGAAACTTTTCTGCTGCAGAATTTGTGACACCCCGATATTATTTCTTCACTTTCCACACTTTAAGATAGTTATAAGATAGTTATTAATCAAAGATAAGTATAAGTTAGGATAGTTATTAATCAAAGATAAGTATAAGTTAGGATAGTTATTAATCAAAGATAAGTATAAGTTAAGATAGTTATTAATCAAAAGAGTCGAATGAATAAAGAGTCACATAGTGATGGTAATTAAGTTATTTTATTTAGATCTATGAATAATTAAAATGTGGATAAGCATTATACCCGTAAATGCGTCAAAATCTAACTTAGTATAACTTATTACTTAGCTCATCGAAGCAGTCCAGTGTGAGTTTTAAGAAGATTATTTAGTGAAGATTCGAATCCTTGATCCTTTGTGGATCCTAAAGCACCTTAAACCATTAAATAAGGTTCTTTAGGATCCACAAAGGTCAGATTCAAATGTTTCACATTGATAACTTCATTTCACTAACTCTGCCACCAGCCAATTAATTTCGTAATGCATTTTTTGCTGCTTGTAATTGATATTCATCAATAATTTCTTTTTACACTTTAATAATTTTAATATAATTCACATAAGTCACGTTTCATTTATGGGGCGGAGCTTCAATTCAAACAACATCACATAAAAGTCCCAAAGTGTTAGTTGAAGGAGGGAAGCGTGATAGGGTCCATGTTGTAAAGGATAGAGACTTTTTAACTTCAGAAATATTTTTAGAAATTTTATAGAAATCTTTATCCAAAAATAAATTTACCCTTAATATTAGTTATACAGATTCAGTCCCGCATTCAAGAAGGTATCAGTTGAAGAAAGAAAAGTGTATTTTAAAAACTTTTTGGTAATGATAGATATATATAAGGCGTTTATATATATATTAATAATAATAAATTTTACAAATGCCCAGAACTAGAAATATGCTTATTTCGTAATAAGCTGTAAAGATTTAAAATAATAAAACTTCCTTTAATGTTTATATATAAAATAAAGACAAAATATAATTAAAAATTTACTACAAAATAAATAACTATACCTAATTATATCAATAATAAAAGAAAAAATTCACAAGATATTGTATTTAGTATTAAAATTGAAATTATTTTTGGTGAAAATGTTTTGATTTTTTAATACATTTTAAAAAAAAATTAGGGCAATTCTTATTTTCTCGCATGTTTTTATAATTCTTGATTTTATATTATTTAGAAAATCAATGACAAAATTTTTAACGCAATTTTTGTTGCATATATATATGATATTTGAAAAGTTGATAATAAATAACAAAAAGATAAATATTAATAAAAAAAATTCTTTAGAATTGCCCATTACTTCTTATTTGTGTGTGTGTGGGGGGGGGTTGCTACAAATTTGTTTGAAAACATTGTAAAATATCTTAATGCTTTTTAATACTGATAATTTCTTGTAAGCTTAACATTGTATTGCTCATACAAACCAGCAATTCGTTTTTAATAAAATAGATTTTGAAAATATATAGTCCAAATAATATACACTCTTATTTTTTCTCTCTTTCGGCTGTTAAAGTTAAAGTTTATCCGGGTCTAAGAAGTTTCCTCAGGTGGTACCCCTGACTGTTTCTGTTAGCCTTTGGGTCTGGAGCACTAATGACTAACTAGAGTCCTGGCCGTGTGGCTAGCCCACCCCCAGTTACCTTCCTAACTTGGTACTCGTTTATCAAAATTCGAGAGATGAAAGGCTGAGTTGACCCAAGACTACCTATCCAAGTCGAAATCACTAGGAATCGAACCTCAGTTGGGAGTGTTCACAATCACAACATGCTTATCATTATACCAACACGACCCCTTCGTTAGTTGTAGTTTAATTTTATAACTCACATAAAGTAGTAATTGATATTTAAAAAAATTTAAATCGCCATCAAAAGAGTTATTTCAGATTTGATTAATAATTTAAGCTGTATTTTGAAAATGGTAATGATTTTTACGCTTTGAAAGTTCAACAATTATACGATATTTTCTTTTATAAAACAAACATTGATCGTATCTAACGAAACAATGTAATTGTAGTAATACGCATGTTTCAAGATGAACAATTCAACACACATTCGAGAATTTAAAAATTTACCCATTCATTTTAAATAAGATTTCATTACTTATTTGCTCATAATTTCAGTTTGCGGTGCAATATTAATTTTTTCTTTTTAATCTTAACTCATATTTCCGCACGGAAAATCTTTTATCAATACATCATAAATTTCTTATTAAATTAAGAGTCATAACATCAGTTTTATCTACCACATCTTTAATAATATGATTGCTACTACAATAAAGTGCATTCAAACGATACTGACGTCATGGGCTTCCTTCTTTACGCAAGAACGAACACCATGACTCTGAGGTACCCAAATTTTTTTCTGTCTTTGTTAAATATGGGTGATGGACCTCCGGAATACCGTAGTAATACCTTCTCCATTTTTGACTCTTTTCATCTTGTAGCCAATTTTTGCCAATATATATATATATATATGTGTGTGTGTGTTTGTGTGTGCAAGATTTTACAACTAATGATCAAAGAATTAATTGTATTTTCCAATGTACTGTAAAACCAGTTACTCAATAGATGGCCCCACGAATCAGCGTCATGTGATAGCTCATGCAGCACCACCTATTCCAGAATAAAATTGAGTGACATTTCGTTCTCTCTCTCTTTCCTCCACTTTCAGCTTCTCTTCTTCGCATTACCCGCGTCGGAAGTATGCTCCGAACGGCCGAGCGCGTTCCCACGCCCATCGCCGATATGGGATAAAGTTAATTAGACAGCCATCTACCTGTCTCAGAAGAACTGTTTGGATATGTATATTGTTCAATGTGTAAATATCTTCATCTCTCCAAATAATAAACGAAGTAAAACAAATTGAGCCTCATCATTGAATTCCTACGAAAACACCACATAGATTCCGGTAATGGAATTACCCCTCTAGACAACCCTGCCCTTAGCGTAAGAGCAAGTCAGTGTGGATTCGGGATGTACAATCACCCCACTCTCTCTATATGTATATAATATGAGATCACGTAACAGTTATAGCAAACGATTTACTGAATCAAATATTATTGATGCCACTTCCAAAACATTTATTAGAAATAAATAAAATTAACCCATCAAATCCTATAGGGTTTTATATTCAAAATGATTCAGCAGATTTCAAAAGTACCATATTTTCAAAAATAAACGATATAGAGAGGATGAATAAAACAAATATACAAAAGAAATATGTGGAAGTTTTATATTGTGAAAAATAAATGGCCCTCGTGTGTCATCGTGAAACTTTTTCACAAAAGTTGTTTTAGAATCTTTCATGGAACTTTCTCGCAGTTGGATCGGTCGCAGTGGGCCGGATGACTTGATGTTACACAGCTGGCCATCTAAATCACTTGATACGGCCCCATGCGATTTCTTCCATTAGTGGTTTGTAAAGGTTGAAGTGTATAAGCCACCATCACCCACAAAATTATGTGAACTTAAACAACGGATTTCTGCTGCTCTACAATCAATCACCACCAATACTTTACAACGTGTTTGGCAGGAATTTACAAACTGAGTTGACATTATACGTGTAACTAAAGGAAGTTATATCGAACACTTGTAAAAAAACTTTTATATTATCCCTTTACATTCATGTATTGCTTATCATTCTGTGTTGTTTGTGTATGAAAATATAGCATTTTGAAATCGGATGATTTACTTTGAATAACCCTGTATTTTAAGGGACGTTGATCCAATTATATTGGAAGTTTCTGGAATTAAGATGCAAGAGAAAAATTTTATTGCATTTATTGGAGGATGACACAAGACAGTTTGATAACACGACGAGAAAAAAAAAAGATGAATATTATTTTGTAGCATGTCACCTAACAAAATCAACGGAAAATTTAAATAAATGTTTGAGTTTTCCAAAATTATATATTAGTGATTTTTAAGAAAAACTATAAAAAAAATCACTCACAATTCTAATGAAAACCATTCACCCAATCCATTTTTGCGTAAATGGTAATGAAAAAGAAGTAAAGCAAATGCTAGAATTACAACCGCACTTCATTAAAAATAATTAGAATTGGAAAGTTAAGTCGCCATTTCCAGAATTTATTTTCTTTAAAATGTCTCATTGAAAATATAATCTGTTCACTAGTGGTATTTAGTTCGTTTCCTTTAAAACCCTCGAAAGAATGAAACACAGGTGATAACTACGAATTTATTGTTATAATCCCTTGAAAGAGAGAACGCGGGGTTAAAAAATAAAAATAAAGAATGAATAAAAACTGCAACTCTTCAATCGCCATTTTTTTCCCCCTAAACCGATGAAACGGGAAGCCATCGTGTTTGAAGTGCGGTATTAATATGCTATACTTCAAAGAAAACGAGATTTAACGCTTGCATTCAGTGGACGGTTAATTTTCTCTATTTATGATGATGTTTTTTTTTTTTTTATTTTATTTTCCGTTGCTTGGCACCTTACTTAATAGGTGGCGCTTCAAACGGAAATTCTTCAAAGGGGATTCTTTCAACCAATAAACGTCTTTTTCATTCCTATTTTTTTTTGAAAGAGGGAATAAAAATGAAGAAAAGGAGGTTTAAAAAAAAAAAAGGAGAAGGAAGAAAATATTCTTTTTTTAAAAATCCCTTTCTGGAAGAAGCGTTAACCATCCGTAACCTATGAAGAAGTTAAAAAAGATACGGGGGACCATACGCACATTTTCCTTCTATGAATATTCAAATTCTCGGAGTGGGAAAAAGTAATGAATAAGAGATTTTTGAATAAAATGCGTGTTTCATTCAAGTTAAATCGAGAGAGATTTAATCACTTACCGATGAAAAACGGGAAGCATAGGATTTGAAAGGGAATTCATTATCGCCCCGAAATAAATGTAGTATCTTTATTTTAGCAAAAGTAAATAATAAAAATGATGTAATTAAAATACGATTTTTTAAAAGCGGTGTTATATAATTCTTTGATTTATATTAATTGTGAATACCAATCATTTACGTTATTTATATGATGCTATTTTGAGAAAAATGCAGGACAAAACAGAGTACTTATTTCTAGAAATTTGTAAATTCAATGTATATTACTAAGAAAAGGCCACGTTTTTATATTCAAACTGAGAAAAAAAAATTATTCGTATACGAAAATAAATTTAGAGTAGCCTTAAAATGTATCTTTATCAATAAGTTTTTAAGGAAAATTATTTTTTTTTATCAACACATATACATACAAAGTTATTTTAGTGTAACTAAAGAACAAGGCTACGGTTGCTGTAATTTACAACATAATTTTATTTAAATTAATGAAATTTCAAATATTTGTTAATTTATATATAACACATCGATCAATAACTCCCGAGACTAACCCAGAGATGGCGCTCGTAGTAAACCAGTAACCAGGTCTTTCTAGAGTACTAACCTTTGCTTGAAACGTGTCAAAACTTTAAGTCGATCGGACCAGGAAAAAGGTTTTTTGAAGTGAAGTGAAAAAGGTTTTTTCCAAGTGGGTGCCGCCATTGCTTTCGATGGAACAAAAACAGCAGCGAGTCGATGATTCAGAAAGCTGTTTATCGCTATTTACTCGCAACAAAAAAGATTTAAAAAAAAAAAAAAGATTTGGAAAAGCGTTGGAACGATTGTATCACCCTAAAAGGTGATTAACAAAAGGTGTTATGTTGATGAATAAAAAAAAATGTTGTTTTCAATGTTAGACTCGGGAGTTATTGATCGATGTGTTATGTATATGAGTAGAAAAATATACACATTCTGTTCAGTAAAACTATATCATTTGTAATTTTATGCAAATTATTAGCAATGTTAAAAGGTCGCGGTAGCCTAATGGTCATGGTCACGAACTCGTGGCCAGTGTTGCTTTCGTCCAGTCGTGAGTTTGAGTCATGGAGCAGTTAAAGAATAAAGACCGAATTAAAAGTTCTTTACAACCGAAGGTTAACTACATCCGAATTTGTTTAAATATTGAAATTTCTTAGCACTTGAAGTACTTTTTATAAACAGATTAAAGGTTTGACCTAAGGCGGTCTTGCAAGTAATTGCTTAGTCAATACTTGTATTAATTTAAGAAGAAAATTTATTGATTATAATAATTTTGAGATGTTTAGGTATGTTGATGATGTTATTTTCTTTAAAATTAATATTAATAAAATGTAAAATCTTTCTTGCCTTTTTATTCAGAATATTTAAATGTAATGCAAAATAATATTAATATGAATGAAACATAATTTTAAGACATTTCTTTAAAATTAGAAGATAATAAAATTTCGTGTAATATGTATCATAATAAAGATCTTCTCTTTCCTTCGAGATTCATTAAGTACCTTATTTTGGTGTTTTTTAAGACTGAATATTTTTAGAAATAAAATTTATAACCATATATTGCATAATAACAGACTTGAGTCTAAGACATAGTATATTTGGAATAACCATAATAAGTTTCAAAAGATTAGTTTGGATGCAGAATTCCCTTTGAATTTGATTTATATAATAATCATTTTAAGTTTTCTTTGGTTTGGTTAACACAATATTTAAAAAAAAAAATCGTATTTATTTTGTTTTTAATTATAGTTCATTTCTCTTTTTATTTTGTTTATAATTTTTTTAAAAAAATTCTTTTTTTTCTGTTTTTTTTCCCATTTTGCTATTTTTAGTGCCTTTAAAAATTTTTTTTATTAGTTTTCTTTCTCTCTGATAGAAAGCATGGTTACATTTCCAATTTTAACAAAGTGGTAAAAACTTGTTAAGTCAGTGTTAAATACTTAGTTTGCTGTTGTAAGACATTTGTCATATATAAGTTTTTTTTTTATCTTATTTAATCTGATTGCTTAAATATTCGATTGTTCTTCCACTATTTCCTTTGATTTATATTTGTTATTCTTACTTTTCTATATACATTTTTATTTGGTTTCTTATATTGTAATTTAGTTTTTTAGTATATGGTTACCTTTTGAGCTTTATGGAGTTTAAATAACGGAAATATTTTATATACCGTGAGTGAATATTGGGTTTGTAAAACATGTTAAAACCTGTTAATCTGTCACAAGCTAAGTTGAAAATTTATTGATTTCGTTTTCGATTTTTTTGTTTTCATGGTTTTTCATGCCGTAGTTAGTATTTTTTCGTGGTTTGAAGTTTATTTCCTTGCCTTCTTAGTTATGTAATCTTTCATGCATTTTTTCTCTTTCTTATTTGTTCTGCGTGATAGATTTCTTTTTTATAGGATTTTGCAAATAAAAAAGAGTACTAATTTTTCTTTTGCTTCTTTTATGATCTAAAATATTTGTATGAAAGTTTTTATTGCAATTTTAAGGAATTATACTTAATATTATTTTTATGTTTCTATAATAATTTAAGTTTATTTTAACTAATTTGTTACATATATATATATATATATATATATATATATATAGGTGGTATCTTTAGAGGTCTAAAGATAGTATTCTAGTACCTTGGAGTTGAGGGGTGTAATTTTATTTCCAAGTTCCATTGTTTCTGCAGTCTTTTACTTATTAATTAGTTCAATGATAAAGATTGAAAATGTTTCATTACGTTTAATTATTAGAATTTTAATTTCTGTTTTCTTCAGACTAAAAAGAAAGTAGTGAATACTTTTAATATTGAAATCCTTACCAAATTTATTATTTAAAGTATATCTATTTTTTCTTCAATAATCACCATATCCAAAAAAAATTTCTCTTAACATTTTACCCCTATTATTATTATTTTTTTAATATTATTTAAAACATTAAACATCTTTTAACTACAATTCTCAAAAAAATATTCTTTGCTGTTATCTTGTTTAAGAATATTTCTGTTAAATTTCATAGCATTGAGATCATATGGGTATAAAGTATTGTAAGCATTAATGTAATTTTCAAACTATAGTCTTCTTTTATGATTAGGTACAATCTTAATAATAGTTAAGTCAACATTTTCAAATTTATGGGTAAAAAAAGTATCGAGTATTAATTGTTTTACAGTTTTTACTGTCCCTGAAGATGTTAGTATCATGTTTATGTTGATTAATCCGAGTATTAATATTATAGCAAGCTTGTCTAGTATATTTATATTCACAAATTTAGCATTTCAGTAAGTAAATACAGTTATAAGTTTTGCATAAAAAAAAAAATCGTTGTTAATCTCCTTACTCAAAGCCTGTCAAACCCAAAAGATCTTGCGGGACATTTTGGAAAAAGCATTTTATCCCGGCGGGCCGCATTATACTATATATATATAGTATAATGCGGTATATACTATATATATAGTATAATGCGACGAAAAAAAGAAAACAACTAAAAGCAAATTTGAAATGTTATTGAAACTAAAAATCAAAAATGTTATTGAATGAAATGAAAAATTGAGTAAATTATCAAAAAGACAAAACAAATTAAAAATAATAAATATTTTTCTAAGCATACAAAATATTATATTGAAAAAAGCATATGTATGTATAAGATAAAGCAAATAATTTATCATTAAAATACACAAAATGAAGAGAACAATTAAAAACCAAAATCAACAAAACAACAACAACAAAAAAAAATATTTAAAGAACTAAATAAAAAAGTTGAAACTGAATCAAATTTGAAACTAAGAAATGAATAAAATGTGAATCAAATTTGAAATTAATTTGAACCAAAGAATATATATATATATATATATATATATATCTGTGTGTGTGTGCGTGTATGTATTTACGCTTATAAATGATAAATATTTTGTAATGAGATGATAAATGAGATGATAAATATTTTGTAAATATTAAATTTCTTCAAAATAATGGTAACTTTAATTGATTTCCAACAGAGTTTGTAACGGTTGTTTGCACGTTTCCTTCTCAACTAACCTCTTGGGCTACTTTATTATATTATTTAATTTGAGAATGTCGCCTTGTGAAAGAACCAAAACTTGTGTGAAGCAGCATTGTTATATATTGAAGTGAGTGAATAAGAAAATCGTCAGATAAACAGATCGGAGATATTGGCTTAATTAGCAAAAATAAATGAATAAATATGGAATTTAAATTGAGCACTCACTATACTGATGAGAGGAGTTAAGTCAGCATCTGAGAGTTGATATTTAACCTGGATCCCGATTGTGTTATTCCTGATCCAGTTTTGTGGTTTTTGAAATAAATAAAGTTTTCAGTTATTATCTTCCTTTCCGGACACACTTTAGTTAACATTCCACGTTCATAAATAATAGTTGAATCAATTTAAGAATGAAATAAAATCCAATTAAATCGTGACCTTGGCCTATTCGCGATTTCCTCTTCACAAACCTCGGTGACTTCTTGTAATTCGAATTGTATAAAATAACGACGTCTTCCCAACCAAAATGAAATGTGATTAAGTATATCAGATGAAGATAAAAAGTGCATTGAGTTGAATTAAATATAGTGATATATAAGCGAAATAGAATCGAAAGGGAAAAGAAGAGATTGATTGGTCTTATTAACGTCGCACCAGAAGCAACACGAAGACTGTTGGTGACGGACCTCGTAATTTGGAACCTCGGTCAAAGGACAGTGACGGCACCTGACCTGGCACCTCCCTCTCCAACTTCCACATCACGCCATTAGGAGAACTTTGAGTCTCGACAGATTTAAAATGAATCAACTCGGTTTCGGCTCGAACCCACGACTCGAGAAAAAATGCCAGTCGCGAGTCCACGACCATGACCGACCCGTGTGGTGACCGGGGATGACAGAATAGTCTCACTGTAGCTCATGCATGTCGTAAAAGGAGACTAAAATGGGTACCCAGCGTCTGGGGGTATAGCCGGGCACCCTGCCCCTGGGGATTATATCAGGGGACCTCGGGGACTTGCCTTCTTCAGGTAAGTACGGGCATTATGACCCCGAGGCACCTTAGTGATATTTTTCTTTCCCATGGGGTTTACTGTCTTTGGTAAACACGGGTGACGCACTCCCGGGATACCCTAGCGATCCTTCTCTATTTTCGACCCTCCTTCTTGTCAAGCATTTTTACCTTTTTTTCAACTTCACGTCTAGACCACAGTTTAATCTTGTTTGGCGCAGCAAGGCCATGTCTGGCTCTTGTGCCAATAAACTTTACATTCACTCACTCAGCCACGATCATGACCACTAAGCTACCGCAGCCTCGAAACAAAAGGGAGATAGATGCTAACAAGTTCATAGATGTTGTAGAAGGGAGTGAATCACCGTAATTAATTGCTTAGAATCATAGTAGTAAGAAATACAGAACCATAGGGGTTGAATCTGTTACGATCTAGAAGTGCTTGAATTGGGATCAGGGATTTGGTAAGCTAAGACTTAGAAGGTTAAATGGGATTAATTGAGTAAAGATGAGATTCGAATTGTATAAAATAACGACTTCTTCCCAACCCAAATGAAACGTGATTAAATATATCAGAAGACGATAAGAAGAAGAAGAAGGGAGTGAATATTCTATGATAGATAATAAAATGTATTGTCCAGCTCTTAAGTATCTTCAATTGGAGTTTTAAACTTATTGATTATTTAATTAGATAGCTGTAGCTTTAATAAATTAAGGAAATGCACCTCAAAATTTTCTTGATAGATTATTTATTGAGTGTCGATGTCTTGGAACCTTTTTTTTAAACTGGTGAAAGGGGAGTGTTACAAGGTTTAATATGAAACTGAGTTTTAATGAAATTTGAAATGTAATTAAACACTGTTCGAGTTCACAAAATTATTGGGAAGTAGAAAAAGGGGGAAAACCGCCTATTCATTAGAATTTTATTACCAGATTATCCTCTATAAAACATTTTCTCTATTTTCTTGAATAATTGACCTTTGAGTTACAAGAATATTTTTTTATAGAAAAAACTCATACGAAGCAATTTTACCTTGTCAGATTACAAAATAGTTTACTCATAGATTCATAAATCATTTTTATTCATTTAAATAAATTCTAGACATTAAATAATAAATTCGAGAACAAAATCTTCAAGTGTCTTAGTTTAAGATTCAAGTCAAGTTCCTTGAAAGAAAATTTTCTAAGTATAAACTTATTTTAAGAGTACTTTAAAAATATTTGCAATGAATGAAAAAAAAAATTATTTTTTAAGTTATAAAAAAGAACTATCTACACAGACGCTTAAAAATTCTCATTATTCGTTTTTTCTCCTTATTTAGTAAAGCCACAAAATGAAATTTTAATTCGGACATTATATTTATGAGACATGAAGGATTTTATATCAAATAACATTTTTCGAGATGTGTTTCATAAGAAATTTAAAAAATTAACTGCAAGCAAGAGCATTTTAAACTTTTATACATGAATACTAAGTCTCACAAGTTATTTTCACTAAATTAATGTGAATTAAATTTTTATTTCTATAAAGACGTTAAAAATATTATGTAAAAAAATCTTAGGGTTTAAGGATTTTTTGAAAATTAATATTTCTTAAAGGAGGGGTTTGCTAGACATTGAATTGGAATCAAAACCTATTATCGAGATTTATAGTAAATATTTTACGCAGGATATCGATGTGTAATTGATATTATCTTGGCAGTTTACGTAGGCAGTTCAAAAAGAATCTGTGTTGGGAATGGAAAATAGGGTATTAGGAATGGGAAATAGAAATAGATTTTCTCACTGTAGTATTCTCTATATTGTAATTTTTTTGTAAAGAAGTTCTAGAGTATGACGCCAAAATTTTCACCATAACTGTTACGGTAATCTTTGCCTTCTTTTGGAGCAGATTCACCGTAAATAACCCATTGAATGTTGATTAGTTTTCGGTGTATAAGGTTTAATCCAGGTTTTATCGACAGTGATCACTCGATGCGGCAGCAATCAAATTTTAATATGGCACCATATGGCTGTCAAATGAAAACTATCAGATGAATCAATGTCAAATTTGTTTTGGCGCCATTCAACATGGCTACACATAATGGGAACAAAAACTTGCTCTAGCAGAGCCATTTGTCGTCAAAAACAGGCATTTTTTGAACCATTCGGATAAAATTTTATACACATTTGTGGTTTTTTAGTCTGGTGTAAAATTTTCATCTCTTTACTGAACATTTCTTAATAATTTATGTTGAAGAATGATTAAAAGTAATATATATTAATAGAGAAGTTTCTTTCTCCATTATTTAATACAACATAAGTAAAATCAAAATCATACACAAACAATAGAAGGGAAAGAATAGAAAGAGAGAGAGGGAGGGAGAGGTAATAAAAAAAAGAATATAATATTAAAATTCTTAAAATACAATTTTTTAAAGAGAAGAACAAATTTTAACAAGTAAATCCGCACGTTTTCTTATAAACCAGTTACACATAGGTAAAAGATAAGAATTAATTTTAGAATACGTAAAGAAAAAGTGTTTCAGAGATCATTTCCCCTCTCTTAATAAAATAAATCCTTTAATTTTAAAAATGAATGCTTTATTAGAATTCAGTACACCCTCTACAATCCGGCACTCACCTTTGCCGGCCTTGCCAGTAAACCGGTTTTTTTACACAAACAGATAGCTAACAGACGTTATTTTATATCTTTTAATTCAATGATATAATATAGGCTGTTAATTTTTAGTTGTATAAAATTTCGTGTGTTTGTCACTTTATTTGCGTGTACCGTATCAAGTTTTATACAATAAAACATAGCCTTTGCTGCTTAAATGTGTTGTTTTGTTATTAGTAATTTTCCTGCAATCTGGAGTGCTGTGGACCGTTATCTGCTGGATTATCGAGATAATTCTGTATTTCTATCTAAACTGAATATTATATCATTTAAGAAATAAAGAAATCTTTAATTACAAAAATGTATTGTAAAATGAAGCCGTGTATTTTTTTTTAAATTATATAATGATTTCTGTACTCGCGTTTCTTAATTATATTCTATTTTATTTCTTATATTCTATTTTTAGATAATTTAGTAATGGGTGGAAAAGATTGTGTATGAGGAAGGGGTGCCAGGAGGATTCTTCGTTGGAGGTACGCAGAAAGGAATTGAGCGAGCTCGGGGTAAGCGAACTGAAAAAGGTAAGGAACTTCTGCACTATATGGAGCATTATTCACTTTTCCAAAAAGAGCCTATCCATTTCCAAGCATTTGCGCTAACACGCGATTAGACGGACATAGAAGAATTTCTATAGTGGTTGTCGACACAAGGCTTTAATAGCAGATTTCACCTCATCACTGGAATGAAAATTATGTTCTATAAAGTACTCTTTCAGCTCTGAGAGAGGAGATGAAAGTGGTAAGATTGAAAGCAATGATGCTTCCTTGTTTATACTTCCTCTACATGTAAGTCGCAATTTTCTTTAGTTTTAGTCCATCAGCGACTTCTGGAAACAAAGAAATCGAATGCTTAACACAAATGTAAATTTTAGATAAAACAATTGTTGCAGAAATAGAATCTGAAATAAGGAAAAAATTATGGTTATGGAGGCATTACTTTTCACCAAAACTTATAATATTATACATTTGAGTAATGCTACTAGTTATTGCGTTTATGATCTTCAACTTGCACAGTTTCGATTTTGTGATTTTTTTTAATTGGTCTCTTTGAAAATGGCTTATAATTTGTGTCTGAAAAATCTCGCCACTATAATAATAATTTTAAAACGTTTAATATTTTCTGTCTGGAAAAATAACTTGAATACGTCCAAGTATTTACCACAATCACCCATCAATTCTTCTTATTATGGATTTTTCTAAAACGGCTTTTCAGTTTGGAACATTCAAAGTTTGCTGATTTTCGAGAGCAATTATTTTCACAGGAACAATTCATGGTTTCTGGACGAAGATTTTAACATTAAGTCTCTTATTTCAATTTTTTTTCAAGCAAACCAGACTTCTAAGCTTTTTCATATTCTACATTCAGGTGTTAGCAATTCTTATCAACAACATACTTGATTATTTCAACGTTCTAAAAAATATAGTAATTTTCAATACAATTCATTTTGATCTGCAAAACTAGCATTGTTACCGTCCTGCGTTCAAGCACGTCACCTAGCGACAGCCGGAGGAGTGATGACATCTGGGATGCTAATAACGAACAGTCAAGGCGGAGGAGCTAACTTGTAAATATATGTGTTTGCAAGTTTATAGCTTGTGTTCCGCCCCGAGAATTTTGTAAATCTGTATTATTAATGTTAAGCCTTAATTGTTTGTCCTTAAATTTTGTCCTTAAGTTTAATGTCTAAATAAACGGTAATTAAACCTAGGAAGGTATTCGTTACTTAGATAGCTTTCACTTATTGAAACTTTGTTAACTCTAACAAAATCCCCAACATGGAGCCCATGGTTATAACAAGAAATAATTTATTTTTATCCATTTTTATTGCAATTATAAGACTTTATACTAAAATCATTATTCAGTTATATTATCTTATAAATAGAAATCATAATACATATATTATTGTAAAAAATATTATATTATTATACGTATAAATAAATTATTACATAAAATTATATTAAAATTTTCTAATACTGAATTCTTTATTTGTTCTATAATTTTTTTTTATACATATCAAACGACTTTTTTATGCTCAGAACAATTGCTTGCTAAATTTTTATTTGCCGAAAGCATTTAAACGTCGATCTCAGTGATTGCAAATGTACCGACTTTTTCTTATTACCGGTAATTCGGTAAAGTTTCAAACGAAACCATTGTACCGGTAAATTATCACAAATTCCTTAAGCCATGAATGTGGAAGAACATTTATTACTTTATTTGATTCTTGTAAACTGCGACAAAATTGTATGAAAATAAACAGTATTTTAACACAAATAATATAAATTCAGCGATTTTGTAATATATTGTAAATAATACTTATATGTGAATAATTTTTTTCTCTGTGAAACACAAATAGAAAACGTATAATTAAAAACAAAACTATTTGGCAACATGTTTTTATAAATAAGCGAAAAGAAACATAACTGATCAACACTTTGCTCTCGTAATATTGATCTTCTTTTTTAAAACGTTTTTATGTATTTCACTTGGTGTGTGTGTGTCATCAAATTTTCGATCGTTAATTTAACCAACTTCCCATCAAGCTAGAGCTTTGAAACTTTGGGAATCGTTCTTACTCGCCTAACAATGGAATATTTAGACATTTGCGACATGTTTTAACTAATATTTTCTTCAATAATGCAGTTTAGCCCAGCTACTTGGCGTGATTTCAAAAATTGGCACCAAACTTGGCGATTTTTTTTTTTTGCTGAACTTTAAGTCCATGAAACGGACCAGGGTAGCCACATTTGGCAAAATACCGCCAAATAATTCTTGTCGCCAAGGGTGGGTGGGTTAAACTGCATTCTAACCATTTAATTTAGTTAGTTATTTTAGTTAGTTTAGTTAATTAATTTTAGTTAGTTTTAACGTTTTTATGTACTTGGTGTGTGTCAATGTGTCATCAAATTTTCTATCATTAATTTAACCAATTTCCCATCAAGTTAGAGCTCTGAAATTTCGGGAACCGTTCTTACTTACCTAACAATGCAATATTTAGATATTTGTGACCTGTTTTAACTAATATTTCAATAATTTTCTTTAATAAACTTTGCCACCATATAAAAACGTTGGTTTTTATCTCGACTTATGTATAAAATAATCCCACCATAAGAAAATGCTCTTCTATTACCACACTTATTGGCTTAATAGTTATTAAATAACTGTACACTATTTGAATGTATACCGGCCATATGTTTTCATATTGAAAATACTCCAAACTGGTTTTTTATGTAATGATTTTAGCGATATTTTTAATTTTTTTAGTGCTCGAGGTGGATTATCATGTTGTATTTCTATTTTGGTTTGCTCAATAAGTTTCTGTTTCAAGGACAATATAATCGCAGATGTGGGAGAAAAAGTTTATTATACAAGGAGGGGGTATTGTAACATTTTAATCATCACTGAGAAATAACCAAGATATATAGATAAAATTTATTCTGCATATCAATTGATCCTTGTGTAAATAATGACGTAAATTACAGCTATTAATATTGATTTGCTTGATGTCAGGAGGAATTTGTAGATAGAAGTAACCCTGCGCTATCATACAGTCTTAATTATTATCCCGGGGTATCGTAAAACCTTAATTATTGCTAAAAATAATCGAGATTGAGAAGCTTAAATTTTATTTGTTATTCTTAAGACTTGTATAAATAGTCATTATTCACAGTTATACATTTATCCCAAAGTTTCTTGACATTTCGAAGGCATCATTGTGGAGCTCAGCAGATTGAACTCTTCATCTCTCCACATTGCGGGTTACTTCAATCTACGACTTCCTGTAACCAAACAAATCAACATTAATGTTATAATTTACAACGTTTTGTACGCACGGATCAATTAACGGGAAGATTAAATTGTATCCTGGTATCTCGGTTATTTTTTAGTATTAATTGAAACTTTACGATACCCCGGAATAATAATTAAAACTTTATAATACTGTAGATAACTTCTACTGCTTCCTCTAACACCAGAAACAGCAACATAAATAGCTGTAATTTGTAACCTTATGTACATAAAGATCGATTAATATGCAGAATATTTTTTATCCAGATATCTTGATTATTTCTTTTAGAAATAATTAAAACTTTTCCCCTATTGCCTCATATTTTCCCTTATAATATTTTCCTGTGAAACATCTCCCAATTCTCTTTTTTTTAATTATTTTATCAATATTTTTAATTTTTTTAGTGCTAAAAGTGATTATGTTGTATTTCTGTTTTTATTTTGATGAATAAATTTCTTTTTCAAGGTTTTTTTTTTTTGTAATCATAAATGTTAAAGGAAAAAATATGTACCGATTGTATAATTATGTACATAGTTTCAATCGAGTTATTGATAAAAACTATGAAGAAATACCGGTAATAATTTGAGCTAAAATGTGCAATTTACCGGTATTGTAAACTTCTAGTCGAGGAAATATTTTAAATATGATTTGATAACTATATTTATAAGAGAAGAAAAAATTATTTCTAATACGCTTACATTTTAAAATAATCTTTTTTCAGTCTTTCGATAATAAATTAAAATGTTAGCTGTTTCCTTCGTGCTGTATTAAAATAACACCGGATGTTTACATTTCTCGGCCGTTTGAAATCGAATCTATTGGACGTTCGCGCAAGTAAAGAAAAATTTACTTATGGGATGAAAGGATTAGTATTTTCCTATGTTATGAAAACTGATTAATTCATTACGAAAAACATATTTTCAGATCAAAGGTTACAAGATTGACGTCATTCATGACTTAACTGTGGATTCAGTTTATCCAGTTTATTCATTTCCGTTCCCGGGATAATAAAATTAACAGCATTTGGGTGAGTGTTCAACTTTCCCCCCGTTCATATCTTAACTAATTTATATGTAAATAATTTAGACAGTAAAAAAAAAAAATCTTTAACATCACGTTCAATTTTGTGTTTATAGATCAATTGATCATAAGTCATCCGATGTTTGCCTGTTAGATGTTATAAATAGTTCAGAAAATTCATGTTTTCTGTTGCTTCGGTTTCGGGTGTGATTAAAAAGTGATGTCTAAATGGCCCTTACTTTTTTTCATTTCATTTCTTACCCTATTTCTGCTATTTTTGTTGTTCGTGAAAACAACATTATTATCTATATAATTCACTTGTTTCCATTGTTTTCAGATGCAGTTGGTGTACGGAGAACTAAAGAAATTGACTCCTCCTCCCTTAGAAATGAAGCAACGAGATGTTATTAAATCCGACCATGCGACTTTCACCATTTCCTAATGATGAAACAGCACTTGTAGGGACATCACTTTCGTTTTAACGTCAAGGTGAAAGCTGATATTTAAGCATAGAGTCTACAACAACCACTGGAATGCTTTTCTGACGGGTTTGCCAGTCTTGCCATGCATTGGCTTAAGTTCTTCGTAAATCTTTGCTGAATATCCTTTCAGTTAAAAAATAAAATAAATTTAAAATAATAATCATTATAAAATTGATTATGTGCTTTTGTCTTTTTATTAAAAATATATTTCTTTCTTTTTTTTAAAAAAAATATTTTCATACCTTTGTTAAATTTGTTCATTTTAATAGTTTTTTTTTTTTTCTTCTTCTTAATTTTGGCATTTTTTCCTGCAATTTTTTTTATTTTTTCTCGATTATTATGATTTATTTACTTGAAATATCACAAGCTTCAGTTTTTCTTTCTGTTTTAACTTAAGGAAATAGAGAGTGACACGACCTTTTATTTTATTTACTTTTTTTTTTTATTTAGCGCGGGATTTAAGCACTTTCACTTTAATAGGTAAACTATATTAATCTATGTTAGTTTTCTCTTTTCTTTTAATAATTTTTAAATCTTTTAGTTTTTTTTTTAAGGAAATTTAACAATGTTTCGTTTTTAAATTATACATCTCTTTATTATTTATAAAATTACTAGTGTATTTTCCTATTTGACATCTTATTTTTGATTTCATTGTTTAATTTGATTGCTGAGTGGGGACAGTTGGGTCCATTATTCTAGAAAAACCCTGCAAAATAATCTGAAGCCTGTTTCAGATTTAATGTATTATATTCCATAATTTTACATTTCATCAATTTGTAAATGTTTTATTTTTTCTTGCTTCAGTTATGATTTCTCTCTCAACATTTAGTGGGCATCGCAATATTTATGGCTTAGCTAATTGCTTTATGAATATTAGCTTTATTTTTAAAGAAATTTTTAATCTTGTCATTTTTTTTATAAAGCATTGTTTTACTGTGTAGTATAGCTTTTTAGTAATATTATTTACCTTATAGTATGAGCAGATTTTTTCCATTTATGTTTTTTTAAGTTCTATTTTCTAAATCTATTACCAATCTCAATCTAGTCGTGGCAATCTATTTTGTTTTAAAAGTTATGGAGAAATGTTAATTTAAATTTCATTCATCTATCCCTTCGTCCATCATTCACACATACCTTCATCCATACAATATGCTTAAAATTCTGAAAATGAGGAAAGATCATTGAATTTTAAATGTGATATATTTAATTTAACTTTAAAGTGATATACACAAAACGCTCACACTTAAAAAGGACATTGCGTTATCCCTTTGAAAGTTGGAGTGTATCTGCTTGTCTTTCCCTATAAAATAACACAGTGTCTACCACATTCTACGACATCAGCCAATAGCGTTACAATAAACAACATTCCAAGACTCTTGCTCAAGGCTTTAAGCGGGAAATTTCGATTTACTAAGACTATTCTGATAATGATAGAGTTTTTAATGGAAAATTATATATATTATTTACTAGTATAAATGAATGTTACTAGTATTTATGTATAATGACTAGTATAAATGTTTTCTGCATATAAATTTAACACATCGATCAATAACTCCCGAGTCTAAAATTGAATTGAATTGATTATTTTTTTTGCAAAATTTTTTTTTATTCATCAACATAACACCTTTTGTTAATCACCTTTTAGGGTGATACAATCGTTCCAATGCTTTTCCAAATCTTTTTTTTTTTTTTTTCCAAAAAAATTTTTTTTTTCGCAAGAAAACTTTTTTGTTGCGAGTAAATAGAGATAAACAGCTTTCTGAATCATCGACTCGTTGCTGTTTTTGTTCCATCGAAAGCAATCGCGGCACCCACTTGGAAAAAACCTTTTTCACTTCACTTCAAAAAACCTTTTTCCTGGTCCGATCGACTTAAAATTTTGACACGTTTCAAGCAAAGGTTAATACTCTAGAAAGACCTGGTTACTGGTTTACTACGAGCGCCATCTCTGGGTTAGTCTCGGGAGTTATTGATCGATGTGTTACGTGATTACGAAATAAATCCTTAATAGTAACAGAAATCTTATCCGGCATTGAACTTGCATTATATTCGTTCTGAAATTCTGTTAGCTTTATAAAAGTTTTATAATTATGAGCTTCCGCACGACATGACTACAAATAGAGTTTTTTCGTAACAGCTACAGCCTTCACTTGCCTTTTAAAAACAGTGACATTGTTACTTTGTAAAGTAAGATTTAAATTATTCACAGAAATTAAAACTATCACAAAGATATTTCACATCGATTTATGACTTATACCACGAAGTCAAGACGCGGCGACCCGGCACTTTTTTTTTTTTTTTTTTTTGCGTGATTCGGTACCGAGTTGCGACATATTGTTTGGGAAAATCTAATCTAAAGAATTGATCATTTCTAAATTAGTTCACAGAACTTTTACAGTATATGCCGAAAAAAAAAAAAATAAAGGAAACCATTATCTGGGATATGTTAAAAGGGTATGATTGCTCCAAATACCGGAAAATTCCATTTTCCAGTTAGACGGAATTCCTCCGCATTTCGCCACAATCTTACGATATTTTCGTATCGAGACTTTTCTTTAGCAATGTGTTGTGCGAGAAGGGTTGAAAATTCGGCGCGTGTGATCTCAAGACATTACCACCAAGGATTTCTATTTATGGGACTATGTAAAAAGGCAATTATATTTCTTTCAAGTTGGCAATCTATGTTATTTAAAAGAAAGCAACACTAAAACTGTTCCGTTTATCACGCGGACGTTCTCTGGAGAGTAAGGAAATGAATAGAATATCATCTTGACGTCTGTAAAGAAACTTAAGGACGTCACTTCAAAGTTTACTGAACAAATATGAAACTTAGAGAAAATATCTCTAATTTAAAGTATAGTTTATCCCTCTACAATGCTTTGTTCCGAAGCTATTGGAAGTTTGGATTATTTTTAAAGGATTTTTCGCAAAAATATGAGCTAATTAATAAAATGCATGTTATTCAAAGTACTGTCCATCGTTCGCTACAACTTTATCCCATCTTTCTGAAAAAAAAAAAGGTGGATTTCTTGCTGAAAAAGTTCCTCGTCTATTGATACAATCTATGAATCTACCGATTTCTTGGCATCTTCATAAGAACTGAAGAGCTGCTCAGAAAGGTCACGAGTCATCGGTTGAAACAAATAAGTAAAAGGAGCAATGTATGGCGAATACGGCGGGTGGGGTAAAACATCCCATCAAAGTATTTCCAAATAGTTTTTGACTTATTTTGTAATATGTGATGAGCATTGCCTTGATGATAAATAACTTTGACTTGTCTTCTGGCATATTCAGGTCGATGGATTGTTGAAAAATCGGCATTTGAGGAATCTGCAAATTTTTGGAGTGCTTGACATGGATCTTTATCGAGGATTGCTTTTAATTCTTCGTCTTCCAACTTTTCCTTTTAATACCGGTATCCCTTATCGCCAGTGTCGAAATTATCACTATTAAATAATCGAAACCAATATTTATGAGTTGAAATGGAGGAAGCGTGACTACCGTAAGCTTCAGATTTCAAATGAAGACTTTCAGTTTTTTCAAATAACAATTAAAAAGTAACGCTTTCTTCAAATTGCGTTCCATTTATACAAAACTCGACATTTTAAAAGTTCGAAACATTCCAACGGAATGTCATATACTGACAATGGTAGCCGATTGGTGGCTCTTTACTGTAAAGTTTGTTGGAGCATTTGCCGATAGCGGATAATACAATTAACACCATCTGTTATACATCCTTCAAAATTAGTTAAAACTCTTAATAAAATCTTTTAAAACCTCACCATTATTTTTTCATCACTCTGGTAACATAATTTGGTTTTAATTCGTGTATTTAGATGAAGAAAAAAGTGATAAATCGTTGTATCTTTTTTGAATTCGAGACAAATTTAGGAAATCATTCGAATCTGTTTTAGATACTGACATAATTCTTTTTGCATTTAAAATTAAATTTATTGATACTTAATATTCATTATGCATTTATCTTCCTCGTTAATTCCCTATTTTTCAAAATTTTCCTTCAATTTCTTTATAACATATTTTTGTAGTAAGCATGCTTTGTTTCTGTATACTTTTGCGCCTGTAATTCCGATTCTACAATGAACTTAGCTCTGTAATGGAATTCTCACGAGCATTTTCCTACAACGAACCCTTGAGGACTTGATGTTATTTGATTTTAGAACCTCTTCTGATGAATGTACCGTTACTTATGCAAATTAGATTTGATATATCGAAGTGTAGAGAACAAGATTGATGATATGACATTTATAAACTGTGGTTTATAAATGTCATAGTTTAGTTTAGTTTTTATTAACGTTGCACTAGAAGCAACACGAGGGCTATTGGCGACGGACCTTGTAATTTTGAACCACGGTCAAGTGACGAGGACGACACCTGAGCTGGCACCCCCCTCCTCTCCTAATATCCACACCACGCCATCTGGAGGTCTTTGGGCCCCGAACAGATTTAACGTGCATCAGCCCCAGCTACACGGCGGGTCTTTGGCGGCCAAGGATCGAACTCGCAACTGAACGAAAACCGCTGGTCGCTAGTTCATGACCTTGACCACCAGGCTACCGCAGCCCTTATAAACTGTGGATAATTTAATATGAAGGGTTAGTGGTAAGAGAGAGAGAGAGAGATTGGAAGTGTTGACTTAGCGATTGGCGTAAAGTGATTATTGGTGAATAGGTATCGAATGGGATCTAGATTACATGTTTAGTACTGACTCGGATACTGGTAAGATAAAGTTGCATTTCATAATATTAATCTTTGGGTTTGGATGCGTGTCGGGACGTGTTTCACGTGTACATAATACTATATATATTGAATTTTGCTGATTCAATTAAGACCAATTTAATTTCCTTTTTTTGTCTGACTAGTGAATTATGGACTGATACTTACCTGTGGGAATTCGATTAATTAGAGATAGAACAGTTAGTTGATAGAAAAATAACCGGGACGTCCAGTTTATATTTCCCGAAAATAACCTGAAATCAAAAACATAAACAGCTTTAATTCTTTCACATCTATCAAAAATGAGTAATAAAATTCGAAGAAAACAGAATTTTATACGTCAAACTAATGAATAAATACTCAGAAGCCCTTTTTGTTAACACCCGAGAGGTTCAAAAAGTACCTATTTTTGACGACGGAGGGCGTTACTAAGGCATGTTTGTCTTATCACTGTGTGCAAGCCACTTGTTAAGCGACGCTGAAACAAATGCGGCAGTGATTCCTAGGTTGATTTTGATTGCTGCCGTGTCGAGTTATCACGTTGTAATCGTATAAGAGATTCACCATTATACACGGGAAACCGAGCAGTGATCAAAACAAGGGTTGTTTTCTGTGAATATATTTCAAAGAAAGCAAAGACGGAAAGTTACGGCGACGATTTTTTGAGAGGCGAAGGGTATCAAACTCAAGGATTTCTTTTGAAAGGGGTAATGACCACTGGACAATTCTACAGTGAGATATTCCTAATACCCAATTCCCATTCCTAACACAAGTACTTTTGGAACCCTTCTCGTAGTATACTATTTTATTCAGAAAAAGAGTTCTCTTTGTAACCATTCTGCAAGTGAAATTTTAATTTCTGTTATAAAATACTAATATATATATATATATATATATATATATTTGGTGTGTTAATTCTCAATTAAATGACAGCGATTTTTGTTTAATTAAAACGCGTCATTAGTTCACATAAGTTTTTAACATATAGGTAAAAAAATTTTACGAAACACTAACTCATTGAACGAAAAATATTTCCGGTAATATTGCTGCAAATTGAACAATCTCTATTGCTAATTCGAAATTTTTATTATCTTACCTTTCTACAGTTCCTCTTTTATTTTCGCTAAAAACTCTCCAAGTCCATTGCACATTTTAACAATATCAAACCTCCCCTAATCTTTCCCTTCTTTGGAAAAAAAAAGGGGGAAAGGGAAAAAAAGAGCTAATTTTCTCGGTGAAGTAATTTATGCGCATTCCCTTAAATTAATTAAGAAATGGAAAAATCAAGGGAAAAAATACCGTTAAATAAGAAACCTAATCAACATCTGCGCTGAGCTTTGGTGCGGTATTTTTTTTCCTGGGGATTTATTTTTTAGTTGCTTCCTTCTCTTTTAGCTGGGACATCATTTCAAACATGCAATGACAAGCCTGCTGTCACACCTTCCCTATTGTTTCTTTTAACCAATAATTATATTTGGGAATTAGCGTTAAAACCCGCCTGTCAAAAACACAATAAAAGCTCTCTTGCTTAAAGTCTTTGCAATTAGAATTCTGATAGCTGAGTTTTTTCCTCTTCTTTCCTTCTTTTTCTTATGAGACTTTTTTTTCTTTCTTCTTTTTGGTAAGGAATGTGTTTAATTAACACACCTGAACTGGCAACGCTTGTAAAATATTAAAAACTTCTTTTTTATCTTTTTTACCTCTCGCTTCTTTGGGTTTTTTTAATGCCTTTCTACTGCTATCTTTTCACTTGATTAGTCTAATGTAAACGTCCAAGTTCATCCAAAAAGTATAAATTCATATCATGAATTTGCGCTTTTTTTTTTAACTCTCTTTCACTCTTTTCTTTGCCGCTGTTAGAAAAATTCATTTTTCTTTTGCGAAAGTATTAATTAAAACAAAGAGCTCCTAAAAGCAAACAAAAGAATATCTCTTTTATTATTATTGTTTTTTTTCATCACTTCCATTTGCCTGAATAAGTCAAAGCTTGCAGATTACATAACCGAGGACGACACTTTCAAATATAATTGTTTTTATTTCGTTTTAATTTGTCGTCTGCTAGTATCAGCGGATGCCAGATAACAAACGCTAAATTGGTTAAAGCATGCGCTTAGAATTGTTTTTGAAGCTCGAAAAAGAGTTCGTCTGCGTGAAAAAAAAGGAAAAAAGAGGCAGCTGAATTCTCAAAGGGTCGCGCCCGATAACAAAAGATATGTTTTTCACATGAAATGAATGTTATTAACTGGGGATTTTTTTTTTATAAATATTATTATTAATGCAGCGTAACAAAAATGAACTGTTAGTTTTTGTCACCTTCCAAATCGCGATGATTAACCAAAGCGACAGGTCCTTTTCTAATTTGTCATTTGAACGTTTGAAAAGTACTAGAGGGAGATTAACTTTTCCTGTTGAGCTTTTGAGTATTGAGCTTATATGCATTTGGATCCGCGGTGTTTTTCCATGTCAGAAAGAAGAGCGGGGAAAAAATATTTGAAGAATTGGATCCTTCTTTTCCTTTTTTTTTTTTTTTTTTTATTTTTAAACTGAAAGAAAACATTTTTAATTTAGAAGGTTTTCTTTTCAAGTTTTCTTTCACCTCCCCTCCCCCATTTTTAGCGAGAATGTTAATTTAAGAAATGAAAATGTGCAAGTTTTGTTTTACACATAAGAAGTGTAAAAACGTAAGCGCGCAAAAAAGAGAAGATTTAAAAAAAATACTAGAGAGACAAGAGGATTAATTAAAAGAAGTTGTTTTGGAAAAGTGTTTTGAAACAGTCAAGTTGAAATAAAAAAAAATTGGAAGGCGTAAGTTTTTTCTTTTAATTTGCGGTTTTGTCCCCTCCCTTTACTTACACATTAGCATTCTAAGTTTAAATATATATTATAAGATGAAATTTTTAATAACTTAGATCCTTATTTGAAAACTCAAATCTAATACATGAATGTTTGTGTGTGTAAGTATTGTTGGCTGGTGTCACTGTGTGCATGCCTAATTTCAAATAAAACATAATGAGTGTGCAGATTTATTGTCAACGAAAATTAAATATTTTTATAAAGCCTTCTGTAAGCCTAAAATGTAAATATTCTTCTCCCACAGTTACGAGAAACTGATATTTCAAACGTAAAGTAGAAAGTGTGAATTGTTAATTTGTATGTATGCTCACTTATGTTATTGATCACGCTTACCTTCACCAGTAATTAGCTTATTTTCAAAAATATATAATAGTAATGAAAAATTTATCTTAAAGATCTTATTAGGAATTAAAAGTAAAATTTAAATAAAAAATATTACTGCCTATCGATTTATTACATTATTTAGCAGGTAATCAAGAATCCAAGAAATGAATGAAAATGCGGTTAAATTACTCAGTATTTTGAGACGATTGTAAGTCCACCGTTTTTGTTTCGAGACATTTAAACTATTTCATCTTAATTTGGCTGCTTTCCTGGCATGTCTTTTAGACAAGCGATGCGGATACTGGAGAAGACTATCATTATTTTGTTTTTAATTTTATTCTTTATATATAAGTGTTCTTTTATATTTTAAAAATCTCTCATATTACCATTTTGTTTAAATTGGTAAAATTATAACTTGTGATTACATTTTCTTGAACTTTGCACGCATTCGAAATTCAGGGGATGTTGAATAAATGATTAGGGTACAAATGTAAAATCCTTTGACCATTTTCACCGAACCAGAAAAACGTTGCTAAACGAAGATTAAGTTGATGTAATTGGGCTGGAAATGATTGCTATATATTTGTCTGAAATTACGACAATTTTAATGGTCGGCATGATATTACACATGTACCATAATAAGTTTATTTTGCTCAATTTATGAACCTCTTTCATATACTTTCAAATATTGTAAAATGATGCAATGGAGAAAAAAAATATTTCTCTAATAAGGGAAAAGTGAGCCACAAAATAATATATTAAAAAATACTTTTCAAATTTATTAAGAAAATAGCTAGTAAACAATGTAAAAGAAATATACAAAATAGACTGTTACTTCCCATGACTTTTTTTATTTAAATGTATTAACATATCTATTAACATATAACATATATTTTTTACTTAACTGAATTAACATAATTCAGTTCTCGAACTTAATTCATTCCGATACTCGGTTCGCAAGTCGATACATTCTCGAACTGCAACAATTTTTTCCCATTTAAATTAATGAAAAAAGAACTGATCCGTCTAAGCTCCAAATTATTTTTACCTCGTTTTTAAGGGTTCAGTTAAAAAAAAATATTTAATTATCTGAAAATAGACTTCATTATAAACAATAATGTCAACTGGTTGTTACTAGCTTCACTTTCAATTATCAATTTTAATTATAAGAGTCAGAGATAATAATCCATTGAATGGAATTCGCTCATAGATAAGCCAAATTAATAAATTTCTATTCAGTTTTTGAATATTTAAAGTTGATGCCTACCTATCTCTAAATGATTACCTGGCCTAAATGCACCTGATTTAATTATGATAATATTAAATTAAATTACCTACCAATTCACTCAGGTTCGAGTGAATGAGATAACTGGAATCGAGGACTAGATTCTTGAATAATTTTCCTACCTCTTCAAAAATCTTTCTAATCGTTTTTTTAGCTATGGTTTCCTAGGAAAGCGGAGCCATTATTTGTCGGTTTTAATATTACGGTGGATGATTCTACTAAAGTGTCGTCTATGTAAACCAGATGGCGTGGTTTCCTAAAAAGCATTGGATATGATCGGAGCGTAAATCAAAGGGTAAATTATACTTTCAAATATTGAAGACTTGACTAAGAAGAATTAATGACATCATCCACCACAATATTGCAGCCGCTCGATAACAGCTCCGCTTTCCTAGTAAATCATAGCTTTGATTATGAACGACTAGTTCCGATATCTCAGTTTGATTCGCTATCATAATCTCTAACTAATTTACAAAATCAATATTAAATTCTTCGCTGCTTATATATGCATTTGATCATTTCTGTTTATTATACTTCACAATTTCAATCTAATCAACAAAAATCAGGTTTCATTTTATTGGATTAGCTTTAATTTTAAACAATTCAAATAAAAAGGTTCCCGAGGTTAGTTGAAGGGAAAATCGTGGTAGAACCCAATATTATAGAATTAACACAAAGATAAATGCATGGTAATTGTTCAGCATTACATTTTAGCTTTGCAGAAGGATAATATTGCTGATACAGATAGTCGATTGATGAAACGGAGAGAAGGAGTGCTTCTTGGAAGGAGAGTCTGCTTCTATAATAATACCAAGCAATTCTGTTTTGGTGTTTTTCTCTCTATCTAAGAACTAATTCACATTGGCTCTTTTTGGCACAGGAAAACGATACGAAGGACTACGTGGTGATATTAGAAACGCAGAACACTATTGTCACGTTTAACTGTTCGTGATTCGGTTAAACTTTGTAATAACACCATTACTTGCTCTTGCCGAATTACATCAAGGGATAATTCAGAGCAAAATATGTACAAAAAGATATGTGAAATAGGAGAGAGAATGACGTTTAAGCTGTGTTAGTGAAATCGTGACTCGAGCTTTCCATGTGGACTGTTCGTGAACCGCAACAAAATTTTCCTGAAAATCTTGTTCGTAAGTCGATGTGTTCACAAAGTCGTTCGTGAGCCGAGGGATAACAATAATTATATTTACTAATAATAATATTAAAAATTTATTTTCTGTATTATTAGTCTTTTAATATTTAAGGCTCCAAAGGGCTTCGATTTCTGGAGAAAATGTTACATGTATCTATCTAAAGAATAAACTGATTTCAGTTCTTTCAGAGGCTGAGGCAGAATTTATCTGTTTGTTTTAGGTTCCTGGAAAAAAATTTAAAAAAATTTATCAGGTCACTGAAAATTCAATTCAAGTTATCAAAATAAAACATTGGGTGAATTAAATCATTACTTAATTGAAGTTTGGAATAATGGTCCAGTGGGTGAAAATATTTCTTTTAAGTTTCATCAATCCATATGTTTTATTTTATTTAAAATTAAACTAAATATTAAAATATTCTCAATAATAGTTCATAGCTTGAGAAAATTAGAAGTTAAGAAATGGAAATTGGAAACTAAGCTAATTATTTTTTGTTTAAAAAAAAATTCTTGATACTCTTTAGAATATTTAAACAATTCCAAAACTCTCTCTTTGAAAACGGAATTTGATATTTTATATTTTTTCTAAATCTCGACATTTTTTACTCTAAAACGTTGAACATATTTAAGAGAGAAGCTTATATTACGTACATGTTTTTTGTTTGGAAGCAACTCTTCAATCTGTATATTATTAATTTTTCCTAGTAATTAAAAGGGCAATTGTGCTTCTATTATTGTTATTTTATTTTTTAGGAACCTGATGCACTTTCCGGAAAATTTATTCTATCCATTATGTTTATATTTTCCACGTAATGAAATAAGACTATTTCCCATTCTTTGGACATTAATTTTCTTTCTAACAATTACTTGCACTTTTTAGGTGTGGGACAAAACTTAAATAAAAATTATGAAAAAAATTTGAGTCAAAAAATTAAAAAAAAAATTTAATTTTCGTGTTGTTTTTATAAGCTTTCCGCAAATTTTTAAATTTACAAACGACGCAGCAGACATAATGCAATATGTTCCTAGTGGTCAATTCAGCTATTGATTATTAATTGTTGCTACATAATTACTTATGTATATATATGTGGTTTTCTTTCGATGAACACATACATAAGTATAAAGATATTTCAATGTTAAAATATGATTTCGATTTTTTTCAATTTAAAAATGTGAATAAAAAGAGTGGCATTCAAGAATACTCTTTTCCTTGTTGTCTCTCAGTTACATTAATTCCGCTAAATCGATACACTATAACCACTCATCGATTCATTCAAGATTATACGAGCAGAAGGGCAATAGATACGAACATTGTTATGTTTCCTTTCATTTATTGAAGCATTAATTTACTAATCGGTAGGAAGCTAACACACTAATAACTAATGTGGCATTACATTTCAGAATATTACGTATTCCGATATCACATCCGTAATATTACGTTTCGAAACTCTGATTAATATTAAAAAAAAAAAATTTCTCCCTCCCTTAGTTCAGGTCATTAAGAGATTAATAAACTTTTGCGCAATGTGAACTATTTATAGTTCACTCTTTTATTAATAACGGCGTCAATTCTTTGAATACATGTACATTCGTTTCGAATAAAGTGAGAGCTAAATAAATAAATAAACTTATTGTATCATGACGCTCCATAATGAAATCAGATAACATAAAGCAGGGATCCACAGTTATCCTTCTTCAGGTTCAAATTAATTTTCCTCATTCTCAGCAGCTTAGTCTAAAACTAAATTTTGTTATAACAATTTGTTGTCGATCTAGTAATTTTAATTGAGTTTCCATATATTTATATGCTATGTAAAGTAGCAAATTCGACGAAATTTAAGTTAGGAGCTCTATTGATAGTTTTTGTTGCACGTTAATGGATTTTAAAAAGTTTCATAATGGGATATCTTTTAAAGCGATTCTTTAACTGCAGGTCAAGTTCCCATGTGCGTATGTTTCATATATATAATTAGTTTCTTTTCTTCCGCCAGGTATATTCCTGTTTGAGCAAACTAAACAGTCCCTTATGCCTTTCTTTTGGGTGAGGAGGTGACGATGAACACTGGGTCAGTTCTGGTTTCTTTACTTACATGTTCAGTAACACCAATTCTCATTATCGAAAAATATTCTTCATTTTCACTTGACTATAATTTAGAAGGTCTTCATCACAAATATTCATCATCTTCATTCATGTTTTTTCAATCTTTCCACCAAAAATATATTTAAATAATTTTATAATACATATGAAAATTAAATTTTATACATATTTAAGTTTACTTATATGAAAGCCTTTACAATAACGAAATTATAACACGACTGATAGTTATAGCGACCTTAAAAAGAACTCGCCAAAGTAAGGATATACTAAATTACACAAAAGCAAAACACACAAAATGTAATTACCAACAAAAAGAATCGCAAAGCCTTTAAACGATGCAAAGTTATCATACAAATCCGGCAATTATTCATTTGCGTTAAGCAATAATAGCAATAACAGTAATTCTTAATTCAACGTCGAGCCACACTCGACGTTGGACTTGCTACAAAGAAAGATGATGTCAAGTCAGACTACGACTGTGACTACGTCGAAATGAAGGGCAAAGTGTATAATTCAGGATGATATGGTTCATTTATCTATTTTTTGGCAATAAAGCTTCCATGTGAAAAAAAATGATGAAATTTACTTTCGGAACATCTCTCTTATAAACATTTCTTCTATTCAATTCATTACATTTCTTTAGAACAACTAATTTGAATAGTTTCATTTGGTGGTTAGAAGTTTTATTTTATGCAATTAAATTTATAAGAAACTCCTAAGAATAGTTAAAATAAAATCACAGTTAGACCAATGTTAAAACTATACAATAAATGGATACATGTGTTACATCGTCACAACTTTATATGAAAATTGGAATATTTTTTCTGTCTGAAAATTGTGACGAAATAGCATCGTTAGAAGTATTAGATGAGTGAGTGAGTGAATGTAAAGTTTATTGGAGCAAGAGCCAGATATGGCTATGCTGCGCCAAACAAGATTAAACTGTGGTCTAGACGTGAAGATGAAAAAAAGGTAAAAATGGTTGACAAGAAGGAGGGTCGAAAATAGAGAAGGATCGCTAGGGTATCCCGGGAGTGCGTCCCCCGTGTTTACCAAAGACAGTAAACACCATGGGAAAGAAAAAGATCACTAAGGTGCCTCGGGGTCATGATGACCGTACTTACCAGAAGAAGGCAAGTCCCTGAGGACCCCTGATATAATCTCCAGGGGCAGGGTGCCCGGCTATACCCCCAGACGCTGGGTACCCATTTTAGTCGCCTTTTACGACATGCATGAGCTACAGTGAGACTATTCTGTCATCCCCGGTCTCCACACGGGTCTAGAAGTATTAGACATAATTAATCAAAAAAGATGAGCTCCAAATGCTCAACCAGTTTACTCAAGTATTTGAATAACCATGTATCAAAATAATTTAAATACAAGTAGAATGGTTGTATATTACTCTATTCAATTAAATATTTTATAAATATTGACTTATCTTTCAGACTCAATGGTAGACTTCTAATAAGTTGATCCAATTCAATCAAATGTCAATAAAGGAAAAAAAAAAAAAAAAGGATCCGATTCTAATAGTTTCCAACCACAGGATCTCATTCGAGTAATCACATTCTAGTTGTATCCTCTGCTCTGCAGCGTTCCTATGAGTTCCCCTATACTTCATCTATGTTCTCAACATTCTCTTCATCTTGTTCACTTCATTTCTTCTTGTATAGTAAGGCTGATCTATATATTTTACTGTTCTTTTACAAGGAGAGGTTCTCATATCAATCACCGTAATAAATCAGCCCCAGAAGTTACTCGTAGATATAGTGAAATACTCGTGTGAGTCCGGTACAAAAAGTTTGCGTGGGGCTGCTTGACATAAAATTAAGACAATCTTAGCATATTGAGGAAATAATCAATTTTTGAAAAGCTGAAACATTTTATATTTACGGAATATATATGAATTTTAGATACGCTGTAAGGTCAAAAGGGGTCACATATTCTATAACCACATATGTACTATAGCATATTTATGACAATAAGCCATTCCATGAATAAGTCGAGAGTGCGAATTTTTAATAAAAAAATCTATCCAAAATTAAAAACTCATGTATAAGCCGAAATGAAAAAAAAAATATTGTAATGTTCCAGACATTCCAAAATTGAAAGATGATTGAATTCGATAAATGATTCAAATTCTGATATGTACTTTAAAGTAACATATTCGTACGAATTTTATTTTTTTGCATAATTACATTTAAAACATTCAAAATGTAAATTAGAAGATTAAAGTAATATACCTCTCCCATTGTTATTTTTATGTGAACTTTAACTATTATTATTTCTAGTGTTCATTATTATTTATAGCGTACGTTTTGGCATTTTTTCAATAAACCGGAGCAAATTTAGCCAACATCAAGTTTTCATTTTAGCGACGAATAAACGAAACCAATATAAATATTTTCGAAAATAAAAAAATTCATTTTACAAGAATAATGATCATTTACAAATATTTTTTTCATAAACTTCAGATACATATAAATTAAAGAGATAAAAACACTTCTATTTAGGAATTTATCATTTGCACGCAGTTGACGAAAACGGACTTTTCTCTGAATTAACGGATTTAATTAGACCCCGTAATTTAGTTAAGAAAAAGTTTCATAAATTCTCGACTTATTAACGAAAATATATGGTATCTGCCTTCACAATGAGTGCGGCAAAAGCCCAAAAAATTAGGATATTTTTAAGTTTTACATTCTAAACATAAATGTTGATTATTGTCTATATTCTTTCGGCGTGAATTTAATTTAAAATTGCTGTATAAATTTTGTAAAAAAACTATATAATATTGAGCAGTCAGTTTGCAATAAAACAGAGCATAACTTTCTGTCAAATGTTTGAAGCTGTACATTTCAAGGAATCATTGTTATTTTTGTTTTTTTCTTCTGCTCGACGTTCAAAGAGTCGTTAAAGTTAATTATTTATTGTCAAATTCTTCAAATTAATTATTTATATTTTGTATGAATCTTGTGATATTATAATTTATTTTATTATCACTATATAAGCGAAGTTTTGTATTCATATTCTTACAATAACTTACATTATTTATTTCTATTTTTATAAAGTAATACTTTTATTTGAGATACTTAGTAAAAAATCGTCTGCCTTTCTTGAAAATACAATCATTTCGCTAATGCAAATATAAAAATATCGTCTGCAGAAAACGAAATTTTATAATATATGCTATTATTTGTTATGCAGTTTTCGAAACATGAATCATTCATTTCGAACTATGAAATTTTATTCTGTCTTTTACAATTTTAGAAATAATTAGTTCAGTTACAAGCTCGGAATACAAAATTTAAACTTAATCCATAATTGGTCTTGTGATCTCATCTCCTTATATATAAATATATAAGTCGATACAAATATTAAACAATTTTCAACCAGTTATCAAAACTGTATCTTTATTTTAAAAAGTGGATTTTCATTCGATGTTCGTATTTATTCATATCAATTTCGAACTTTGGTATAGAATTCGTATTTTGAAATCAATGAGATTAAATTAGATTCATTAATAGCTTTAACAAATCTCCTATATGACAATAAGAAATGTCCACGGTAATCGGGTGGTCATGACAGCAAGCTATTGTCCTCACAATGGCCCAGTGCAACTATAGAGAGTGGGGTGCCAGTTCAAATATCGACTTCGTCATCTGACCGTGATTCACAATTACAATAAGTATTGGCTGTGTTTAGCAGATGCTTGTGTCTTGCAGAAAGTATCTGCTAACCACAGCCAGACGCATTCGTTGCAACAATAAGAAATTTTAAAAATATTATGTTACTTTAATTGCATATTATAATAATGATACACTCAGATATATTTTTATACTACAATATTATATTAATTGATTTAAATACGCTTGCATTTATGTAATTAAATTATCACTTATACAACTAAGAGAAGTGTTATTAAATTACCGTAATTCATCAAATTTTAACTAAATGTACCCTGTTACTTATAATAATTGCATTAAACATCGTTTTCAATTAACTAACACAAAAATAAACAAAGAGTGTGATGCGAATTATGCTATATATTTTTACAAGTGGTTCTCCAGCATTTGTGATTAATGTTAAATTCTTAAGAGGAATGTAATTGTTAAAGTATCATAATCTGTATGAAAGGATTGTGTAGTACCAACATTATAAGATATGTTTATAATTATCTTTCAGTAATCGTCATCTATTACTCATATGCAAGAGCTAGTGGCCCCCCCCCCAGTTAGGAATAAGAACAACGATATAAATCTCTAAGTTATAAGTTTTTTATTCCTCTTTTAAATTTAAGATATATTTCAAGGATTCTTACTGCACCTGGATATATATATATATATATATATATATATCCAGAGGCATTAATATTTTAATGAATCGAGTACTTCATGAGGTAAAATGCCAATTTTCTTTACATAAATTTTAAGTCCACATAATCTAATAAAAGTAGTGATTGAAATTAATACATATATATGCTTGTGTGTGTGTATGAGTGCGCGTATAACACCAAATTAAAATCAAGTATCGTTAAAGAAGTGCGGCATAAAAAAAAGTTTTATTTTATAAAACCATTTACAGCAAGAATTAAATATCTAACATATTTCCAGAATCATTTAAAACACAACACACATCGCGCACAGTCATTCTCTTTCTCTTCCTCTCTAAACACATTAAAAAGCACTCAAATTATACCAAACCTATCATTTAATTCCATACCTTTTTAATATGATTGCCCCGAACATTAAGAGCTAACAAAGACAACGGCGCTTAAAATAATTTTCGCCCTAAAACATGCTTAAAAAAAGGTTTAAATGGAAAACAATTTGAGTGATTCCTGAATGACGTGGGGAAAAAAAAAAGTTCATTTATCGCACCACCTTTTAGAACTACCTGTTACGTCCATTACCATTTCTAAACACGGCCATTTTGTCTCATTTATGTTGATGATCCCAGATGAAAAGGGAGGGCGGGAGGGCGCATCCATAAACAAGACCGTCAGCCTTAATCGGGCCATTTGGAAAAGCGAAATTTAAGTAGATTTTAAGCGGAGGCTCCATTTCCTGAAATCCTTCAACTGATTGAATGAAAACTGTTTTCCTTTGTGATGGGTTCTCTAGTGATGGGGTAATGAGGGAAAGGTGCTCGCTGCCGGTGTATGTACCAAATGATACGGACGGTTGAGGCGTTTGTTTCTAGTTGTTGTTGTTGGATTGATTGTTCTAAGTGGGTTTCGATGCCTCCTTTTGAAAATGTTCTTTAAGGTTTTATCTGAATCGAGATCAGAAAATTATTATTAGAGAATGAATTATAAAGAGATATTTGTTGACAGAAAGATAAAAGAAATATTGGTTACTGATGAGTTCGCTAAAGATTAGAAACGAGTGTTACCAGTTGCTGTTGGATATAGAGTAGGATCTAGTTGCTGTTGGAGTGGTTCTAGTTGTATTTGGATCGAGATTGTTCTAAGAGGGTTTCGATGTTTCATTTTGAATATGTTCTTTAAGCTTGTATGTGGACCAAATCTATAATACCAGAAAGGCATTTCGAACATTCGCGATTTTTCGTATCGATAATCACAAATCTATAACAAACGCAACTTTCTCATAAATAATTTGTATTTTTCTTCGCCAACTTCCTATTGAAGCATTGTTAAATAAATAAATTAACATGCTTAAAATAAGTATTTCTCATTTGCTGGATAGATTGTTGTGTGTGTGTAGCCTAGTGGTCATGGTCACGAACTTGCGGCTGGTGTTGTTTCACTCGAGTCTTGAGTTGGAGCCCTGAAGCAACTAAAGATTCACCGTGCGGTGGGGCTGATGCATGTTAAATCTTTCAAAGCTTGAAGTCCTCCCGATGGCATGGTGGAGAAACTAGATAAGGAAGATGACAAACCAAGTCATCATCACTTGGTCGAGGCTCTAAATTACGAGATCCATCACCAATAGCTCTAAGTCCTTTGGGTGAGCTCGACCCCCTTGGGCATTCTGCCAATAGCTCTCATGTTGCTTCTCAGTGAGACGTTAATAAACGTTCAATCAATTAACTCGTTAACTGTAAGACATTTCTTTACAAGTGCGCCTGTACAAAGTTGTTTTCTTTTTTTTTTATATGAAATTATCATTACTTCAAAGTAACGAAGCTTTCTAGCACCATTCTTTCAACTGTTATCAAAACATTATCCATGATGTAACGAATGTAGAAAATGGTTATCATTAAAAGCCCAGGTGCATTTACTTTCATAGAAGATACTCTTGTAATGTTAATGAGTGTAAAGAATATATGATATGCTTTAAAAATAAAATAAGTTGTATCTTTTTAAAAATAAATATAAACACATTAATAAAATTAGATGGTATAAATTAGTTAGATGTGGCGAAATAAAACTGATCGATAAAACATAGCTCATCTGTCATTAATTATTATATAAGCATTGTTCGGTCATCTTATTATGATTATTTTTCCAAGTGTTAACCTTGCCGAAGACCTTTGATGTTACTATAAAATATACACTGCGAATGATTTCCATTTATAATTTTTGTTCATGGTCGTAAGATACTGCGATGATATTCACAATAATGAGCCCGATTGTAAATTGTGTACATTGTGTCAAACATTCCTAAATTTCTTCCCAAATGCACACACACACAGAGAGAGAGAGAGGAGGGGGAGAAAGGTTCGAAAAGAGAGAGAGTACTCGTGTTAGGAAGATGAAATGAGGTTTTTCAAATGGGAAAGGAGTAACTCAATGTAATATTGATCGTCTATCATTTTCCCTTCTTCTTTGAAATCCATGAGTAGGATACCCTTCGCATCCCCAAAAATAGTTGCAAAAATTTTTCCGGTCAGTGAGACCATCTCAGCATTCTTTGGAGCAGATTCACCCGAAACAAAACCGTTGTTTTGATTGTTGCTCTTTTTTCTTGTGTATTATGAAGGGCCCAGATCTTATCGATAGTAATAATTCGACGCAAAACGACAATGACAACTCGAAGCGGCAGAAGTCCTAACTAGCCAACGAAAATCAACAAACCAAATTTGTTCTTGCTCAGTTTAGAAGACGCTAGCGATTAACGTCAATACCGACTTACCTTAGAAACGCCATCAATCGTCAAAAATAGCTGCCTTTTGAACCACTGAGATATATTGAGAGAGAGTTGTAGAAAAAGCAAAGAATTATAATAACATAATCAAATAAAAAAAGGGGGGATTCATTACATCTTGTATTCCGCTGTGTTACTCATTAAAATTTCAGATGCTGCAGCACTCCAAGGGCAACCAAAATTCTCGGGCAGTTTACTTTATTCTGGCTCAACATTAGCCCATCATCACGTCATCACCGATTGATAATTTCAATCAATTAAACGCAATATTAAATAGTGTAATAAGCATATTTACTTCTGCTTTCATGTGTTATTAACAGCAATTTTTAAAACTCGTTTTCTCTGTAGTAGGAATCGTGTTATGTGGAACATGTTTAGGATTAATGAATATTTCCCAGGAGTATTCAATCAATTTTTTTTACATATTAAAACATAAATAACCTATTTTACAAATTAGAGTGATGTATATGAAGATGGGAAAGATTCAAAGTCTATCTCTTTCGTGATCATTTCAGCTCACTTCTGATGTCAGTTCTATGTAAATAACTTTTAGAATATTGTGAAAAAAAAAAAGGAATTATAATTTTTTTGATCATTCATACACTCTGAGATTTAATAATACGTAAAACATTACTTTTAATGCTTTTAAAACATTTTAATGTACTACATGATTGATAAAAATTAATTTTTCTCATTTTCAAAATACAGGGTTATTCAGAACAAATCATCCGATTTCAAAAAGTTATATTTTCATACATAAACAACACAGAATGATAAGCAATTCATGAATGTAAAGGGAATATATAGAAGTTTTTTTTTTACAAGTGTACGATACAACTTCCTTTGAGTACACGTATAATGTGCGCTCTATATGTAAATTCCTGCCAAACACATTGTAAAATGTTGGTGGTAATTGACTGTAGAGCAGCAGAAATCCGTTGTATAAATTCAAATAAATTTGTGGGTAATGGTGGAGCATACAATTTATCTTTTAAAAAGCACCAAAAGGAAGAAATCGTATGGGGTCATATCAGGTGAATTATGTAGCTAGGTGTGACATCAAGTCAACTGGTCCACTGAGACCGATCCAATTGCAAGATAGTTCCACAAAAGCTTCTAAAACAGCTTTCGTGAAACAGTTTTACGAGGAACACACGAGGTCTATCTATTGCTCACAATATAAGACTTTCACGTTTTCCCTTTGTATGAATGTATTACTTATTCATTTGTGCTATTTATTTTTGAAAAAATGGAATTTTAAAATAGGATGATTCATTTTTAATAACCCTGTATTTTGAATGCAGTTGTTTGCTAAATGCATTTCAAAAGTATTTATTTAATATGCAATATTTTATATTTTGTTATAAAATATTTTTTTCAAAGGTTGGAAAATGCGGTTCTTTATTGAGTTTAGTGGGGCTCCACACAATTTTAAATTTAAACAATTTTCCTTTTTTAATTCCAGAACTTAAAAGTTATAAACTCATTGATTTTTAAAGTTTGCGTCGAACTTTTACCAAGGGTAGGGCACCATGCGAAAACTTTAGTTCAAAAAGGGTGCTATGAGTTGAAAAGGTTTAGGATTACTGTATTCATTAATAATTTGTTTTACAGATTTTACGTTGTGTTTTTTGTGTCTATATATTTTGCTATTTTTTATTTTGGTTATAAGTAAATCCGTGAGAATTTACACACTACAGGCGCCATCAGTGTATTTGGGCGATACTACACCAAAATGCGTTAAGTATATGCAAAATTTTTTGGATGATCGAGTATTTTGGTTTACAAATTTTACACCACATTTTAAAGATTTGACCAAAAGTTTTCGTTTAACATTATACTTTTTTAATGCATCTCTGTATTTTACTTTTATTAAAAAAATTTAGAAATAATTATTTTGTTTTTTCTTTGTCTTACTTATATTTTCTCTCACATTTCTCATACATTACACAGAACATGACTTCTGTAGAATATTTGTAACTACATCAATTATATTAAATTTAAATTTGTGTTTGTAATTCTATGTAACTATATAGTGTGACTATTTATAATAAATGAAAAACCACAATATGGCTCTCATTCACCTTATACGTAACAACTCCGGGCATATTACGCAGTCGATATAAAATACGAAAAAAATCCATAGGAATGCTTAAATATACTATTCAACCAATATTGTAGCATATTGATTCGTTACCTTTGACACTCAGACGTTTGAAATATAAAGCCTAGACTAGAATAAAGATTAATGCTACATAAATTTTCTAAAATCTTAATATAATTTGTCAAATAAACGAAATTCAATGCATGCACTTCGATTATATTCTTATAATTTGTTTCCTATAAATGTACGATCGATTTGCAGTAAGATATTAATGTATTAAAAGTTTCTGATGGTGGTAATACAAGGCTCCCAAAGTAAAGTTATTGAATATTATCTGGAAAATACTAGACTTTCTATAGATATAACCTTTTCAAACGGGTTATACACACATATATATAAATAATTTATAACCCTATGTTCAATTTTTATTTTCTTCTTTTTCTTATGTTTTTTAAAAAAGTTAGGAAACAAACATGAAAATTCAGATTTATTTATGATTGGTATATATAAACTTATATTAGAATCAAATATGTAGGAATTATAGACGGAAATTCGAGAGCAAAACAACATGATTTGTTAAGTATATTTGATAGTGGAAACCGAATAATATCTAGATCGCAAAAGCATCAAAATTTCAGAACCAGAATAGTTCCAATCAATGTAGAAACCAAGTGATCAATAATGTTTTGAACTGAACGAATTGGAATGTTAATTAAAGCATTTTCAATACAAATCTATTATATTTTAAAATTCAGTATTTTAAAGAAGTATAACAACTTCTCTGATTTATTAGAAAAGATAACTTTTTTACAAGCTATCAACTTTTAAAATTGAAGCGAAGGTTAAATTTACTAAAAAAAGAATACCAATCTCCCCGATGTTTGATTAACGAATGATAACAAAATTTATATTTGCTAATCAAAAAGTAATTTAAACAGCTATTAAAAAAGAAGCAGAAATTTTCACTGCAATCAAGTTCCTGAAACTCTGATTTTTTGTTATCAATGGAAATAATTTTTACTTTTTATACATTCGCTTCTTTTTAGTCGAGCTGATATAAGATTTAGATTAAAGACCGATAAGCTTGATAACCGCATCTACTCTGTTAACTGTCCGAATACATAAGCAATCGCTATCATATCTCTCTAATATGAAGATCCAAACGGTGTAGATCGCTTAACTCTGGCCCACGATACTATAACCTTTCTTACTGTAATTCTTTTCCCAAACAAAAAAAAATTTCGAACGTTTTTAAACGTTCGGGTCTACGTCTGACTTGTTCTCAAGTGGTTCAGGCAAATGGCGGGAAAGAACAGAAATAGAGGATTTGTATACAATTTCCCATCTAGCCTTGGACGTGAACTAAGAGTTGAGGAGACAAGTTTTTGCTATTTTTAGCAGCTTCTGGCCCTTGACTTCAGCAAGAAAAGTGAAGCTCTTTTTTTTTCCTCCCCTACGCGCAGCTAATTTGGGTGCTTCCCAACTTTTTCCGATGCTCGTCTATATTTGAACGATGAGGTACATCCTTCTATTTTCTTTGCGCTTTCAATCTGAGCCACGCAGTGAGAAATCAAGATGAAAAATCTGTAGTAACGGCGTTGGGACGTTTGTGACAGAGATACGTGATTTACGCTTGTAGATTTGTCTCTGTGTCGGCAGAGTGTAAATAGATTGATGTACAACTTCTACCGAGAACGTTAAGGCTTATGTTTCTTCAGGGAATTGGATAAAGATTTGAGATGAGTGAAAAGCCAAACATAAGGGATAAAGAATCATTATTATTTTAGCTTGAATTTATTATAGAATTTAACACCTCACAGACATGCTTGAAAAAGTGAAATGTAGTTATATAGAAGATTAGAAATTGAAACACGAAGTAACTCGGGTATAATACAGTGAACATCAAAAACGAAAATGTAATGGTACGGAAAAAATTAAAAGCCTATTTACTCTTAATACAAAAAACAGAATGCATTATATTTTGTTGCATTAATTTCAATTCATGACCAAGCACATTATTTATAATATTTAGAGTTTGTTATTCGGTATTTTGGAGCAAAAGTAGATTAAAAAGAACAAGTAAATAACATTTAAAAACGCCGCCACTATTTCAAACGAACACACTCGCCTTTTATCAATTTTCGTGCGTTAATATTATTTCAATAAGGATTTAAATAAGTGATTTTGAGAAACGACTCACATAAAGCACATAATAAGAGGGAAGTATTTTTTAAAAGTAATTTTGTATATACTCATAGACTTTTTCCTCTCTTTGTATTTAGTGAAACGATTTTATGAATTTTATGAACGATTTTAATATTATGAATAATTTATAATACGTTTTCAATGTTATGAATATTTTATTAAACAATTTTAGTTCTATAAGCATGACTTTATACTCGAACGCTTTTCATACCAATGCTACGTCGATTTCTTCTTTATAGCATACATAAATTATATATAACTTCTCAGAATAATATCCTATATATTGATATATTTTACAAATATTACTGATTACAACTTTATTGAAAAGCCATATTATTTCCAGCAGAAAAAAAAAATCTAAAATCTAAGTTTCGATATCATAACGTAACGTACTGTATATAAACTGGACTAAACTCCATCGAAAAAAAAATTGGCAATGCATTCATATTAAGAATGAACAAGTTTTACAACTATGATTGCTTAGTTAGCTCTTTCATCTTTTTCTCATACCAAGGAAAAATTAATTGTGAGGAAGGTAAATAATATACCTGTACAGAACGATAACATAGCAACGATTTATTTTATAGAAAAACAATGGAGTTGTTATGAAATCTTCTGATATCACTGAATTAACTATTCACAGCCAAATTTTTAAATTATTTTATTATTTTGTTTAAATACCTAAAATTAAAGGCTATAATGAAGCAAATGACTGCATCACGGCTTAGAAACTGTAAATTTGCAGCCTCGATACTCGCAAAGCCAATGATTTTAATTTTAAAAAAAATGCTTAAAAAATGTTAATAAAAAATTGGCAACGAGTTCGTAATCATGATTTATGATCAGATGATGGACAAATCCCATTTCCGAATATACATATTGCTTCAGATTGATTGATACAAGATTCAGATTGATTCAGATACTCATCACTTCAAATTGATAGATAAATCGAATTCACGTACTTTAATATGAATCACGTACTTTAATATGTACAAATGAAATGAAGCAGTTCCAAGTATGCTTTGCAACAGTCTTCAACTGAATCACGACTCGAACTCATGACTATCCCGCTATGAGGCTCGCGATTCTACTACTGGACTACTACTTCACAGATCATTGAGAAGATAGGATTTGATATGGTTTGGTTTTATTAACGTCGCTCTAGAAGCAACACGGGGGCTATTGGCGACCGATCTCGTAATCTTGAGCCTCGGTCAAGTGAAGAGAACGACACGGGAGCTAAGAAGGTACAGGGAAACGTATTGAGACTGTCTTTATAATGAGGCTAATGTTGAAGAATTGATTAAAAATCGGAATACCGTTTCGGTCGTTATAATTTAGAAGATTTCAATTAGTAAGCAATGCTTTACTTTCTCTAATAAAGTTAAAATTTCTTTAATGAATAAGAAACGAAATGTTTAATATATTAACTAGATAAGGATGGGCAAGGGGAGGCGAGGAACTCTAAAACAAAACTAAGCATTATAAATATGTTACTCTCTTTATAATAGAGAAACTGGTATCGAATAGGGAAAGAAAGAAAGGAAAGAATGAAAGAAAAAAAAAAGGAAAGACATAAAAGAAAGAGAGTAGAAATAAAAGGGGCACAAAAGAGAAAAGAGAGAGAATGAAGAAATAATAGGGATAGCTCCACGCTAGGAATGATTGCCTATTAAATGCGCTCTTAGAAGCAACATGAAAGTTATTAGCGACGAACCTCGTAATTTTGAGCTACAGTCAAGTGACGAGGATAACACCTGAGTTGGCATTCCGCCCTTTAAATTTCCACATCCCGCTAACGTGAGGATGTTGAGTTCCAAGTAAGTTAAAGGGCATCTCTCTCTCTATATACGACGTCTTTAATGAAATCGGAACTCGAGCCCACGAAAATAAGTTTCACGCTACGGATGTCTTCGTAATTACGCCAATGTTAAAGAAAGGGACCCAATTCGAAATATTTTTCCTTGGACTGTTAGACGATTTCAGTGAGTAAGAACCATTTTGTTTTAACTGATAAAATTTAAAAAAAAGTTCTTAAATAATATGAACTATATCTTCTCCTCGGAAATAGGTAGCGAACTACTAAACATATAAGAAAGATGAAGGGGAAAAAATAATTTATGCAAAAATGAGTATTTTGCTTTCGAACCCCAATATAGTGAACTGTCAGCTGACCCAATAAAAAGTTCACTATAATCGAAGGCTCACTATATCCAGTTATGTTGAAACAATGAAATTTCTTAGCAATGGATGGCAGTTTCGTTGGAAATAATCATTGTGATAACGTTCAATTTACTAATAATTATTAATTACATAGCATTAAATTATAAAATAATATTTATTTATGCAGATTCTGACAAGGAAAATTCCTTGCATTATGCTGATTGATTAGCTTCATCTTCAGTGCGTTTGATTTTTATTTTATTTGAAAATGCTTTTCTTATCACTTGACTCGTCATTTTTACTTGCTATTTTGAGATTCCTGCCAAATAGGCAAAATGCATGCTCAGTGTCCGAAGTGCTCATATGGATAAATAATAGCTGGAGATTGGAAGGGGGGAGATATTAGACGATGCCACTATGATACAATCCACTATTTTTCTGATTTCTCAAAGGGGTTAGGGAAGAATGGGATCTGAGAAGTGGATCAGTATATTCTTAGAAACGGTGGATAGGGCGGGAGATTGGGTAAAGAGGGATTGCGTAGTAGACTAGAGGTTAATTCCTGGAAAGAAATAGGAAAGAGTAGGAAAAACATAGTAGGAAGGTGAAAGAGTTGGAAAAACATAGAATCAAATCATTCAGAATTTTAAGACAAGCCGTCATTTTTGTCTCGAGACATTCAAACTATTTCTTCTTAATTTGATTTCCTTGGTATGTTTGGGGGACAAATAATTTGGTTACTGAAATATTGAAAATAAAATTTACGTACCTACATTTTTACTATCTTAATTCATATATAACCAAGAATCCAAAGAATGAATAAACATAGTAAACACGATAAAATTATTCAGAATTTTAAGACAATTGTGAGGCTATGATTTTGGCACAAAACATTGAAATTGTTTTTTGTTAACTAGTCCATCTTTTTGAAACGTTTGACACCAAGTATTTTTGATATTACAGTGAAATGCTATTATTTATCAGTCATTTTATTTAATCAATTCTTCTTGTCCCATACAAAACCTTTCCATAACATTAAATGCGCCGAAGAGCTGGGTAAGCTCAACTTTTCTTGCATCAGTCAGAAAATTTGTTTTGCAACTGAATAAATTTGTCAGATATAAAGTTTAAATATTTTTAACTTAGCTGCATATTAAAAAGGGGGTAATTATCTTAAATTAATCTATATTTTTATTGCAGTAAAACACATTGAATTTAATGATTAATAGCAATTTAATTATTTAAAATTATCTCTATTAATATTTTAGTAATTGTGATAATTTTCTTTATTTAATTACTTGTGATCAATATTTAAAAGTATCTACACAACAAATATTTAAAAATGTATCAACACTTGAAAACTTTAAATAATTTTCTACAGAAAAAGATTACATACTTAAGGGAAATGACTCCGATTAACTAACATTCAGGTTAATGTATGTAATTTCGGAACAAATTATTCGAGGTATCTAAAAGCAAATTATCATCGTTTACTTTAATAATGATAAAGTAGTTGTTCTGTTTTATTTTTAAATCCACAATAATAAAATCCTTCTTTTTAAATTACTGATCAAGAAGAATAAAGGATATTTGATATAATATTTTTTTTTTCTCTTACAGAGGATTTCTGTTTTAACATAGAGCAACAGCTCTCTCTTTTTTTTTTATTGAAAAAAAAAAATTAATCTCGTACAACACGCTGTCAGTTACAGCTATTCCAAAACATATAATTCTTAAAACTAAATTAAATAGCCGAAAGGAATTTCTCACATGACTGTAACAGTATGCTTCTTTTTTAAAACATCCAGGCAAAAAAAAAGAAGTTAATTTACCTAATTTCGACTCTTCATTCAGCAAGATGCTTTAGCTGTAGATAGTTGAAACAGTGAGGTAAAAAAAAACACGTTCTAAACATTCCCAACCAATTTTACATCTGAAGACAAGACTAAAGTATTTAACAGCATAACGGAATGTTGAAAAAAAATAATAATAATGGAAAAAAAAAAAAAAAAAAAAAAAACAGCTCATTGGAAACAAGTGGTCGATGGTACGTGACAGTATTCCGCAAGCGGGTGCATACCGCTCTAAGTGTAATTTATAAGTCCCCGTCACGACACACTATAGCTTCTGTACGACGCCATGAATTTTCATGAAGCTTAAATTCTCTAATAAGTCAAAGTTTACAGGTAGGCTCTGCTCGTAACTCCGTAGCCCTGTCAGCGAAGGCAATAAAGTAATAAAAAGTAGCACTGCGCACAGCCTTGTTCCAGTCATTAAGACGGGACAGCGGGCTAATTGGCAAACATGGCCGGCTTAGGGATCATGCGTCTTGAGTTTGGCAACTTTATGATGCCAAAGCAAACGGAGAGCAGTTAAGTCTCCTTTTTTCATTCTTAAAGGCCACTCGGGAGAGGGATTTGGGCGCGTACATATCTCTCTTGCGCGGGATCGAATCGGACCAAGAGTATGTTTGGTGAGCGGGGAGGATGTAACATTCGAATTTTCCCAAACAGTTTTTGACCTGGTTCTCAAAAAGTAATAGTACAAATTATGGGCACCTATGGCAAGTATTGTTTCAAACCAGTTCGAAAGAACGGAGGTAATACCAAAAAATATTTATTTTCGTTGACTAGAAGAATTTTTGGATATATTTATAATCTGAGGTCTGTTGGCGAGCGGGGAAGATGTGACTTTCGAACATCCCCAAGGAGTTTTTGACCTAGTTCGCATAAAACTAATTGTTAAATTTCTGAGGTTCATATTACAAGCGTTGTTTCAAGTCTGTTGGCAAGAGGGAAGAATGTAATACAGGAATTTTTTTTTTAAGCTGTGGTAATAATTTTCTTCCTAATTCGTAAATAATAATTGTAAAAATTTTGAGGTACATGTGCATTGTTTCAAGAAGATTTCAAAAAGGAAAGATAGTTCCAAGAAATATAAATTTTCATCGATTATAAGAATTTTTTGGATTAATCTGTAGTCCGAAGAATATTTTCGAAGAATGCATCTACTAGGTTCTTAACTTGGCATATTAGGGCCTGTTTTATACTGCTAAATCAAGAATAATTTGATTTGTTTTATTTGAATTATCCTTATATCAAACATTGGTCTAGATAACTATTCTATATTCCGATTACGTCATGAGGACGATTCTTTCTTCTCTCTCTCTTCCAAATATAATTCTCATTTACAAACAAATAATTAGACCTATTATGCTCGGTTTTACCCATCTGGTGACACACAGCACAACCCCCTCCCTTCAAAAAATAACAAATAAATTATTAAGAATTATGAGAAACACACCCTGGTATATCAGGTGCTTCTTATTACACAATGATTTCAAAATATCTGCAATAGACAATATATAGTGCAACATGCCAGACATTCTACAATCACATCATTTTCACAGAGCATTTCATTAAAAGCAACGTCCGATCGAAAATCCTTCAAAATCTTTACAATTTTTAAGAGTTCCACAGCTGGTGGTAGGTTATAGTCTTTTGTTTGCAATAGCTTGCTTATAGGATTCGTGCAATTTAAGATTTTGCACCAAACAACAATGGAGCTTAGGCGCTTGAATTATTTAAGAGTTTAATAATCCAGAAGCCCCATTTCTTATAAAGATGTCAATTTCAGCACTGTTATAAATACTTAATAAAACATCACACAAAAATACCTCCTAATTGATACTTTATACCTCCTAATTGGTACTTAAGGGATTTATAGCTTCTATTCGACTTTCCCGGATATTTACACTGGATGGTCTTAAAGTTAGCTCATTTATAAATATTTTAATACTATGGCCCATCGAAAAGCTGATGAAGAAGAAAAAATTTTGGACCATATTAAAAAAATGATAGGCTTTTAAGGATACCTTTGCTGTGTCGTTAATGACTAAATTCAAAAATTCAAATAGTGTTTAGTACATAACACATAGATTCTAGATTGTACTCCTGATTTTTCGTTTCTTATACTGGCTCCATGATCGTCGATCTGTCTCCTCCTTTACAGTAAGTTTAGCTTAATTTTTAAAGTTTTTCAACTTTGAAAGTTCTTTTCCAGTCAATCTTTCAACTGGAAGGAATCTAAAAATCTTTCATTTAATTTTAATGGTAATCTTATTAGGATTACATTTGTTAATACAGCATACTTTACCAAGAATGTTATTTGTTCGATTTTACTGATATAAGGAGAGCAATCCAGAATTGTAGAATAATATTTGGCTCGTTAAATTTCATTACCAATGAGTAATTCTTAAAAAAAAAAAGATCTACTCATATGTCACAAATTTTACTTGCACTAGTTGACGTTTTAATTAAATCTAATAAAATACAAGATTATTATGTTCCAGGCTTCCAAGCCGTGAAGCATTATATTTTGTGAAATATTTTTGTACAAATATTTTCCTGGTGAAAAAAAGTATTTTACGAATTCAAGTCAAAATGCCGAATTTAAGCAAACTTTAAATTTTGAAATTTTTTTTTCAATTTTTTTTTCTCATATTTTATAAAATTATAGCACGATACCCTCGAACATAATTTTTTAAATATAAATACTGCACATTCACATGTAATCATCCTCCTAGAGTACGAGAGAAGTAAGAAATCCCTTTTTTATATTCCTACACGTTCTTCTAGGCCCTCTTCTCGCCGATCAGAGACATAGGTGGTCCGCTGCTCTCCTTATTCCACCACTGTTGAGCCCCATCACTTAAAATTGCAGTCATGTATCAAATCTATGCCTCTGTCATGAAAGGTACCGTTGCCTGCACATAATAATGGAATTAATTAATGATTAAAACAGAGCAAATACGTTCATCGTCAAAAAAAAAGTTGAACCCAAAAGGAAGTAAGATGCGTAAATGTAAATTAAGAATTTGTTTAGTCAATGTTAGATTTTCGAATGATTAGAGTGTCAGCATGTCTGATGTCAGAAACATGACTTATCGCGCCACTAAGAATCCTTTAAAACGTTCTCCTGAAGAGCTAACTTTGATTCTAACTAATGTATTTGGATTTAATTTATCGCTTTGAATTTCAGATTGCCTTTGAGATGAAGACAAGCTCCATTTGAATAGTTGGATACCCTTGAGAAAAGTCACATCGTAGAATCGTATGAAAGCAGATGGTCATTCCATCGGATAGCGCGTAATAGATGTTACAGTTTCACGCTGTTAGCGGAATTGGATACGAGGAAATTATCGCTCACAACAAGTAAGCTCAGGAAGAGAGCTACACGGACTACAAGCATGGGAGATAAATAATTGTCCGGCAAGCGAGAAACTCACCAACTGCCACAATTCCACACATTATGTGAACAGTGATACCCTCTTTGTCTCATCCTGTAAATGCCAGTACCATTAACAAATAGCCGCTGGCTGTTGGATAGCTTGCATGGAGACCATTATGAAGATTATCGTTGACACTACAGTAACGTCACCAGAGACTGCATTGGTCTATGAAAGAACAGTATGAAGTTAGGCGCAATGGCAGCGGTTCAAATTTAATGACGAGTCTCACTTTTATCTTGGTGAACATAATAACGGTACCCGTGTTTGGAGGCAACGCTGTCAGAGTAACGACAGCGATTGGTTGTCATCTGGTTGTCACTCATCACACATTCAGACAGCAATGTGTAATGATATGGGGTGTAATTTCTTACGATGCTCGATCACTGTTGGACTACATCAGAGTAATTTTCACTAGTGTACTTTAGAATAATGATTCCCATGCTTACTTAGAGAAGATAAGACTCTTACGATATAAGAAAAGGTAGAGCATTGTTGCAAACACAAAGGAGAATTTTCTCCAGAAAGAAACATTTCATTTAAAGTTCAAGAGTACTTTATATTTATTTGCTAACTTATAACTTTACAAAGATAAACAAATGCAGGTCCCAGAGCTACATGCAGCTCTTCACAGAATTAAGTGCGCCTGCAATTGAAACTTTAAATCAGTTTTTTTCTTTATTATCTCGGAATTTTTTTAATGAATCTTATTAAGTTTATTAAAGTAACTAAATTAAGGTATCGTATATTTTAGTGATTGAGACAGCTCCGAAAGGCACCAACAAATTTTAATCCAAATTATAAAGAATTGATCAAATGTGTTAGTTAAATATTATGCTTTTTCGATGCATTTCTATATATTTCTTTAATTACGAAAATTTTGAAATAATTATTTAATGTATTTTCTTCCTTTTTTAAAGATTTTTCATATACTTGTACTTTACACAACATTGAAGACTTGTATAGTATATTTAATCATCTTAATTTAATTTTAAATTATGTATGCAATTATATGTAACTATAGCGGGTCTACTTATAACTTACGAAAAATCCGAATGCGGCTTTCATTAGCCTCATACGAGCCCACTCCTGTTTATTATGTAGGAATCGAAGATTAAAATATGAGAAAAATGGATGTTATAATTATTTTTCAGAGTAAGGACCTGTAGGCGGTGGGTAGATTCGGTGATTAGGTACTGAGAAGGTGCTATGAAATATTCGATTCTACTAAAACAAACGCGTAAAATAACAATTAGTGCTAATCATTAAATCTATCGGAACGTCAAAGTTCATTATGAAACGTCAGGTAAAAGTGGGGAGGATGAAGTGTCAGTCGGGGTGTAGCCCAAAAACTATTTTGGGGGGGTGTTCAGTTTCAATTTTCCATAATAATTACTAATCGATTGGTTTTATTAACGTTGCACTTGAAGCAACACGAGGGCAATGGACCTCGTGATTTTGAATCTCTATCAAGTGGCTGAGCTGGCACCTCCCTCTTCAGACTTTCACAACACGTCAACGGGAGGACTTTGAGCCATGACACATGTGCATCAGCCCCGGCTACACGGCAGGTCTTTAGTGGCACAAAGGCTCGAACACGTGACTCGACGAAAATCGCCGCGGCGAGTCTACGATCATAATCCACTAGGCTACCCATAATAATTAATGTGATTATGTATAATTTAATTACACATATTAAAACATCAATGAGTTAATACAAGCCATTTAATTACGTAAGTTACTTATTTACAATCAACATTTATTATACTAATTTAATTATAATGTTATTACACGCTTTATATGATGTGTTTTGTTTAGAAAAATATTGCAGGTAATTAAAAAGAATGTTATTTATGTATATAACTTTTTCTTATAATTAAAATTAATGAATAAATTTTTAAGAAATAAATAATAATTTGAAATAAATAATAATGTAGGTCCATACAAGACAGGGTTAGATATTTGTTTGAGAATTTTAATCGTTTCGGAGGAAAATAAAATAGATTTAAATAATAATATGATGAAAATGAAAAATTATTTTTTAATATTTGGCTCAATTTTTATAATCGGAAATTGAAAAGTCAGAAATCCTATAAAAAATTTCAGTTTTATATCATTTTGGGAATCGTTCTACAAATGACTTTATCTTTTATTGTACTTTTTGTTGGATTGATTGTTAACATTGCACTTGGAAGAAACACAAAAACAATTGGCAACGGACCTCATAATTTTGAGCGTTGGTCAAGTGACGAAAGCATCTGAGCTGGCATCTCCTCATCAAATTTCCCACGCACCAGGTGGTCTCGATCGATTTAAAATGCATCACCTACACTACACGACGGATCATAGTAGTACCAAGATATATATATATATATATGTGTGTGTGTATGTATGTGTGTGTGAGTGTCTGACAGTCTTGGTTTGGCGTCGAGACCCCACTAGCCTTTAAATACGTCACAGCTGAGTAAACAGTCATATTCTATAAAATATGAATGTTATTAATAGAATAAAATATAGAAAATTTAGAACGGTAATTGAAACAAAGCATTCTCTACAAAGGTTTAAATAGCATTCAGTAAAATATAATTTTCGAAACATTGAATAGAGTAGAAATTAAATAGAATAAAACGATTTTTAAAGAGAGTTCATTTTGGCTAACAGCACTAGAAGGGAAACAGTGTTCAGTTGCAGCCATAAACAAGAGTAAAAAGAGACGATGATCTCATAAGAAAAGCAAGAGCTTTCGGAAGTGAACTTTCTGAAGATGACGGATTGAAACAGTCATTGTTTGGAAAGAAATTATCGAGGCGGCATGAAAGATTTATAATTGAAAACATTTATTTAGTGGAAGAAAACGTATTATTTCAAGTCCGTGTTCGAGGATACAAAAATCAGAATACAATATACATTCTTTTTTTTTCTAATTATATATAATTTTTTTTCATTATCAAAAATTTTCTTGACATTGTTCACTGTTTTGTAAGCTCTTAAAATTTTATTTAATATTTTACTAAAGTTGCAGTAACTTGGGGGTAGAAATGCAAACTCTTTGTGGGTTCGAATCTCGAATGCATTCGTTGCACAACATCTCATAAAACCAATCAATTAGTCAATCTCTACAGCGATAATAGCCTTTGTTGCTCACATCTCATAAAACCATTCAATCAATCAATATCGATAATATCAGAGAACAAGAAGTGGTGATGTAGTTTATAGCTAAATATATTAGAGTTTTTCCTGGTTCTGATGCGGTGCAGCGAAGGAGTTGAAAAAATAGAATACCAGTATAGGAGTTTCATCTTTATCTCCTCTGGGTTTAAAACGATGAAGTTCGTTGCAAAATTTAAAGTGAGGATAAATAAACTAATTCATATGCAGAAAAATACTATTAAAAAGAAAAATTATAATGTCCATTATAGTTTTCAAAATCGACCATCACTGTAAAATTCTATTCCACTTTTCAGTTTGATTTGATTGTTTATTAACATCGCAATTAGAAGCAACACGAGGGTTATTTCAGATTGTTTTAAATTATTGTCAAGTGACGAGGATGACACCTGAGCTGGTACTCCTTTATTGTAACTTTCAAGCTATCCTAGCGAGAGGAATTGGAGATCAGATAGATTTAACATGCACCATCGCCTCTACGACGAGTCTTTAGCGGCACCAGCAGTGTCCAGACATCAACTACAATACATTCAATAGGAAACCTGTGAGATCATTTAGACTTTAACATACTGTAAGTTGACCATTTAGATTGTGATGCATTATAAAATTGTACGTCGATCATTTAGACCAAAGGCAAGACAGGCCAACGGAGGGGGTGGAGTACATGCTATGCACCGGTGGACCGCGATTGAGGGAGGCCCCAGCATGATCAAAAACTAAAATAATGTACTCTTACACATGAAAACTTATCAATATTCGTATCGCGTTGTAAATAGGACGTAAAGCTCATTTTATCGTAAACATTATTATAAACTGCTGTTTGTAGAAAATGCAACACCATGAAGGAATCATCAGAATCAAATGAAATTCGCAGCAAATGTCAATTATAGGATATTATGCAAATTAATAAAGTTTCAGAGCCATCGCGCGTGCGCGGCGCGCGCAGCGCCCTCTGAATTGATGCTGAAAGCGTATAAATAAAGTGCTGTAGCGGGACGTTGAAAAAAGTCTATGATTATTTGTTAGTGGCAAACGTTTAGTGAGACCTGAGTATGCCTCCACGACGGAAGAATAAGAAATTCAAGCAACTTACGGAGTTTGAACGAGGGAGGATAATCGGCCTTCGAGAAGGAGGATTTTCCTATCGCGCAATAGCAGCTCGTATGCAGCGGAACAGTTCCACAGTGATGCGAGTTTGGAAGCAGTGGACCGACGAGCACCGAACAACTCGAAAAACAGGCACTGGACGACAGAAGGTGACGTCAGAGCGCGATGATCGACACCTGCTCCGCATGGCGGTGAATGATCGCACAGCTTCCTCCAGGCAGCTGGCAGCACGTTGGTCTACTGCTACAGGTGTACAATTGTCGGCTTCGTCAATTCGTCGTCGTCTGCTGCGCCGTGGATTGCGTGCAAGGGTGCCTTTATACAGGATTCCCCTCACGGCGAATCATCGACGGCTGCGTCGGCAGTGGGCTCTTGAGCACAGAGACAGGCGAGCTGATTGGCACCAAGTTGTCTTTTCAGATGAATCACGCTTCAATTTGTGGACCCATGATGGCCGTGTTCGTGTTAGACGTTATGCCGGTCAACGCTGCCTTCCTGAGTGTATTATTGAACGACATAGTGGTCGAACACCCGGAGTTATGGTCTGGGGTGCGATTTCGTATCATGGACGATCCAATTTGATACGAATTGAGGGTAATCTCAATAGCAACAGGTACGTCCGTGAAGTGCTACAGCCTGAAGTCGTTCCTTTCCTTCAAGGCATCCCTGGAGCTATCTTTCAGCAGGATAATGCACGCCCACATGTTGCGCGGACTGTTCGAGACTTCTGTTCAGCACAACGCATGCAACTTCTTCCTTGGCCTGCTTATTCACCGGATATGTCGCCTATTGAGCACGTGTGGGATATGGTTGGTCGGCGTCTCGCTCGTGATCCGCGTCCTGCAGTTTCCAAAGACGAACTTTGGTTGCGCATACAAGCGATATGGAATTCTCTTCCTCAAGCAGATATTCAACATCTGTTTGACTCCATGCCACGTCGTATAGCAGCACTTATTGCAGCGCATGGTGGCTGCACCAAATACTGATTTCGGACGCTTAATTTGTTTCTTTTGTTTTGAAAATTTCATCATTTATTTGTATCAGTACAAGTCGTTTCTGCATTAAATTTCATTTGATTCTGATGATTCTTTCATGGTGTTGCATTTTCTACAAACAGCAGTATAGTAGATCTATAAATTTCGACAATGTTCTCAAACTAATTTTTGATGGAGCGAATGGCTAATTTTTGTTATTTAATTCGGGGAACTCCAGAGTATATCCCCATCTAAACTGAACTTTCAGTCAAGCATGTGTGCAGAACGCTTAAATGCACTTGCTATATTAAGCATCGATGGTAAAATTGTAATTTTCAAGCACCTAGCTGCATTAGCGAAACAAAATCACGCATTAAATAAAATACGCATACAATAATGTCTGCTTCTGAAGTTTAATTTTACAAAAAATTTAGGGCTCCAAAAAGTTTCTTGCATTCAGGCCCCTTTATAGAGAAGGCCGACTCTGATCATAGTATCCTAATCTTTTTTGACCTATCGACACCTCCTTGAAAAAAAAAATTTACTCCCCTCCCCCCCCACTTTTTTTTTTTTCAGGGGAAAAAACTGAGTTCCACTCTTGAAATCAGTAATTGAAGCTTTGAGTCTTCAGATCTTTTGAATAAGATTTAAAAAATACATCCAAAAGTTAGAAAAAGAAAGAGACCTCGCAGAAACAATACTTTTTTTTTCTCTCTCTCTTACGAATACATTTTATTCCATGCAATTAAAAACAATAATATTAAATAATAGTAGGAAACCCGCCTTGGAAATTCGTGAAGTCTTAATCTTATTGTGATCTATACAAACTATTAAATTTTCGCTTTGTTGATCGAACCGACACATACGCATTCACATTGTGGTACACAATGCGTACATGTCGGTTCGCATGCTGCGATTCATTCACGCACTTGGCAATAAGGGTTTGGGAACAAAGCTATGGTGTATCAATACCTACTTTAAATGTGGACTGATCCGGCTTAAAAGTCACGCAGAAATATTTGATGATACACGCTTTCGATGATGTTTAGTATTAATCAAGTTTTTCAGTACGCTCAACTAGTACTGCCCAAGGGGTGGAAATTGTCCCTCAAAGCCCTCCTTCAACACCCACTTGTGGGCGGTACCGCCCCATTGGGAGCAGTTGGTTTAGACTTTGATACAATACATATTGTAAGCTGACCATTTAGAGTACGTGATGCGTTATAAACTGTAAGTTGACCATTTAGAGTACGTGATGCATTATAAACTGTAAGTTGACCATTTCGACTTTGATACATTGCATATTGCAAGTTCTTCATTTAGATTGCGGTGCTTTACAAACTATAAGTTGGCCACTTAGACTTTGATATATTACATATTACAAATCGATCATTTAGATTGTGGTGCATTATAAATTGTATGCATGACCCATTCAGACTGTGATGCATTATAAACTGTATGTTGATTATTTAGACATTGATATATTGCACGTTGTTCAGTTAGACAGTGATGCATTATAAATTGTATATGGACCAATTTAGACTGTGATACATTACAAATTGTATACATGAATGATATAATTGTATACATTACA